>ML796024.1:335660-365913 GCA_009831015.1 Picea engelmannii | reverse complement strand
CATATATAGAATTCGAGTGTTTGCTCCGTTATCATAAGCGTTCCTCCACTCGACATAACCATAGTTTAGTTTTTGTTGTAGGCCTCGGCCTCTCTTGGATAATCGATTTATGCCGGTATTTTTGGATTTGCTAGCATTTTCTCATGGATTTGTTAACCTTTTTAATATATTTAATGCAATATAAAGTTGACTAATAAATAACGTGGAATTGTCCTAAGATATCTTTAACCTAAATTCATATGGTGTTGGTTGAGAGGTGACGCCTCTAAAATAACTTTAACCTGAATTCTTTTTTGTCCACTGCCACTCTTGGCATAAATAATTTAGGTAAACATTTATGGATTTGAGATTACAATTTCATATTTTAGCTTCCGATCATGCATTTGAAATACTTTGTAATGAATTTTAGTTCTCTATTCTATGCACACAAACTATCAATTTAACCAACCATTGTGATCAAATGTAGAAGTGCGAGCATTGCACAATGTTAGTGTAAAAGGTTAGGGCTTAACATGTGACTTATTTAAAGACATATTTGATAAAAGATATTTACCCATTCAAAATTTATATGTTAAAGAAATATTTGATAAAAGATATTTACCCATTCAAAATTTATATGTTAAACCTTGACATATGGGAATTTCATAACATAGAAGAATTATTTAACAATTCAGTGCAAGATTCGATATAATTTTTTTATTGCATAGAAGATTTATTTAACCATTTACTTCATAAAACATATTTATTGCATATTTATAGGCTAGGACTTGACATAGTTAAATTTGATGTCATGGAAGAGTTTTTTTTTTTTAACAATTTACTTGATAAAAGATAGTTAGTGGTGCAAAATTTATTGAATAGGTACATTTTTATGGAGCAAGTAAGGGAAAGTTGGACGGGAAAAGATTAAAGTTTCCAACAATTGAGTAGTGGAGAAGGCACTAGAAAGTGAGATGTTGAATGGTGATATTAGTCAAGTTGTGAATAATGTTGCAACTAAAGGTGAAACTGCAAAATATTCAACAAGAATTTAATGTTGTTAGAGAGAGTTTCAAAAACATTCCCACAACACTGGGTACAATATTCAAAATGGATCCATGTGACAATCATCCTATACCTTCTATTTTGGGAAGTCATACAAGAACTCAATCCCCTATGTCCTTCCATAAATACATTATCTGCAAATCAATAATGTGCATTGGACACAGTGCTACAATACTCACAAGTAAGAGAACCAAAAGAGCCATTGAATATGATCATCCAAGGCACTATAGACACAGGGAAATCCTATCTTTATAAGCTGCATCAAAAAAGACTATCTTCTCAAGCAACCTCTAGCCATATCCCAATATAACTTCTTGCCCATATTGGAGTTGCAAAGTTTAACATACATGCAACCACTATACATGTGGGGCTCAGGATTCCTATTCAAGACATAAAGCCTTTACATGGTCATTCCCTTACAGTGCTCCAAGAAGAGCTATAGCATATTCAATACATCTTATTTGATAAGATGAGCTTCATAGGACCTAAACATTTTGTGTAGATTGAGAGTAATTTGCGTGAGGGAATTCTAGAGAGAAACCATTGTTCATCTGGTCATCGCTTAATCATTCTTGTAGGATACTTGGCCCAACTGCAAGAGCAACTCCAAAGAGATGATTATGGACAATCTTTACCACTATAATGAATTTGTAAACCATCTTTCGACAACAGAGAGTTGATGGCTCCTAGGCCCAGTTTCGCCAGCTATTGACAAACATTCACAATGCTACACCAATAGTAGATGAATGGAACCTCCTTCACTCTAGGACTCACATATTATTGTCCACCAAAGAGCATCAAATATTTGATGCTTCAATCCACATCTTTGTAATAAACATTATTTTTGACAACCATAACAAGTGCATGCTCCAATCCTTAAATGTGTCAATTGCGTGAAGAGTCACATAATTCATAAGCAGTTCAGAAGCACACCAACATGATGACCACCAACTGGAAAAACATGCATTGCTATGTGTAAGCCAACGAGTTATGTTATCCTACAATTTATGGGTCCAAGCAAGATTGGTCAATGGTGCTCTCAGAGTAGTAATACAAATTGCATACACACCAAGAAGCAACCCTCCAAATTTGCCAACATGTGTTGTGGAATTTGATAAATACATTGGCACTCCATGGGACCAAACCCAACCAAATCATGTACCAATTCACTCATACAGTGGGGTAACAAGAAACAAATCCCCCTTAAAATGGATTGGGCATTGACGATACATAAATCCCAAGGAATCACCTTAACAAAGTCTACCATTAACATTGGTAAAATTGAATGTCAAGGCTCAACCTTCACAATAATGTCATGCACCACTACTATAGAAGGAATGCAAATCGCATCATCATTCTCCTTCGAATGTTATGAAAAAATGAAAGATTATGCCTATATCTCACTAAAAAAAAAGAAGAGACATATTGATATTCTTTATTGCTTTCATAATTACAACATCCAAACTCAAACACTAACTCATCCCTACCATGTTTTATTGTTATAAGAGAGAGCACAAAATTCTAAATTCTTTTCTGGTTCATTGTTTTGTATTTACTAGTATTTAGTGATACTAATACAATTTCCTTTTCATTTATTTATATTTGATAACAATTTATACATCAAATACATAGTTTTCTTTTTTTGTTTACATATTATAATGTTGATCATGTTACATAAAATAAATATACTATTATATTCTCTTTGATGTTGCCTTCCCCACTTCCTAGGTATGGTAGTGATATAAAAGTTACAAGTTCATGTTCATTGAATTAAAAAGAAGTCGCATATGAGAACCCTAGCAAGAGGACAAAAACCCTATGATGAGTATTTAATATAAATAAAGTTGAGCATTTAAGATAAATAAAGTGAAATTTAACTTTGAGAACACTAACCAAACTAACCCTTGGTTAGTGGACAAAACCTTATAATGAGCATTTAATGCACATAAAGTGAAATTTAACTTTGAGAAGYCTAACAAGAGKACAAAACACTATGGTGAGCATTTAATGTATATAAAGTGAAATTTAACTTTAATCTTCTAGACCTTTTCTTTCAACTTATCTTCTTAACATTWAAAAAAAATAATAAGTGAAACACTTATCATGCTACATGACTAGATACGTTCTCACCACTTACTTTGCTTCCAACTTATTACTTCTTATATCATAATCCCTTCTTACTCCAATAACAACTATTTCTATATTTTTTTTAATAATTTAATAACTCCTATTTTAAATGTTACAAATGTTACATCAAAAGCTACGGAAAGACAAAAGGATCCCTAACAAAGCTAAACTCGTAAAACTTTGCCATTACAAATGGAAAATATTATGTGACTCCCATATTTACACCATAATCAATGTCAAACATGGAAGTACGATAATGGAATGTTAGATGTAGTTATAGCGTTGAATGATTCATAAATCACATCTATTAAAAAAAACTAAAACATAACCACATCATAGAGTCTAAGAATATAGACATCAAAAGTTGGTTGCTTTTAGTTAAGTTAGTTGTGAATATAGACATCAAAAGTGGTGAACTATGTATGGGCTATGGCACTTATGTTGCTGTCACAATCTTTGAGAAGTAATGTTCTCAATTTTAATATTAAGATATTTAGATGATTTTTTATTTATTGGTCATACCAACACTTGCATATGAGTGTGAGAATTGTGGGTCATACTTTTGGGGATTGAATTGTAGTTGGATAGAGTGAGTACTTGTCTTGGTGTTGTCCAAACCACATTTATACCAACAAATAAGTTCTTTAAGTACTCATTTTTCTAAATTTAGTATTATTTTATTTATTGTTTTAGTGATATTCTAAATGGTAATGATGATATATAGACTCAAAATTATGGCTATGCCAACTCCTAGTTTATTCACTTTAAGTACCATGTTTAGCACCCATGTCCTTTATGTAACACGAAAAACATGGGGTGGATTTATATGGGTATGCAAGAGCTTTTTCATTGTTATATCTAGTTGATTTTGATGTCGATAGGATACCTCCACAAATTTTCTCAATGGATTCTCAAGAGCTTTCCTAGAGAGAGATAAACATGGGCATTCAAGGTGAGATCTACAAAGCCTACCTTTTGTTCACATGGCCGGAGCCTAGAAAACCGTTTTCCCCAAAGCTCTATCATTACTCTAGCTTGTATCTTCACTTTGGGGATGGATTCATCAAACCTCCTGGATACACTGGACTCCAATGACCTTGCAATTTGAGATTTCCTCTAGCACAACTTTGAGATTATTCCTACTGGCTTTGCATTGACACTAACCACCATGTTCCCCGGGAGCACCATACTTGTCAAATATCTTTAGACCCTTACATTGAGAAGCATTTTGTATTCAAATAATCCCTCTATTATGAGATCAAAGGGTGGTTCTACTATGTCTCTAGGCATCGACATGGCTCCATCCAAGGTTTCATGGCTTGTTAGAACTAGGTGCTAGCACTTTTCTTCAATACGTGTTTAATCTGCATTGGTGACTTTCTAGAGACAAGTTGTCAAAAATGTCCTATGATAAGTTCATCACTTCCTTCTTCTAGCCTTCTCATGAACTAAGTAGGAAGAGATACATTTAACAACATCTTGGCTCTGATGCTACGTCCATGAAGCATCGTATATCCAAAGAGAGCATTAGCCTCACACCCATCACAAACTCTTTCATAGCTTTGAATGTTAGAAGTGTTTTTCGAGGGCATATAATTCTTCTCTTTCTTTAAAACTTTCTTCTTCATGAATCTTCTTACCGTTCCTCATTTTGATGGCATGTATCTTCTTTTGAACACCAAGGGTTCCAAGGTGTTGAATCTATAACACAATCAATATCTGTGATATCTATGAATTTGATAATGAATTTTAGCAAAAATTGTATAGCTGTATTTTGTTAATAGTAAATAAAAAAACAAAAAAACCAAAATTCTTGAGTCCATTAAATGCTCCATTGCTTTGTTCTCTTCATATTATTTTTTTAAATTGTATTCATTTTTTTATATCATTTAGATAATTAAAAAAAAAAAAAAAAGACCAGGCAACACCTATAACTTAGATACAACATTTTTCTCTGACTGTATGTGTAGTCTAAACGTTTTATTTTTTGGCTGTTTTTTGTGATTTTTTTAGTTTGATTTTGCTGGAAATTCGATGAGGAATGGTTGGATCTGCAGATTTGAGTGACTAAGTTTGTATAATCAGAGTGTCTCAGTAGTTTTTTAGCAAGCTGAATCCATTTATACATTCAAAAATACAATTTAAATAAAAAAACAGAAATAGTGATTTTATCCAAATTTACATGACCGGATTCCGGCCCAAAAAAACTCAAAACGTTGTAATTCATTTCTTAAGGACATGTGCTAATTTATTCTGTATAAAGCCTGTAGAAAATGGTTGTATCCATTAAAGCAACTCGGCGGATTACCAGACTGTATACATCGAAAAGAGCACAAGCACTCCACTGTAACGACAGTCTGCAGTGTAAATAAAATATTTCATTACTTAAACAACGATGATAAAGGAAAGCACTGGACTTTACCAGATTTATTTTCTTGTGATCAGAAGGACAACAGAAGCCCGTGAAGATATCGGATCAAAACACTGCGTTAATAAAATATCTCATTAATTATGATAAAGGAAAGCACTGGACTATAACAGATTTATTATCTCGTGATCAGAACGGTGACAGAAGCCCGTGAAAATATCGGATAAAAAAGGGCCTTCTGTCGATCCTGGTTGTTTGGATTTGCTTTTTTTATATAATTATCACATCAACAAAGCAATGAACCAATTCACAAGTCTCTGTCTGTCATTTTTGTCCTTTACTTGTACAATAATGCCCATGTGCCAACATGCATAATGAAGATCCACTTTAGTCCAGGCGTGGAAGATTTGTCAAAGGAATTCTCATATTATCCTGTCCGGTCAGCCCCACACCTCTTACAACAATTAATCAAAAAAATTATATGCTATATATAAAATAGTTTGATATTGAACATTCAAAATGTATATATGTCAGAAATCTGGTCAAATGTCATATTCCAAATTTTAATAATTTGGATGAATCTTTTTTCCACTTTTACAGTATTGAGTTAATTTTGACTTGGTTATACAGTAATTAAAATAATCTTGATTTGGTTGTTGATGGTAATCCATGATATATGATGTGATTATATGTATTTAAAGGCTTGAAGAGTTTTATTGTAAAATGTTTTAAACCCCTTGTATTTGGCAAGCTTGGCCAAGAAATAATAAATATCAAAATAAATATTGGTTTTATGTGCTTGTTGGTGTTCTTTGTGTCTATGTGGGTGTGCTATTTCTCTATCTTAGTTTTAACATTTGGTGTGAAGATAGTGGACTTGGACTCTTGAGTAAGAGTGGGCTAGGTGTTACATGGAAATGCATGTGAGGATTGATATGGAGCATTGGTAGTTAAACAATGTTTGATTCAGCTCATTATATTTGGAGTAGAGAGGGATGCAAGTAAATAAGAGAGAATATGTCATCGTTGTTGCATGAGATATGTTACCCGTGTGTGTTGCATCATGAGAATTGATATGGTGCATTGGTATTCAATTCATTGTATTTGGAGTAGAGAGGGATGCAAGTAAAGAAGGTAGACACTTCAAGCATCATTTGCTCTAGAAATATGTGGTAAGATAAATGCTTCATTGAGAAGTACTTGGTAATTATATTTGGAGGGGCCATAATGCAGGTAATTAAGTAGGTAGATACTTCAAACATCACATGCTAGGGCATGCAATTGTAAGTACTCATTTTGGAGTTTTAATTTAATAACATAGACCTAGGTGATGGGGGCATATTGTATTATGGGATACCTTGTTAATAAACTTTGAGGGGTTGGTGTTGATCCCAAGTCACGTTTAAAGGGGGAATGTTGGGTTGATCTTTACTTGGTCATAGAGTAGTTAAGATAACTTTGATTCGGTTATTGATGGGCTTACCATTGGTGGTTTATGGGCCCATGGTATTTGTGCATGGTATATGATGTGATTAAGCATATTTAAAGGTTTGAAGAACTATATTGTAAAATGTTTTAAGCCCCTAGTGTTTGGTCAACTTGGCAAAGTAAATAACAAATACCTATTTAGGAGTTGGTTTTCTGGGTAAATATTGGCTAGACGTGCTTGTTGATGTTTCTTGTGCCTATCTTGTTGTGTTATTTCTCTCTCTTAGTTTTAAGGAGTGCCTATAAATATAAAATATTAACATTGTATCAAGGATTATTGCTAGCAAAAGCCAAATATATTAGCAAGATAACATAATAGGACACTTAGTTTTTTGTTATCAAACATATGCATCATAATCTAATTCCAAAGGAAGTTGAGCTTATCATAATTTTCTATCAAAATCGAAATCACAAAATTTTAATGGAGCAACTAACACAAAGGAAAATATGGAAGAAAATTTACAAAAAATAAATCTTACTATAAATGGAATGGAGGGGATATTAAGTTACCTCCCCTCCCATAGCTTTAATTTCCCAAATTTGGGTTAATAATTGGACTCATTCAAAGATTGGCACATTTTGTGCATGTGAAAGCAAGGATGAACATAATGCACCACATGTCATCATATTGTTATCTACTCTTATGTTGCTTCATAGATTTATGATCTCATTTTGTTTCGATCATGTTGTATTTGGTTTTCTTCTCCCTTATTTGGTTTTAGAAGATTTTCTCTAAAATGTAGAGGGACCTCCCCTCTCTTCTCTTGCTATTTTGTGGTGTTTCTAAGGGGTGCTTGTTTTGTAGCTTCAGTGTTTTGTAATTTGTGGTGGTTGAACATGGTGTCATGAATCCTACATTGTTTAAAGTGTTGGTCTTAGAAGGATTTCTCAACATTGTAGAGAGTTCCTTTCTCTTTTCCTTGATTGCTTCAAGGTGCTTGCTAATGCAGAAGCATTTTGCCTCCTAAATCAACGTTGTTGAGAAGGCCTAAGGGGGTCTTGAAATTTACTAAAGGGAGTGGGTTCTCTTAATGGATTTGATTGTATTTTTCTAGGTTTTCTAATTATATTCTAGAAGGATAGTGTTGTTAGGAAGGAAGATGGTTGTTTTCCCTAATTATGATGTAAATGGATTAATCGAGCAAGTCAGTTGGGTTGGATGGATTGTTCTAAGTATGGAGGATTTAATCAAATTAATCATCATCTATCTTAGAAGGAATAAATGTTAATATTGTAATTAGTTGTAGGAAATTAGGTTCTAAGTATGGAGGATTCAATCAAATTAATCATCATCTATCTTAGAAGGAAGAAATGTTAATATTGTAATTAGTTGCAGGAAATTAGGAATTTGTTTTGATGGGATGGAAGTTGACCTTTCATGTTTTAAATTGTAAGCCTACGGGAAATGGAGGGGTGGAGAGATGGAGAGTTGGATTGAGTGAGGGTGAGAAAATTGTGTGTTGAGGAGGCCGAGTGTGGCCAATAGGCCAAATAGAGGCCATTTAAATGTAATATCGGGCCAGAGTAACCAGAAGGGTTTTGTAGGAAACTTTTGTACAATGGATGTGTAAATGATCATTAGAAATAACACTGTGTTCCATGCTTTATTTCATTGGCAATTTTTTGTCTTTTTGTGGCGATCTATTGAGTTGTAAATCTAAATTATTGATCAAGATCAGATTCTCTATGTGTAAGATTGTTTCCCTAATTTGTGGTTGCAAATTACAGGTCAAGTTGTGGTTAAATCCTTGTATCAAAGGAGGGAAAATCATGATCCTTGATCATTGATCATTGAATGAGATCAATGATCCAAAATTGATGATAGATCAGAGTTTTGGAGTTTCAGAGAATCACAACAAGGAGCAGTGATTCGACACAAATGATAAATCGAGGTTTTCAGGGTCACAATTGGCTTGAAAATCAGAACAAGTTGTGACCATTGGTCACCTTAGATCGACGATTGAGAATCTTAGCCTATTAGAGTTAGACAGTCATAGGAGAGTAATCAAAGGGTAAGGTCAATCCATTATATCAGAGGCTTGTATTATGAAAAGGCTTGAGTCAAAACTTGATCCAGATTGACTGTGGAGAGTTATTCAAAGTGACCCTTATCAACAGATCCAATCGAGACAAGTGACAATCTTGTATCGGAATCGACCAAAGTTGAATTGGGGCATGTCAAATTTGTTCCACAGAGTAGATCGAGAAAACGATTAAGATTAAGTCGAAGCAGACCTTTTCCAGAATCAATGACCATGATTGTATCGCCGGGGCTTGTTATATTGGGACATCTAACTCCATTAAGAGGTTGTCAACAATAGGAGCCGACGACGAAATGTTAGAACAGATTTGAGGGACGATGATGACTCTAGGATCACCAACAATATAAGCTTGTTAACCATGTCAATGAGAAGTGGGATTGCCAATGATGATAAGTATAAAGGAAATCGAACGCATGCATGACGATGAAATCAACGGTGGAGATTAACTTATGATCATATCGACAACAAGGATCTATAAAAAAGTGAATAAGATCAATGGTTTAGGAAGAAGGCTCACGACAATGTTCTACTGGAGTGAAATTTTAGATTGGGGCCTAGTTTAATTGAATCGAGACAATTGAGTCCTGTGCATTTTCTTCCCAATCAAATGATGACGATGATACATATGTCATCATGTCAGGATGACTGAGCATTGTAGTTTCTCCCTACAAATAGTTCTGATGATGACACTTAGCACCTGGTCACAGCTCATGGTCTTATGGAGGAGTTAAATGCATGAACCCAACGCCTAGTTCATCATTGGGGTAGTGTAGTTTATGCGTGCTGACGCTCAACAAGAGACGTTGATGAAGATATAAATACAAGGTCATATCCTTGAGTTCCATGGTTAAAGGAATGAGTGGCAATAGTGAAGGAGCTAGCGAATAGAGGTTTGGTGCAAGGACATAACACCAATCGTGTGGAGGATAAGGGGCTTAGTGTCGGGTGAAACAAATGCTTGGTTTTGAAAGGGAGGTTAGCACTCATGAGCACTAAGGTGAAGCGCCTATCTGTGTGAATAAATTGTGATTTGGGACTAGTGCAGACAAAGAACTTAAGAACTCTATTAAAGGAGTATTTTGGGCCCGATTGAAGGAATTTGTGAGTGTTCAAATTCAAAGCGCAAGCAGAGTAATCCATACTCTGCATACTTGTGGGAATTCAACTAGGAGGTCGCCATAAAGTGGTATTAGAGCGCAACTATGCTTTGAAATTGAAGAAGGAAAGTTTGCAAATTTGAAATTGTAGAAATAACAACAGAAGACTTAAAAGTTTTAAGAGATGCAGATGTGGTAGAGAATCAGATTGTGCAGACAGGTGAAAAAAGGAATTAGATATACAATTTCCTTAGTGAATTACTACAGATTGAGGCCATTCCAACCAAGAAGAAGAAGAGATGTTTGGGGGACAAGATCATGAAACAAATCTTCCAGGTATTGGTTTAATGTTTTATAATTAACTCTGGTGAAAATATACTTATGTTTGTAGGTGGAAGCAAAAGGAGAAAGGGAATGGTGATATCCCTTACACTTGGTAAGCTCTAGAAAGAAGAGAGCAGAATAATCTGTAGAAAGAAGTAGCTTATGGCAGAAGAACCTTGCAACAAGGGATGTTGTAAACACTTCTAACTGAGGATTAGAAGTGAGGAGAAAAAAAGAAGTTCTTAGAGGAAATATCAGTAGGTGCGAAATCCAGAGAGGAGCAAAGGATGCTCATAAGGTTCCAAAGGAGAGAACTAGTGATACCCAGAGGTCAATCTCATAACAAAAGCTTGATGGGGTATTGAGTTTGATGATGACTTACTACAGAGGAAGTTTGATGCAATTCACAGTGGGCAAGGAGAAGCTCACTAGAGGAGAAGATGGAGATGACTATTGATAGTCATAACAAAGGATCAAAGAGAAGCCATGGTAAGAGGAAAAAGGATGCCAGAGAAATTGGCAGAGAGAAAATGAGTTAAGAGGAGCTTGACATAGAGTTTGTTGAGTTAAATGAATGATTCAATATCGTGATGAAGTTGTTACAAGAAAGAGGAGAGGGAAACTAGAGATATGGTTGGAATGTGAAGAAGAAGGTTAAATGACCTATTGTACAGATATATGTAAGGAAGATGATACATAGCTTGAAGCACAGATTGGATGTTTGGATCAGAAATGAAGAACTCAAGGAAGATGAGTACAAAATGTCTTTAGAAGCAGGACCAACATTTCACTTTTGTGAACCAGAGAAGGGAGTGATTCTTGGAGAGGAAGATGAGGTTCATAGTCCAGACCTCATGGAGAGCTTGGAAAGTTCATTCCAACATAAGGGAAGGATGCCAGAAGCATCTAAAGAGACTAAAAAATCTCATGTTTATAAAACTAATGAGTTGTGTGTGATTGCAGGTTGTGAAGATAGGAAACCACCAAAAGTTTTCATAAAAGATGAGGAAGATGAAGAATTTCCTCATGAATGCATAAAGGAGACACATATGCATAAATCTATTGCTTTAGAAAGAGAGACATCATTGTCTCATAAAAGATGTGAAAAGGGAGACTGTGTATGTTTGAAGGATGTAGGTGCTGAAGAGGATGAATATGTGAAGAGGACAATGAGTTGGGTTGGAGATACTTCAGATGATGAAGTATATGGAATCTTGGAATGGGTTATGCAAGACTACGGTGATTCAAGCATGGAACTTGCTAAAGAAGAAAAGACAGTGAAAGATGATGGTAGTATTGAAGAAAATAATCATGGATAAATCCTTACAAAAATGTATAAAGTGTTTATTACAAATATGTCATTTTAATAAAATCCAAGAATATAATTTTTTTGAGCAATCATGTAGATTGAGCATGCATCTTAGGGATATGCAGTATTTGGTGCATAAATTTTTATTTAGTGAGTAGTGTTCTCAAGAAGTTGAGGACAGTTAGAAGTGTGAAGGCAAAGAGATGGAAACAACCATACAAAGTTTCTGTGGAAATTTGCAGTAGACAGATTTCAATAAGGATATGTACCAGCAAGAAGCAAGACTAGACATTGAATTAGACGAGTTATGGAAGCAATTGATGAAGGTTTCCAAGTGGAAATACCAGAAGAAGAATAAGAAGAGAAACATGCCAGTCCAATTTCTTAAAGCAAGCAAGGAGTTTGCACAACAACAAAGTAAGGTATGGGATCTTAGAAGGTTGCAGGTAGCAACAATTCAACAACTAGACAACAAGATGAGTGAGCAACAACATAAGATTTGGGATCCTGGAATATGATGGACAATAGTCATGCAATAGAGCATGTGGGCATCATCAACAATGGGATTAAAGCAGACCGAAGAAAATGAAGACTCATGATCATGAGATCATGAATTTTTTTAACCTTGGGAGTCTTATGTAGGAGCATTTTGCCTCCTAAATCAACGTTGTTGAGAAGGCTTAAGGGGGTCTTGAAATTTACTAAAGGGAGTGGGTTCCCTTAATCGATTTGATTGTATTTTCCTAGGTTTTGTGATTATACTCTAGAAAGATGGGGTTGTTAGGAAGGAAGAGGGTTGTTTTCCCTAATTATGATGTAAATGGCTTAATCGAGCAAGTTAGTTGGGTTAGATGTATTGTTTTAAGTATGGAGGATTCGATAAAATTAATCCTCATCTATCTTAGAGGGATGAAATGTTAATATTGTAATTAGTTGCAGGAAATTAGGAATTTGTTTTGAAGGGCTGGAAGTTGACCTTCCATGTTTTAAATTGTAAGCCTATGGCCAATGGAGGGGTGGAGAGACAACAAGTTGGATTGAGTGAGGGTGAGAAAATTGTGTGTCGAGGAGGCCAAGTGTGGCCAACATGCTGAACATAGGCCATTTAAGTGTAATATCAGGCCAGAGTAACCAAAAGGGTTATGTAGGAAACCTTTGTACTATGGATGTGTAAATTATCATTAGAAATAACACTGTGTTACGTGCTTTATTGCATTGGCAATTTTTTATCTTTCAGTGGCGATCTATTGAGTTGTAAATATGAATTATTGATTGAGATCATATTCTTTGTGTGTAAGATTGTTTCCCTAATTTGTGGTTGCAGATTACAGGTCAAGTTGTGGTTAAATCCTTGTATCAAAGGAGGGTAGATCGTGATCCTTGATTGCCGATCATCGGACGAGATTGATGATCCAAACTTGATGATAGACTGGAGTTTCATAGTTACAGAGAATCACAACAAGGAGCAATGATTCAACACAAAGGAGAAATCGAGGTTTCTAGGGTCGCAACAGGCTTGAAACCTAGAAGAAGTCATGACCATTGATCACCTTAGATCGATGACTATGATTCTTAGTCTATTCGAGTTAGACAGTTGGAGGAGAGCAATCAGAGGGGAAGGTCGATCCATTGTATTAGAGGCATGTAGTCTGAAAAGGTTTGAGTCAAAACTTGATCCAGATTGAAAGTGGAGAGTTATTCAGAGTGATCCTAATCAATGGATCCAATCAGGACAAGTTGCAGTCTTGTATTAGAATCGACTAGAGCTGAATTGGGGCATGCAAAATTCATTCCACATAGTAGATCAAACAAATGATTAAGATTAAGTTAGAGTGGACCTTTTCCATAATCAACGACCATGATTGTATCATCGAGGCTTGCTATATCGGGACATCTAACCCCATTAAGAGGTTGTCGACGATAGGAGCCGATGACGAAATGTTAGAATAGAGTTGAGGTCTGACAACGACTCTAGGATCATCGACAATATAAGCTCGGTAACTGTGCCGATGAGAAGTGGGATTGCCGATGATGATAAGTATAAATGAAATCGACTGCATGCGCGACGATGAAATCAACGGTGGAGATTAACCTCTGATCAGATCAATGACAAGGTTCTCTACAAAAGAAAATCAGATCAATGGTTCATAAAGAAGGCTAATGACAACATTATTCTGGAGCGGAAGTTTAGAGTGGGCCCCAGTTTCATCAGATCGGGATAGTTGAATCCTGTGCGTTTTCTCCCCGATCAAATGTCGACGACGATACATATGTTCTCAGGTCGAGACGACTACGCATTGTAGTTGCTCCCTATAGAGAGTTATGACGACGATGCTTAGCACCTGGTCACAACTTGTGGTCTTATGGAGGAGTTGAATGCTCAGGCCCCAACGCCTAGTTTGTTGTCATGGTAGTGTAGTTTATGCATGCTGCTGATCGACAAGAGTTAATGATGACAATATAAGTACAAGGTCATAGCCTTGAGTTCCATGGTTAAAGGAACGGGTGCCAATAGTGAAGGAGCTAGCGAATGGAGGTTTGGCGCAAGGACATAACAATGATCGCGTGGGGGATAAGGGGCTTAGTGTCGGGTGAAACAAATGTTCGGTTTTTAAAGGGAGGTTAGCGTCAATCAGTTTTGAAAGAGAGGTGAAGTGCCTATCCATGTGAATAAATTGTAATTTGGGATTGGTGTAGACATAGAACTCCATAACTCTATTAAAAGGGGATTTTGGGCCCGATTGAAGAAATTTGTGAGCTCTCAAATTTGAAGCGCAAGCTGAGTAATTCATACTTTGCATACCTATGGGAATTCAACCGGGAGGTTGCCATCACTTGCTCTGTAGCCTTTGTGTTTGGTTTTTTCTAGTGGTTAAGCTATGATACTAGGAGTTTTGTGTTGTCTATGTCAAAAGAGTTATGGCACTTGTTCTGTGGTTTTGGGTGTGTTTTGGAGCCTTCTTATTGGCTCCTTGGTGGTTTATGTGGGGCTTTCACTATTGGGTTTCTCTTGGTTTTTAGTGGTTGGCTATCTCTTGTTCTCATGGAGGGGTGCAATTGTCAACCAGGGCACTGTGGTTGGTGTGAGATTGTAGACATTAGGATGGGTTTATGAAGGTGCGAGGAACAAATTCATTAATTAAAAGGGGAGCTTAGATTCCTTGTCAATTCATGGACTCAGTGGCAAGGTGAGTAAGAAGCCATCAATTTTGAGGAGGAAAGAGAAAGAACTCAACATACTCGGGATATCAATGCTCAATTGGCTGAGTTGAGAGAGAAGGAATAAAAAATGGTTGAGTTCATGATATGTCAATAGCAAAAAAAAATGAAGTAATGGAAGTTAAACTAAAGTCCCTTGCAGCTATTGTAGTCAAGCTAGTGGAGAATTCCTCCAATTCAATGTACCCAACCTTTGCCCTTACCCACATTCAAAACATTTCAGTGGATTCAATTCATGTCTATCCAATTCAATTAAAGGAGGAAGCCATAGTGATATGTTAACCAAGTTGGAGTCCATGAATCTATGCAACACGGGCAACTTCTTTAAATTTTTTTGTTAAGAACCTCAAACATATTTCAAATAGGCATTGTCTAACTATTCTACGAAATGGTTTTGTTTGTGGGAATCCGACGACATAAATTTGCATGAAATCACTATTTTTTGTTGTTTAAAATCCATTTTTGAATGCAGAAATGGATTCAATATGTTGAAAAATCCACGGAACACTCAGATTAAGAAATAATCACTCAAATCTACGGATCCAACAATTTCTTGAAGAATTTCAAGAAATGTTCCTGGAAAAAATCGTCTAAAAAAATCATTTCATAAAATGTTTAAACTAAAACTTTCAAATATAATAGAACATTTTCAAATACATATAAAAAAAACTGTCAACAACCCTAATTATGTGTGAATCTCAATTATTTTTATGTTTTGTAAATATACTCAGCTTTCGTTATACTACCCATATGATAACTCTCAATACTAAAACAATATTCTGCAAATAGACTATTCTTTATACTACCCATATGATAAGTCTCAATAGTATAGAACAATATTGCTGCCAATAGACCAGTCATTGTAGTACCCATATGATAAGTCTCAATACTCTACAGACTTTATTATAAAAGTCCTAAAGGGTTTTGGATCTTAGTTTTTGGCATTAGCTTCAATTTTTTTTTAAAGGAATACTTCAATTGTCAAGTTCAGCCATAGCGTTTACTTTTAATATAAATATTTATATTTTTTATATTATAATTTTAATTAAAAAATATTTCTTACCTATTAAAATTTTAATAATTTAATAATTTTTAAATTTTTATCTCAAATTAAAATACAAAGGATACATTGCCGCGCACAAGTTATATATATCTTAATGTTAAAATGCATTATTATGAAGCTACGCCCATACATTCCATACTATATATAGGTGTTGGTAAAAGGTTTTATTTTTTTGGTTTTTTATCGAATCTACTTAAATCTGGATAAAATCGCTCTTTTTTGTTGTTTAAATTGCATTTTTTAATGTATAAATAGATTCAGCTTGCTGAAAAACCATGAAACATTTAAATTATACAAACTTAACCACTCAAATCTGCAGATCCAACCATTTCTCACCAAATTTGGAACAAAATCAAGCAAAAAAAATCCACAAAAAACTCTAGACTACTACTCTCAGTGTATATATAGTCACATACATTGGACGAATCACGACTACGCATCCTGTAGAGCCTTGAAATGCGCCCAGTGTATATCCCTTGTCAAATTAAGAAGGGTCAAATCCCTTCCAGGACAGGTCCCAGGGTCAAAACCCTTCCGGGACAGGTCCACCATTTAAAAAAAACCTTGTAAGCTTCCACTACCGGAAAACTATAATTCACAGCTAAATTTTGATTAAAACCCTTATGGGCACGGCTTCATCTTAAGTTAAACTGGGAAAAACTGAGCTCAAACGGAAATTTTGACCAAATTCACATCAAAATGTGTATTAAATTTTAACCAAATTTACATCAAAATGTTTACTAAAAAAAATAGGCTATTTGTAAACCCTTTATCCATTCGTATAGAATCATAAATCCCAGTATAATGCCCTGCCTATAATGCCAAATCCGTGCAATAAATGGCATCTGCCTGCTTATCTTTTTCTCACTAATGGAGTGAATGTGCTCAGCTATAGTTTATAGAGTCAGGTCTCTGAGTAGGGTTTGTGTGTCTGTGTCTGTTTTGCTTGTCCGGCAGTGTTGCACACCAACAGCTGTAGTAAGGTGCATATATGCATGACAACAGATTCATGGGCATTTGTGGCAGATTCGAGGCCATGATTCCCGAACAGTATATTTTCTGCCACTCTTCTTATATAAAGCTGCAGCAACAGCACAAGACCCGTTTTCTGCAGCCTTTTGCAAGATGACAAGCCTCATTCATTTCTGTACTTCGTCTAATCTCTCAGAGGCTTTTGCGTTGCTAACATTTGATCATTGTCGCAACTGATCCTGCCTTGCATCAATCTTCCGCAATGGATCGCTGCTGCAGTTCTCGATTATTATTTTTGCATGCAAGTCTCATTGGTGTCCTCCTGCCCATTCTGTGTTACGGACACTGCAACTTTCCTGCCATATTTAACTTCGGGGACTCGAGCTCAGATACCGGGGCTATTCACTTTATTTTTCCCAATAATGAGCTCGCAGAGAATTCTCCCTATGGACGGACCTACTTCGGAAAACCTGTAAATCGCTACTGCGACGGGCGCCTGTCTATTGATTTCTTCGGTATAAGCATTCTCTCTCTGTGTCTGCATTGTAGTGAATGAGAAGGGGATTTTTATAATAATGTCTTTTGTTTTTTTTGCAGCTACGGCTCTTGGGATGCCCTTTCTGAGTCCATACTTGCAGTCTGTGGATTCTAGTTTTGGGCACGGTGCCAACTTTGCTGCGGCTGGTGCTACTGCCGTGTCTGTGGATTCGTTCATTGCCCCCATTGATCTCACTGTTCAGATCAATCAGTTCAAGGTCTTCAAGCAGCAGGTGTTGAACACCATTAAGAAACACGGTAAAGAAAGCTTTAATGGCTTTTTGAACTCTGATCTAACGTGCTTAGTTGCAATATTTTATTCAAGCCATCAACAATAACATCCGTTGTTGCAGTTTCAGATCAGTGTGGGAATTTGAATACTGGCTAGCCCAGTCTAAACCCATCTAAAAGACTGGGGTCTGGGGTCCGAGGCTTTCGTTTGCTTTTTTTTAAACATGTTTAAATGATTGCTTTCGTTTAATCTGTTTACTTTTTCTTACATGTAAATGATTGCTTTCATTTAATTTGTGCGGAGCTAACTATGAAGCGGTAACACTGAATAACCCACTCTGAAATAGAGATCTCTATGAGATTTGGATCATATGGCTCCTAACCGGGTGGGTGTTGTTATATGGTTCCTTGTCCAGAGCTTTAAGGAGCAGGAGAGTTGGTTATTTTTTTTTCTCTTATAGGGAATTGGTTATTTTTTGAAAAATCTGGTAGAAATTAGAAATTAGTTTTGTTTAGAGTGTGTTGGTTTTAGCATTTTATTATAATACTTTTTTGAAATTTCTGAATATAAACTATACAAACAGTGTAGAAACTTTCAACATTTAGACTGAACACTCCACTTATCATCACAAAACAAAACCAAATGCAGTTTTGTTTGTTCCACTTATCATCACAAATGCAGTTTTGTTTGTTTTGTTAAATTTATTTAGGTGAATGTTGATGCTCTGTACTCCAAATTATTTCACATTTTATGTAGTCATCACACTTTACATGTGGGCAGATATTCAATTCAGAACATGGGAATATCAATGCATGCAAAGTGGGTGAAAAATTGATTCATTAGATTGTGCATATTCAATGCATTCAATGTAGGTTAAATTTGTGTTAATGCTTTAATTATGCTTGTTTTACAGTTTCTTGATTAGGATATCAATCCATTCAATGTAAGTAAGGTTTGACATATGCTTTTAACTATGGGGGAGAACAGAGAGGTCTTGGTTAACATTCAGTTTTATGTAGTTAGCAAAATAGGTCATTGTCTGGTCACTGGTGCATTTTGTTCATTCTATATACATTATTCACTATTGAATGGTCAGAATAAGAAGGAAGTGAGAAAGAACTCAAGTTGCATTGGGGATAAAACTCTTTTTTTCCTGTAATTGATTTGGATAAAAGTCAAGATTTTTTCATAAATCTATTTGAGTTATGGTTAATCTAAAATTTGGGGGTTTTCTAATCGATTTCCTAATAATTGAACCATTTTGATAAGAAAGAGGCATTTTATCAAACTGAGTAGACAATGCCCTGAATAGCTCTGTTAAATTAGAATGCTATATTGTAATTGCAGGGAAAGATGTTTAGTGCTCTACAGCTAGGGGATAAGAAAAGAGGCATTTTGTCAAACTTTGTGGACATCGTCCTTTATAGCTCTGTTAAATTAGAATGCTATATTGTAATTGCAGGGAAAGATGTTAAGTGCTCTATAGCTAGGTAGAGCTAGTTGGGGAAATGTTTCTTATTTGATATATATCTGTCTCCTCTGTGAAAGTATGTGTTTTAAATGATCAGTCAATGATCACTCTCACAGTTTATAAAGGGATCACAGTTTGATATTTGCTAGCTAGATCCAGATCTAGCGTTTGGTTGCATATTCCACAGTTGCATGTATGGAATTTCACCATTCCAGACATAAGTTGACAGATCTGTATTAATTATACGTAGACATCATACCCTGTTTAAATGGTTCTGGGCCAGTGTCCTAACGAAGAGTTAAATCCTCCGAACCTCCATGTTTACCTTTAAGATGGCTGGTTTGGAGTCACTGTTCAATGGACAAGCGTTAGACACAACAATGTTACATTCAACGCAATTCATTATGGAACATATGTTATTTTATCAATTTTTTTTTAGAGGAAATGTACTAGCTGAAAACTCTTTGAATACATTTTCTGTTTCATAGATGGTAAGCCGGGTCAATTGTATACTTTGATTACGAGGTTTTGTAAGAGGGAAATCACTGATTATGAGGTTTTGTGCGAAGGAAATCATTGATTAGGAGGCCTTGTTGGAGGGAAATCAAGGGAAATCAAGAGAGTGGAACTCCTGATCAATAACAAACATGATAAACTTATCTGATTGTTGTTGTAAGAAATTTATATATAGATAAAATAAGTGGGTCAATTGTCTACTTTGATTACGTGGTTTTGTAAGAGGAAATCACTGATTATAAGGTTTTGTGCGAAGGAAATCATTAATTAAGAGGCCTTGTTGGAGGGAAATCAAGAGAGTGTGGAACCCCTGATCAATAACAAGCATGATAAACTTATCTGACTGTTGTTGTAAGAAATTTATATATATATAAAATAATTTTGTAGTAAATGAATTTTTTTATTACAAATATAAGTATTAGATAATCTCATAATTTTTTTTAAATAGAAGTAAAGGTTTACCATGATTGAAAGTCTGAAACAATGAAACAATGTTGTCAAGGATTTTGCTCAATTTAAACAATTAAAAAAATTATTAAGTGAAATTTAAATAATTTAAACAAATTATTATAAATTAGATGACTAGACCTTATTAACCCCAGGAAAATCCTATTGAAAATATTAAAATGATAAATTATCTATTCCAATCTTTATAAATGTACAAGATTTCCAATTAGAAACTGGTTATAATTCATGTAACAAATACCTCTTATAAACATTTCCAAGAGACATGATGAAATATTATAAGAGTGCGTGCTTATTAATTGCCCAATGAGACCAGTGAGATACACTAGAATCCCCAACAACCCTGTAGAATGCACGCCCTCGCCACTTTCCCAGGTGCAAATATTTGTTGTAATTATTTGATAGATTCTAATAGGCCTGTACTGCTGGTCATTACAGTCTGGTTATGCTTTTGGAATAATTGCACTTTGAATCATGGCGCTCACTATGGACCTTTTTCCCTTTCTGTCTTTTCGGGGCAGGTGCTCAAAGCTATCTTCCATCAGCAGATGCATTTGATAAGGGAATCTACATCCTAGAAATAGGAGGCAATGACTTCAGCTACGGGTACAAGAACTTGAAACAGAGTCCTGGCCAAGTGAAGCAGAGCATTCTCCCCAAAGTGGCCAAAAGTGTCGCAGCTGCTGTCAAGGTACTATCGATCCTCGTGACCACAGTCGTGTCATGCTCACTCTTACGCAAACTCATCTGATTCGTGTTGTTTGAATGGGTTCAGGAGCTATACAATGAAGGGGCCAGAACGATTTTGGTGAAGGACGTGGGGCCTCAAGGCTGCCAGCCCTTCTGGCTCACCTATTTTGGCCATTCCCCCAACGATTTCGACAGCCATGGCTGCTCTATTTCCTACAACGACGCAGTCCGATATTACAATGGCTTACTGAAAGGACAGGTCGGATCCCTGCGCGGCCAGCTCAAGGGTGCCAACGTCATCTATGTCAATACATACGACATTCTTTACGATTTCATCGCTAATCCCTCGCGACACGGTGCGCACCTTTCAAGTTCTCTGGTTTTGTAATTTTTTTTCAAAAGTCTTTATGACGGTAATATCGAGGGATTCCATAGATTTGAAAAATCTACCTCGAGATTTGCTTTGATGGGATCTCGAGATTTGCTTTGATGAGATCTGAGGATATTTGTTATTGGAGTAGGTTAACTAGGGAATAATCTTTTCTGTGAGGATTTGTTATTGGAGTAGGTTAACTAGGGAGTAATCTTTTCTCCAGAGTTTTGAGAAAAAAAAAAGGATTTGAATCTAGTCAGATTTTCAGGGGTAGTCTGAGTTTGATGGATCAAAGTTCCATGCATTTCAGAATTTTTCCCCATTTTAAACCAATCTAGATGTTCAGAAAATCTATCAGAATTCTAGATTGACCGAAAATTTAAAACCAAACTGTCCAAAAAAACCTGCCTGAAAAATAATTCTAGAGAGAAAATTGCTCCCCCAGTTAACCCACTCCTTTGTTATTTTATTAGATAGGTTGGGTTTTTAGATGAGAATTCAAAAGGATTTGAATTTTTGTGATGTATAGTGTTTTTATTTATAACATATCCTGAGTAGATAGTTAACTGATTGCACTAACCCTAACCCTAATTCCAGAACACTTAATACTGCTATTTCTATCATTGTTGTTAAATAAGTTTTCCAAATTCAATGGACTGAATCGGAAACTTATCTAACAATTTACCACACTGCAGAAACCAGAAATATAAGAATCACTTCTGTCGTTTTTTCCTTTTTCAATTATGAATGCAGGATTCAAGCAAACCACAAGAGCTTGCTGCGGAGTGGGAGGAAAGTATAATTACGACTACGCTGTGCAGTGCGGAATCTCGGGGACTATCGCCGGGCACCCTGTGAAGGCGGTCTCCTGCGCTTATCCGGAAACGTATGTCAATTGGGATGGAGTTCACTGGACCGACCGAGCCAACAGACTTATGACCAAGCAGATTCTGGGTGGCAAATACTTCGAGCCTGCATTTTCGATTGCAAGCCAATGTGATATCCACTCAATTTGAGATCATTGTAAAGACGGTTGGTAATAAAAGAGCAAGATAGTGTGAAACTGGTAGAGCCTTGAACTCTTGCAAATTGGAATGCAAAGTTAGATTCTTTCATTTGATAGGCAGTAATGTGGACTGGGAAGACCGCATATATAGCAGAGGCTGTATGCATTCTTTAATTCAATTAAGAGAGGCAGATGCAGCGCTTGCATCTATTTGATCATAAATGTTGGGATTTCTGCAATGTCGTCTATTTGACGACGGCTACACTCTATGGAAGTATAGTTGCAAATTTTTTCGAACAATTTGGCCTCTGGATTTTAGTAGTGCTGGAATTTGTCCGGCAAAATGTTTGTGTTCTTAATATTTGTAATTTAGTATTTCTTCTTTAAAAAAATTGTTTTGGTGAAATATTTATGGATTTTAGTAGTGCTGGAATTTGTTGAGCAAAATTGTTGTATTATTAATATTTGTAATTCAGTATTTAAAAAAAAAATTGTTTTGGTGAAATATTTATGTATATGAGATGCGTTGAATTCAAATTTTCTTATATCTATTAAAATTGAAATTGATGTATAAAAATGGTTGGAATGTTGATTTACATGGTTAAAATTTAATTATAAATATGTGATAGATTCAAAAGCAGTAGTCTAAACATTTTATTTTTTGACAGTTTTTTGGTTATTTTTTCAGTTTGAGATTTTGTCCCAAATCAGGTGATGAATGGTTGGATCTGCAGATTTGAGTGACGAAATTTGTATAATCTGAGTGCCTCAGGAGTTTTTAAACAAGCTGAATCCATTTATGCATTCAGAAAAAACAATTTAAACAATAGAAAAGAGAGATTTTATACAAATTTATATCTTCCAGATTCCGGCCAATTTCTACCAAAAAAAACCCAACCAACCCCGATTCAAAATCTTAAAACTAATCCAAAATCACAATTTACAATTAGTAAAATTACAATTTTACATAAATTGAAAATTCCAACCATTTTAATATCGGATTATGAAGGAAAAACTGTTTGAACAAGGAAATGACGTATCCCACACTTCCAAAGTTCGTTGCACACAAAGATCAAATCAATCATTATTTAAATTATGAAATCATTCACAATCATGTACGATTAACATTCATTTTGGTGGTCAACGTGGGTAATTTGGGTGTTATGTTAAATCGATAGATTGATTTTATGTTGACCTCAAAGTGTTTGAGGTAAAGTTTGTTGTTTGGTTGGATTAACAAATTAAATTTTATTTTATTTTATTTATTTATTTATTTTTGTTAGTTTTGATATTATAGTAAATTTTAAAGGTTGTTTAATTGTTTTAATAATTTTATTTATATTTATATTTGTAAGTCATCAAAATTATAGTGATTTTGAAATGTTTTTTTTTTAATGTTTTTGAGTATTTAAATAATATTATGAAGAAATCTAAATAATTTTTTACTCAATTTTGATCATAACTATCATCATAATTTTTTTAATATTTTTTTTTTACAAATTTAATAAACTTAATTTTAAATATTGAAATAATAATATAAAATTTATTTAAATGAAAATAAGGAAGATAACTATTTTGCTCAATGACTTTAAGTATTAAATTTATTTGTTAAAAATAATTATAATAACTTTAAGTATTAAATTTATTTGTTAAAAATACCCCGTATGGGGTGACACGTGCCGAGAATGAGGGACGTGGCGAGGGACATGGCGAGGGGGTGTGGGAGGCCATCAATATAGGCCCTCACCACACACTTCGCGAGTTATGATGCACATTAGTTCCCATCGCCTCCATCCTCCGATGCACCTCTGCACAAGTGCTTTCAGTCCGGCCAGCCAGAGCATTAAGCTCATGGCTTTAATGGCGTTAATCGCGGCTTATCCACCCACCAGCCTACTCGGGAGTTCTATTGTGTTCTGGCAGCTTCCCGAGCAGTGAAGCTGCTACCGAGCTCTCGGTGACTTAGCATCGACCTTTGCTCTAGCTATGCCGAGATTGAGAGGGAGGCCCCGTAGGGGGGCTGGCTGGTATGCAGCCACCTCCAGAAAGAAACAACACCGAGATTTCAAACGTGCAGTGACTTTAGCCAGGCAGAGATGACGACAGGCGACTATGGCCGCAGGCTCACCTCCCGGCACAATAGTGGAAGAAGACTTGAGCATTGAGCTCCCACCAGATTTTTCAGAAAGGAAAATGTTTACAGTCCCCGATAATTGGGACCCCCCAACTTGCTTCATCCGCTTAGAGACAACACCACACGACAAAGACTCCTCCGACCCCTGCGCCTAGAACTCCTCAGACCCTTGCGCAGCGACATGCATCATCGAGGAGGAGCCACAGGTGGACACCGGAGAAGTCAAGGACGCAGGACGACTGGGAAGAGATGACAAGCTGCCAAGGCCGCCCTCGCCACCTCTTTTGCTCCCGGAGCAGTTGCAGCTCATTTTTGAAGTCCGAAGTTTGGTTGACGATCAGATTTTCCGAGCGGTCTGCGTAAGCCAGCGCCTGGATATGCTTTATACGGCCTACTCCAACGTCACGCCCAAACGCCAATGTCCAACCTGTGCACAGCCGTTTGCAATCCCAGTCAGTGAGGAAGAAACGAAGGATGCGAATGGGAGCACCGAGTAACAGGTTTTATTGTCTGCATGCTTTTCTCTATGTCTGCTGTCGTAATTTACCAGGACTGTAGTCCACTAGGTGCTAGCCTTAGAATCTGCATTATTAAACTACTGTTAAACATGAATATACCCCCTGGGGTGGTGCTATGCTCTCTATATTTTTTAGACATGCTACAGTGGGATAACCAGGTGTCCTGGTTTCCTACACAGGCAGGACACCTGGCAACTATGTGTCATGTATGCTCCCTTTTTGTGAAGCCTTAATATAACAGGACCTACTTTTTACTTAAAAAAAATAAAAAATTATTTGTTAAAAATAATTATAAATATAAGAGATCCTAAATAGAAGCATTTTTTCAAAAAATCTAAATTTTACAAAAATAATTCAAAAATTATAGATATGTAATTTTAAAATAATCTATTATAAAATCAATATTTTTAATTATCTAGATTTATGGAGAGATTCTCAAAACTTTTTTCATGATATTCATGGATTCATGAAAAGGAGAACTTTATAATTAAATTTTAATATACATCTTTTTTTAGAAAAAATATAAAATTAAATATAATCATTATTATTATGATAATACATTTTATTATTAATTTATAAAGTTTAGCTCAAGCAATTTTGACTTAGAGGTGAGATCTCCCCCAAATGATCATTTGGAAAGGTCACTCATTGGACTCTCTTAACTCCTTTCAAAAGCCAAAAAATTTCTTATAAAAAAATAATAAATTTTATTATTAATAATAATTTTTAATTTTATAATGAATATATTTATTAAAAATAATTATATATGTTATCAATGAAATAATAAATTTAAAAATATTTTTTTCAAAAATGATTAAAAATATTTTAAATAAAATAATATTCTTTTAAAAATAATAATAATATTTATCTTTATTATTAATTAATTATTAAATTATAATAATAATGTAATATTCTTTTAAAAATAGTAATAATAGTATTTATCTTTATTATTAATTAATTATTAAATTATAATAATTTTTACTACCGTGTATGTATACTAATTTAAGACATGGCATTCTCACATTTAATGTTGCTGTTGCTGCATAGGCTAATTGTTTAAGGCCCAGTCTAAACTACCTTTTGACCTTTTCATTTGTGTTTGGATGCTACTATCATTTAAAATATTCATGTAAATGCATGAAATTTCCCAATACAATATAATTGTATTCCATATTTATTGAGGCAAACTATAAGTTAGTACCTTTCTCAAGTACAAGTACCTTTCTCCAAGTGTTGGGAGGAGGTCTTGAGGTCAAATCCGGCTGGGTCTCTGGGACGAATTGTAATGGCTACTTGTGATGTAAATGATTTATATCTCTAATATAAATCGAGTTAATTTCTCGTTGGAAAAAGTTAGTTTAAAAGTTGTAGCTATTTTTCTTGATTTGTTTTGTTTGATTTTGTGAGAAATTTGGTGATGAATGGTTGGATCTATAGATTTTAAGTGGTTAAGTTTGTATAATCAAAAATTTTCAAAAATTTTATAGATAGAAAAAAACAATTCAGATCAAACGACCTATAAAACAATTCAGATCAAATTTTTTGGTCTCGAGGGATAGCTCGCATGGCAAAGACGTGCACACACTCTCCCAGGTTGGGGAGAGGTCACGAGTTCTAGCCTGGCTACGAGTCCCTCGGGCTGCTGCTTTCCACCCCCATATCATCCACTATGTGGAGAAGTATCGGAGTGAGAGTATCGGAGTGGGTTCCCAGCGGGTTAACTTCCATCCGGAAAAAAAAAAAAATTCAGATCAAATAACCTATAATCCACTGAGGACAACATTCAATTTAGATCTGACAACCTATAACCCACCTACTACATCATTCAATGAAAATTGGCCACCCTTATTGCTGCCATCTGTCTGTATAGTGATTTGTACTATTCATGATTTGAGGAGTGCACTGTTGCTCGTTGCTACCCGAATCCGCCGAATCACTCCTAGGGATTTACTTGCGAATACGGGCATCGTGCATGTGCATACGGGACTTGTGCAGGAGGCGGAAAATCGCCGTCCGAACGGCTCCGTGGAAAAAAAAACAACAAATGAACACAAAATCCCAGGCAGAAAATGAGCAGAAAATAAACCTCTGCCGAATTTCGAGTGGGAAAATATCTACAATGGTGCTGTTATTCCACGTCAATGCAGACTGGCAACAATTTATTTGTTCCTTTCTTCTTCCGAGTCTCAAAGTAATGAAAAAGATCTTTCAACTTTTGAGTTGGAATTGATCTTCAACCCGGGGTTGAAGAGGCAGCCATGGCCCATCAATTTACCTTCAACGAGTCCAGTGGGGTCAGAACATTCTTTCGTTTTCTATCCCGTGATATTTCTGCAGAAATTCCCGGCGTAGGATAAGGGCATTCATTCGATCTTGCTTCTCGATGACGAAATCTAGAAAGAATCTGTCCGTGAAAATTGTACTAACGACAAACTATAATTCTTATTATTATAAATTGTAATTTTAAGATAAAACAGGATTCTTAGTGATTTGAATAATAAGAGGTTACTTTAAATATTAGCTTTTTCTATATATTTGATTTTTTGAATTTTTCAAGGAATCCAGCTAAGTAGATTTGGGTGAAATTATTTTTTTCTGTTGTTTAAATTGTATTTTTGAATATATAAATGGTCTCAGCACCTTAAAAAAACTATTAAAACACTTTAATTATACAAGTTCAATCACTCAAATCTGGAGTTTTGACAATTTTTTTTTGTGGGATTTCAGTAAAAAATGATGGAAAAATATCCCAGTAAAAACTCCAAAAAGTGGAATATTTAAACTACTAAATGACTCTTTCTTCCAACAATATAAAACAATTAAACAAGGCCAAAAATATATGACCAACTAAACCTAAAAAAGCTAACCTTCTTTTTGAGAGAAACTGGTGATTTGAACCATAAAAATATATGATTCCATACAGGAAGCTATCTATGAGGGGGAGACTGTGATTTGAACAATAAAAATAGTCGTAATTTAAACTGTCAGAAATCTCTCAAGAAATTGTTAGATCAGCACATTTGAGTACTTCTGTATAATCAGAATGCCCTAAAAAAATTTCAGCATGCTAAATTCATTTCTGCATTCAGAAATTTTAAACAACAAAATGATTTCGTACAAATTTATGTTGCCAAAAAAACCATTTCATATGGTTCAAAATTGTTATAATTTTTTTTTTTTATCACAAATTGTAATTCTCAAATAAAATAAGATTTTTGAATTCATTCAGATGATAAAAATTACTATTTGAAAAACAAAAATATACAGATTTTAAGATTTGTATATCGTAATTTGATATTTGATAAAGTATACAACCTCTTTGTAATTGTATTGTTGTTAAATGTTTAATCTCATTGGAATTTGAACAATATTGTTATTAAATGTTTCACAGAGTCAAAATCTCCGGCTGATAGCAGAAACCACATTTAAGATCACAGTAGAACATAGGCTTCACTTATTAACGTTCACAAAGGAATCACCTATTAATGTTCACAAGTTCAATGAAATCAAATTTCATTAAAAAAGGAATAGCTATCTTATGTTTAAAACGTAGGTATTTTATCATAAAATTCATAAGCTGGCATACACGAACTTTTCAAACGCCAAAAACCAGGGTACAAATGGTTGTAATAAGTTAAAATTTCATAAGCTGGCATGCAGTGAAGGCCAAAATTCTTTTAATTAAAAAACAAAAAAATTCCATAATAATATGTAAAATGAAAGAAAAAAGATTTGATGACCACATCCATTTTTTATATAATATATATTTAGTAAAAAAATATATATGTCAAAATCACCACGTTACCATCCTATAGTGTAACTTAGGCAATCAAGTTTAATTTCATTAGAAATAATTTTATTTTTATTTACTTATTTGTATTTTAAAGGTAAACAAGTTTAAGTTGATTAAAAATAATTTTTATTCTATAGTATAACTTAGGCATTCAAGTTTAATTTCATTAGAAATAATTTTATTTTTATTTATTTGTATTTTAAAGGAAAATCAGTTTAAGTTCATTAAAAATAATTTTATTTTTATTTATAGATATATGGAAGTTTAGTAGTATTAGTTTTAATTTTATTTGATTTATGGAGATTGTGTAAAATATAAAAAGTTAGAGTTTAAATTATATGGTTATTAGGTAATCTCTGTGTAGACAAGAAACCTATATTTATGAAGTGGATTAAAGAGTGTGGGAAATTAGTAGTGTGTGAAATTTTTAACAAGGTTATGCAGATTAATGTTTTATAGTTTTTAGAATTGAAGATGCTTAAGAACTTCATTACATTGGTTGGTGCGAGGGGGTTCAATGCCTATGCACCCAATATCTTCTGTTGTATTTATTGTAGTAGGTCTAGGTCAATACAAATGGATTTTCAGTAGGGGCCATTTTTCTTGATAATTCCATAAACAAGTGTTCCAACTCCCAACCACCACTAAGAAAAGGTAATTAAAGGTGGTTTTTATATCACTAACATTGATATTAAAAATTTGGTCAAACCATATTGAAGTGGTTTTGATGTAATTATTATTAAAATTAAAAGTAGTCTTTGCAAAACATGACTTTGAAGGGGTTAGTGCTCTACACATCTTTTTTTTGTTAATGAAGTCAAACTCAACTCAACAAGGAAGGAAGTTGCTCACCATAGAAGGAAGTTGGTAGGCATCGACATCTAATTAAGAAAAATTCCACTTGTTCATGTTTTTTTTAAGGCTTTCTTTGGATCAATGAGTGAATGCGAAAGAAAGCATTAATGAAGGTCTACTTCAATTTTGGTTTTGATTTGAGTAATAAACAATAAGGATAAGACATAATTACTCCCCTCCACCCTCCTTCCAATCCAATTAGTTTTAAGCTTAGTTGTGAATGCGAATATGAGATTATTTTGCAATTTCTAGGTTGCTTGCAGGTGGGAACAATAGGAGGTGGAACACAGTGGGATTCATAGGTTTCTTGCTTGAATATGTTTTGTAATATTCCTGATATAAAAAATATACAGAACATAAATAAAATGCTAGAAATGGCAGATGAAAAACAATATAACCAGAACAACACCACAATAATACCAAAATAACACCAGAATGAGCACTTTGATTACTGAGAGCAATGTTCACTTGCCTCTTCGAGGGGGCAACCTCCAGTCGAGCAGAGCTCTATTATGATAATATCCAAGAAAAAAGTTCTCATACCCTCGACTCCCATTTATACTAAATATGTCTATCAAAAGAACTATCTAGAGGAAGATCCTTCTAGAAG
>ML796024.1:294399-307253 GCA_009831015.1 Picea engelmannii | reverse complement strand
AATAAGTAAATAACGCCTAAATCTAAATTATTTCAAATCAAACAACGTATACACAATTCCATACAATGACGATTTACCGCATTGTAAGATGGTAACAGATTACCAAACTCTTGCTATCCACGCCCTTTAAATAAGTCATAGTCAAAATCATACTCCAATGTTGTGATGATGAGAAAAAAATGTGGAATATCATTATCTTGACCATTTAAATAGGTCATAATCAAAAGCATGCTCTAAATTCTGTTATCGTGATGAAAAAGAATATATAAAATAGAATGAAGGTACATACACATTTAACACGTTCCTCTAACGAGGGTTAAAATTTGTAGGTCGCAAATTAATGCAAAGTTTGTAAGGTTGTGATTTAAGGAAAAGTGATAGAGAAATGGTTTATTTCGAAGAAGATTAATCAATATTTTAAAGTCCAAAGTGAATATTTTTGTCTAAGTTATCATCGATTTTATTCTAAAGAGTTGCTAATTTTTTTCGATTTATTTAAATTATATATCGATTTTTCTAATTAATTTTAATTATATATAAATTTAAAAAGTAAAATAGTTGAATTATTATAGTATTAGTGTAAGGATAAAAACATAGTGTAAGGATAAAGACATAACTGAGACATAAAATTAATTTGTCTAAGTATCTTCAACTACCTGATGATTCACTTGAGCTGATGCTGGGTGGAAGATCATCATCTGATGACGAAAGCATAATAACAGGCATGGTGAGTACTTAGGTGAGACTTAGAGGAGAAACTAGTTCAAAAGGTTAAAATAAGATCAATTGGTGATAAGTCTTTCGAAGGCCATCGATAGAGTTAGCATGAAAGGTTCTGATATGCTTAGTGTACATCGGGCCAGTTGATGGGAAGATCACTGATGAAGGCGAGGGATCGAAAGAATCGACAAAGTTATCTTTAACTCCTCCGATGTATCGGAGGAGTTGGCGAGAAGTACTATGAAAAATCAAAGTGTAAATCAGGGAAATTTATGTAAATTGTGTCGATGGGTAACTTGGTGGATCAAAGGAGTTAATAGTAAAGGATTTGATTACTATCAAGAAAGTTAATATAAAATATTTTGATTATCATTGGGGAAGTTAATGGGATGGTTGTTGATGGAACCTTAAGTATATCGATGGGATTGGTGTGAAGTACTCCGACAAGCCAAAGCTCAATTCGATAGAGTTTATATAAACTTCGTCGACGACTATCAAACTAGTTCGTGGGAAGTCTCCCGATGGGAGCAAGGATGTTCGTAGAATAGTCCTCGAAGGTAATGAAAATTTTGTCCTTTTTTTCACAAGTCTTGGTGTAAGGGGAACACGATTTTAACTCAAAATGCAAGCTCGAACAAGAATGGATGTGAGTGGTTAGATCCTTTTTTCTTACGAGGGCTCTCGAAAAAAGTTAAGGTGGGAAAGGTTCATGGATTATCCCTTGTCCAAGGTTGGGATAAATGATATCTGTGTTAAGGAATCGACTAGGATCGATGCCATACAATGGATCGTGGGTTGTTGACTATTGGGAAACATAGGGATGTCGAGAGGGCAGGGACCACAGAGGGAAACTAAGTCGAGAAAGAGGGTAGGTCATGGTGTGAGTGGATCACAATCACAAGGCAGAGTGTAAACTTCAAACCAAAGGAACTGCTAAAACCCTAACTCTGGAGTACTCTATCGGTGAAAGGAGAAGTCGTATTAGGGCTTACTTGGCTACTTGATGACACGTGGCGAGTACTGGACCAGTCCACTTGTTCCTTAGGCAACTCGATGGAAAATGTTTCGACCTTAGCTTTTGGTCTCTCGGTGAACAAATGGTGAAGGTATGAGGGGGAGGAGTTTGTTTTATAACATTGGGGTGTATTAAATGTATGATGTGACACCCAACATAAACCAACGAAGTTGTTGTGAAGTTCTCCGATATGCATTGGAGGAATTTGTAGGAATTCCTCCGATGCATATCAGAGGACTTGGCATGAAGAGCATCGATGCTCGTCGGAGGAAAAGGGAGGAACTCCACCGATACATTGGAGGAGTTAATATGAACTCCTTCGATACATTAGAGGAGTTAATAGGAAATCCTCTAATGTATCGGAGGAGTTGGAAACAACTCATGCAAAAATAAGATTGTTTGATGGCTATCAACAGATTTGGGGGAAACTCCTCCTATGTACATCGAAGGACTTCCTGGTAACTCCTCCAATGTACATCAAAGGAGTTGACATTAACTTGTCCGAAAATCAAAAGACTTAACTTAAAAAATTTCAAGTGCTCTAATTTGAAGGATACAAAATTTGTTGAGAAGTGAAGCTTGAGGAGAATGTTTAGAGCACAAGGTAGAATCCATGAAGAAGATACAAGTCGAATAGTTTTCCAAGTCAAAAATTACAAGGGGCTCCATTTTCTTGGAAGCATTTTACAAATAGATTATAGGAAAATGGAGGGTTGTAGTGCCTGACATAACAAATGGCGACACACTGGGAAAAGCCTTGAATCTCTGTGAGAGGGTATCCAAACACAAATGTTCGAGGAGGTGAAGCATTATCATGCATAACTTAAGAGATAACGAATAGGTTCCATAGCTCTTTTTAAAATGCAGGTTTTGATGAGACAACATTTGTATGATACAAAGGGGAAGTTAGGACCATGCCTTAGAACAAATTGTCTCTTACTCATTCATATAGGAATGATATATTGGAGGCATGCAGAATATTACAAGGAAACAAAACATCAATAATTATTTAAATACAAGTTGTGATGCATTTCTTTGGTGTTGCTCTATTGCCAGTGAGCGTCCATAGCTCCGATGGAGTCACCCCAATGTCATGAGCCTTGCTCCACTAGCAACAGGAGTCCATAACCCCGACATAGATACTTGCATGTACCATGTGATCTGGAATGCCTTTCCCCAAGCCTTTACCTTTTGAAATTTAATTCTCTTATGTTTAGAGAGAGGTGGATGGGGGGATTCTAGTTTTCCTTGAAAGGAACTAGGGATGACCCTTGTGATAGTGAGATTCACCAACTTGATTATAGATGAGCGAACTCCCCTAGTAATATTCTCTGGAATACTACAAATGTCTCTTCCCAAACCATTTCCTCTTATTCCAAACAATATGCAAATATGTTCTTAGGATGAGTCCTTGGTTCCTTCCTTTGTCGTATTTAAATGCACGATGCTCGTATACTAATGAGCTATGTTTCTCTACTATATCTGACTTAAATTGATGCATGCCAAAGCTATACAACTAAGTATGGATTGTGTCTGGAAGCTAGGTCACATGGTTTTTAGGCTATTGGCACCAAATGTGCTACAATTTAGAAGCATGTCTAGGACTAAGCTATTAAGAATTTGAGAAATTCAGGGAAACAATTTTCAAGAGAGAAAAATAAATCTTGAAAATCGAACAAACTGTAAAATGATGAATCTAAAAACAAAGGAATTAAAGTAAAAATTGAGCAAGAAATACAAGAGAAAAACAAACTTTTTATTTATATACAATGAGGGGGCTGCCATGGAGGCTAGTTGATGCAGTGTTTCAATATTTGGCCATTTAAGTGGAGAAGGTCATCTTCCCCTTCCAGAGTTTGTAACCAATAAGTTCCTTGGAAACTTTTCTCCTTGATTATGAAGGGCCCAAGCTGTGATTATTGGAATTTTGAATGTTTTCCTTTATTCTCAAGCGGCTTGTCCCATTTGAGGACTAGATCTCCAACTTGGAAATTTTTCTCACCAACAGATTTCTTATCAAACCAATGCTTGACAGTCTATTGATTATTTTCGAACTTGTGTTTTTCCTTAGCACGATTTTCTTCTAAATTCACCAAGGTATCAATACGCCATTGAATGAAGAGACATTCTCTCCTATGAGATTGTTGGGTGAGTTGTAGGGAAGGAAGGTAGATGTTTGAAGGTAAAATAACTTATTTCCCGTAGACAAGAAAATACAGAGAAGTCCCTATAGAGGCCTTAGGGGTAACACGATCGACTCGTAGGGCATTGGTGTAGATTTTAACCTTGTACAATATTTTACTGAAAACAAATTTTCAATAAAAGAAAATAAAAGATACAATGGAAAACACACACATTACACATAGATTTCCCCCCTAGAAACCAAAACCAGGAAAACCAACATATTCTATATTCATTCATTGTGATACATTTTTCACAATACAATATACATATAGGAGCCAACGACATCCAAAACCCTAACCCAATGAACTGGATTAGTCAACAACCCTAATTCCTTAACTGAAAATAGAAAACCATCGGCAAAAACCATGTGCCGAAAAACCGCCCAACAATGGACAAAAAAATCGAGGCGACACAAAAAACGAGGAAAAAATGCGACACATTTCTCAAGGAATTTTTTTTTCTCAGCGGTGTTGCCCCCAAACCTCCGTGAAGGGGGGATATCTCCCTCTAAAACCCCCGAAGGGGGGCCTAGTAGTCCCCCCTCAAACCCCCCTGTGCACTTGACACAACGTAACATACACTAGAGCTAGTTGTGCAAAGACTATAACACATACCCAACATTCTCCCACTTGTTGTTTTCTTTTCATACAGGGGATTACAGGGTTACATAGTCAACAATAGAAGGCATCAATGCCCATGGATCCTCTACACGAAGAGAACTTCTCAGTGCTCATAGATTTTTTTAATGAATCTGCAACATTCTTCAAAGTGTCCACCTTCATCAACAACAATTTCTTTTCTTCAACCATGTCTCTCACAAAGTGATATTGAATATCAATATGCTTTGTCTTTGAATGATAAGTTGGGTTCTTTTCCAGAAAAATTGCTCTCTGACTGTCACAATCTATCCTTATTGCTTGTTTTACCAACCCAATACCTGAACAAAATATTTGTAACCATACTGCTTCCTTACTTGCATGAGGGGCTGCAATGTATTCAACTTCTGTAGTTGAAAGTGCCACTATAGCCTGTCTTTTGCTCATCCAACTAATTTCTCCTCCAAACAGGTTTAACACATACCTGTTTGTAGATCTCCTACGATCCATATCTCTAGCCCAGTCTGCATCCACAAAGCCATGTATGTTCAACACTCTGTCCAATCCTGGTCTTCCTTGGTAGCACAATCCATAGCTAGCAGTGCCACACAAATACCTGGAAACCCTTTTTACTGCTGTCCAATGCTCCTTCTATGGTTTTGACATATACTTGCTCAAAACTCCCACTGCATGTGCAATGTCCAGTCTAGTACAGACCATTTAATACATCAAACTTCCCACTGCACTCACATATGGAACACACGACATGTCCTCCTCCTGTTCATGTGTCTTGGTACGCTGATCCGCAGATAAATTTACACTAACAAGAATAGGGACCTTGACCGATTTACATTCATGCATATTAAACCTCTACAATATTGTCTCAACATATTTTCTCTGATTTAACTAGAGTTTCCTCTTTTCCCAATCTCTTTTGATTTCCATGCCCAAAATGAAATTTGAAGCATCGAGATCCTTCATGTCAAATTTAGAGGAGAACTGAGTTTTCACATCCTAGATAATCTCCTTGTTGTTTCCTATCAACAACATGTCATCCACATACAAGACCAAATAAATCAAATGATCACCAATTAATTTAAGATACACACAATGATCCTCTTTGATTCTTGTGAATTCAAGTCCTATCATATAAGTATCAAATTTTTGATACCACATCCTTGGTGATTGTTTTAAACAATACAAGGACTTTTTCAGCTTGCATACCAACTCCTTCTTTCCCTTCACAACAAATCCTTCTGGCTGCTTCATATAGATTTCTTCTTCCATATCCCCATGTAGGAATGTTGTCTTCACATCCATCTATTCTACTTCAAAATCAAATGCAACAACAACAAATAACAAAAATGTTATAGAAGTTAACTTGGCAACAGGAGAAAAAATCTCACCAAAATCAATACCCTCAACTTGGGAATAACCCTTTTCTACTAACCGAGCTTTGTATTTATCCACTTTTTCTTCTACATTTAGCTTCTTTTTAAATACCCATTTGTTTCCAATGGGATTTCTTCCAGTCGACAACTCCACTAGATCCAAAGCCTCATTCTTATCTAAGGCTTCCATTTCTTCATCCATGGCTTTTTTCCAGAGATTTCCATCCTCTGAATCCACTTCCTCCTTAACAGTTCTATGATCATCATCAGTAATAGACAAAGAAAAGTTTGAATGTAAATTAGATGGAGTATACCTTTCCGGTAGCCTTCTTTCTCGAACCGATCTCCTCAATACCAGAGTATGAGGATCTTCTTCTTCTGATTCCTGTTCTTCTATAGAGTCCAATTCATCAATCTCTAAATCAAACTCTATTTTCTTTGGTTCTTCCTTACTTGGTAGGACTTCCTGTTTAACAACATCCTTCATTTCTCTAAATACCACATCTCGACTATACACAACCTGTTTGAATCACAAGTATTCATTAAGGGGGAGCATGAAGGAATAATTCATACTTGTTATAATTATATGATGAAATTATTATTAATGTAAGTAGACTTATTCTAGAAGTCTATGTATGATCAAAGATGAGGACAATGAGTGAAGTTAGGGATGGATATATTCTTGGAGATATTGTGGAGATAGTTGTGGAGATTGTTATGCTATATTGGACATCTCGTTATGAGAACCTCAATGCTATATTATGAGGCCTCACGAATGTACTGTGTGTAACAAAGATGTATCATTTTTTTGTACATTAATGAATATGTGAGTTTTGTGTGTATATTTGTGTTCTTATGATGATTTCTGTGTGTCATTATTTGTTGCTCTGCTGCTCATAATTCCTACAATATTTCTTAATCATCCATTGAAGGGGTTTAGCAGTTTTGATGAAGTCTAGAACAAATCTTCTTACAAAGTTGATCTTGCTGAAGAAAGAATGCATTGACTTCTTACTATGCAGTGGAGGGATTTGCATAATAGCTTTTTTTCTTTTCGGGTCCACTGAAATTCCATCTTTGGAAATCACATGCCCAAATAGTATACCTTCTGAAACAATGAAAAATAACCTTCTTAGGGTTCAATGAGATCCCATACTTTCTGCGTCATTCAAATATTTGTTTCAGATGTCTTGGGTGATCTTCCTTTTTCTTTGAATAAACTGTGACATCATCGAGATAGACCACCACACTTTGAACAATTAATCCTTTGAAAGAAATACCCATATCCCTTTGAAAAGTAGCACTTGTGTTTACTAAACCAAAGGGAATCCTTATATATGCGTATGTTCCCCATTTAGTTCTAAATGTGGTTTTCAATCGATCTAGTTCTACCATGAGAACTTGATTGTATTATGAAAACTTGTCCAATAGAAAGAACAATTCAGAGCGAGAGACAAGTTGCAAGATATTTTCCATGGGGGAAACTAGGTAGTTTTCTTTGTCGGAAGCTCGATTCAGGTTCTATAAATCTATAGATATCCTAATTTTTTTTGAATTCTTTCTAACGGGCACCATATTCGACACCTAAGTTGAATGACAGACTTTGAAAATGATTCGGGCATCTAACATTTTCTTCAATTCCTTCTGGATAAGTGGTTCAAGTGTCGAATGTATTTTTCTTATCTTTTGTTGGAAAGGCTTTAGACCTTATGTAATTGGGATCACATGTTGAATTATTCATGTTTCATAAGTATTCAAATAATCATAAGTCCATGCAAACTCATCGTGGTACTTCTTGAAAAACTGTGTAAATGTGTTCTTTTCTGCACCCGAATAGAAGGTGCCCATGTTGAAATACTTGGTTTGTTTAGAGGTCTATAGATTGACCATAAATTTCATCATGGTTGAACGTTTGGTCTTTGTATTAACAATCCTTATAAAATTAGTCTATAAATCAAATAGATTCTCAAGTGTCAATACATTCTTTGGGACACAATTTTCTTTTACTTTGCTTGCCTCATCTCGATAATTCTGAAGGTCTTGTTGATGAGTTTCATCGTCAATCAAAAAATCTTGGAAGACATCTAAGCTGGTGAGGGAATTGATAATTTTATTATCAATATTGAATACTCACAAGTTCATGATGTTATCCGGCATCGAAGGTTTGAAAATCATTTCAACATAAAAACCATCACTAGGGGCCATGAATCTAGATGCTACGTTGGCCAATATATTTTCATCAATATTTTGATTACGAGGTATAGAATTAATATTGAATGCGTCGAGAGAGTAGAGCATATTCCATACCTCTTGTTGATATGCTTTTAGATGCGATGATAGGAAATGAATGGTATTTCTTACTTGTTGGACGATTATTTCTGAATCACCAAATACTTTGAGGCACTTCACTTTAAGGTCGATGGCCTTTTTCAAACCCTGGAGTAAGGATTCATATTATGCAATGTTATTAGTGCATTCAAATTATAGGTGAAAGGATATGATTTTATTACATTGTTGAGGATCTATCAACACACATATTGTTTAATATCCCTCGTCCTAAGATGGGATATGCCACATAAAAACTCCAAACTCCGATACAATTTTAATTAATTGATATGCTCTGCATATGCACAAAATTATACATAATAATAACAAATATACATATACAACATTATACATGGAAAACCCATAAATAATTCATGGTAATTAAAAAAAGAACATTAAAGACACTTATCTTTTGTAAATAGAATGCCAACTTCCTGCAAACCTTAGAATTTCCTCCCATCCATAGACTCTGCTGCTCATAAGCTCGGAAATAGGTCACCCCCAAGCTGGGGCTAAAACTCAACCTGGGAAAAGGAATCCCAAACCAGGATAACGTCTCTCAAACAAAATAAATTCTCAAACTCAAGTGCCAACTCTAGAAGACATCCTACAATCCCTCATTCCCCACATCCCTATCCCACCCAAGAAAGTGTGCCCCTTCTCTACTCAACAGTCCTTCGACTGCCCCACTTCCCTTCTGGGCTTCAGCAACAAGCTGGACAGGAAGTCTCAAATCCCTGTAGCTACAACTTGACACCTTGGGAATCAATTCCCAACAGTTCTCTCACCTAGAGAGAATGCTCATAAGCCTAACAACCCACTTCTTCAATAGTCCAAAGGCCTGAAAAACCGCCTCTTCAACACAATTTACCCAGATTATTGGATGGAGCTAGGTCCAAATACTTCTAGGTACAGGTACATGTAATGGAAATAATGTACGGATGATAGCATAGTGAGCGAATATGAATGAATGATTGGAAAATGAACTAATTTACCAAACTATATGTGCATGTTCTCGACTTGACACTTGTCATGTTGGAAACTACATGGCCCCCCACATGGTGATACATTCCCACTTAGGAACTTAGGATAACTGAATATACATACTTTATACTTTAGAATATTAATATAATATTCCTTTGGGCTTAATCCCCCCTTGGCTTAGCCCCCTTTCGAGACCCATAGCCCCCCTTCCCTTTCTAGTGGATTTTAGCTCCCCATACTCTTTTCTCTGGTTGGTCTGTAACAATGATGCATTTTATTAATATTCGAGTGTGATTACATAATACAAAGATAGGCTCATTGGTCTTTTAGCTTCTTTCTCTCCATCCTAATAACCACATAGACACTCTGTATTACAAAGGCACTATGTCCCAAAATGTGTTGGGTCACCAGCCTATATGTACCTTTACATTTAAATTACAATTGGGGTTCAACCTAGGGGCATTACATCCTGCCCCGATTCCTTCTTGTGACCTGGAGCCATCAAAGAACATGGACCACATGTTAGTGATCTTAGTTTTTTTAGTTTCTCTAAAACCTAAGTTAGTTAATATGGTACATGTGCCATTATGTGTTCATGGAAGGAGTTTAGATTGCAAATTTGGCTGTATTTCAGATGTTTGTGCTTCATAATAGTTGCGATCAGTTTCCAAAAAATAGTTACCTAGAATAGTGTGAGCAAATATGATGGGCTCAATTTTACCTTCTAGCTCAGTTATCCAGTGCTTCATGTGATATTCGATGTCCACATGGATTTGGTTTGGTTTACCTTTATAAGGAAGCCACATATGGGACCAATCAATTGAAAAATATCCTTGAAGTTTAGCCGACCAATCCCTGCTTAACAACAAACTATAACTTTCAGGTATATCAACCAAAACAATATCAATAACTTGATGTACTCTAGGGTTGTTTGCAAGCCTAATAAAGACATCTTTAAGTTTTGCTTTCACTTTGACATATGTCCTATCTAACTGTATGATTCTTGTTTTGGTTAACTGTAGGACAACGTTTATCTTTTGACCTCGTTGTAATTTCTTGCACTACGATATATCTTCTCCTCCTCCTAGACTTCTATTGTGTATTCCCACAACAATCCTACCTTATCAAAGTGTTCTTTTACAACCCCCTTTGGGTCGTGTCTCTTGAACCTCTCCTCTCCAAAATGATACGAGATCAAGGTGTTTACTTCTTCTTGTGCTTGTTTGGTGTTTGAAAATGAGTAGACACCAATGTACAATGGGTGCAATGGACATATTACCTTGTTACCTTAGTTTAACATTCCTCCTAATCCATGGATCATTGTTTGATATGCCATCTCTTGGAATGATGGCTTGTCTAGAACAAATCAAGGGAGGATATGGGGGGATCTTATGGAACCGTACACCATGATATAAGTATTGTGCTCCATAAGGTACCAATCCCTGATCCTTTTTATGATGTCCGTCACCATGTCAGTCATACATGGGTTCGACATGCAAAATATGAACTTGTAGAGGAGAGCCAATCAGTGGTCGCAAATCTTCTAGTATTTCATCTTATACTTGTGCTCCCATAGCACTTTGTAGTATATGTGAATGGATTCATCCGATGGTTTCCATTTACAACCCATCTTTGGGTATTTTTGGGCTACGCACATGATTTCCATGAGGTATGAAGACATGTCAAAACTTGGGAATGTTCCTGACCGAGCTTCTACAATTGCAGTTATGGCTTCTATTAGGTTGGGCTATAAGATGTCATCCCATTTAACCAATAATCCTTCATCCACATAGTAATAAATTAGAGGCATGCATGACATGGAGAACTGGGAGGCATATTTCTCCCCATATAGCTTGCATAACATGGATACCATGTACTTATAAGGCCTTCATAGGGTTTTCATGGGGTACCATCCTCTAGGTCTAAGTTTTAATTGTTTTTCTGGCTTGTACCACCTGAGGAATAACTCTTTGGCTATGTATTTGAACTCATCGAGAAGTTTTCTATCTATATTCTTAGTCCTCTTCTCAAGATGATAGAATTTTTCTAAGTCTTCGGGTGAGAATGATGCTATGGGTTCCCCTCAAGAGTTACAGAAGTATTTGTTCCCCAAATCTACGTGCTTCAATATCCAAGTGATGGCATCAATGCAAGGGAACACAACAAAATGGGTTGCTACTCTAAATATTCCAGACCTTCTAATGTTATCGAAGATCTTTAGATCATCTTGGTCCTCGACGTCAGTGGAGAAGTTTTGATTTTTGAACATCTGATACACATCTCCTCATATGAGTGCATCCCCTTCCTTTTCTAGGAGTCCAAAGGTGTCGTTATACATGGCCCCATGAGTGTTAGGTTCATCTTCGATATATTGGACACTTCCGAAGGCCTCGATGGTTGGTGAGTTTCTAGTTGTTTTATTTCTCAAAGACATGTCCGAACCTAGAAGGTGAAGATATGATTAATGTAAGGATAAAAACATAACTGATACATAAAACTAATTTTTCTAAGTATCTTCAACTACCCAAGGATTCGTTTGAGCTGATGCTGGGTGGAAGATCATCATCCAATGAAGAAAGTATAATAGCAGGCATGGTGAGTACTTAGGTGAGAATTAGAGTAGAAACAAGTTCAAAATATGTTCAAAAGGTTAAAATCAAATCAATTGGTGACAAGTCTTTCGAAGGCCATCGATAGAGTTAATATGAAAGGGTCTGATATGCTTAGTGTACACCAAGCTAGTTGATGGGAATATCACTAACGAACGTGAGGGATTAGAAGAATCAATGAAGTTATCTCTAAATCCTCCGATGTATCAGAGGAGTTGATATGAACTCCTTCGATGTATTGAAGGAGTTGGTGAGAAGTACTATGAAAATAAAAGTATAAATCAGGGAAATTTGTGTAAATTGTGCTTATGGGTAACTTGGTGGATCAAAGGAGTTAATAGAAAAGGATCCAATTACAGTAGGGAAAGTTAATAGAAAGTATTTCGATTATCATCGGGTAAGTTAATGGGATGGTTATCGATTGAGCCTGAAGTATATCAACGATATTGGCATGAAGTACTCTGACAAGCCAAAGCTTGATTCGAGAGAGTTTATATAAACTTGTCCAATGGCTATTGGACTAGTTAGTGGGAAGTCTCCTAATGGGAGAAGAGATGTTCATAGAACATTCCTTGAAGGTAATTAAAATTGTATCCTTTTTTGCACTAAGTCTCAACACAAGGGGAACATAGTTTTAACTCAAAATTCGGGGTCAAACAAGAATGGATATGAGAGGTTAGATCCTTTATACTTACGAGGGCTCTAGAAAAGGGTTAACATGGGAAAGGTTCATGAGTTATCCTATGTCTGAGGTTGGGATAAGTGAGATATGTGTTAAGGAACCGGCTAGGCTAGATGTCATACATTGGATCGTGGGCTGTCAACTACTAGGAAATGTATGGATGTCAAGACGGAAAGGACCATGAAGGGAATCTAGGTTGGCAAAGAGGGTAGGTTATGGTGTAAGTAGATCATAATCACAAGACAACGTGTAAACTTTAAACCAAAGGAATTGCTAAAACCCTAACCCTGGAATACTCTATCGGTGAAAGGAGAAGTCATATTAGGGCTTACCTGGCTATTTGATGAT
>ML796024.1:263076-280583 GCA_009831015.1 Picea engelmannii | reverse complement strand
TTTTTTTTGGTTTTCACCATTTTGTTAAGTTTTTTATTTTTTTTTAAATTTCGATTTGAATATATTTTTTTAAATGTGTTTTTGTCTTGATTAAAAAATATATATTTATGAAGATTTTCTCTTTTCTCTTTATTTATTTTTTTAATGTAAATTTAAGAAAAAAGAAGAAGAAGTTAGTAAATAAATTTTCAAGTGACCATTTAGGATTTAATTTTGAGTTTTTTTTATTTCTGTAGAGATTTGTTGTCAAGGCCACAATTTGAATTAGGTCATAATTAGCTATAATTTTAGCGTTTAGAAAAAACATTTTACTTTAGGTAGCATCATGCTTTTACTTAGGTGTTGATTTTAAGATTTTTCTGAGCAACTATTTTATGTTTTAAGACCATGCTTGAAAAATTTGTAATTTTGACCCGGTCAGAAAAATTGGTGCTATCGGTAGCACCACATTTTGATTTGGGGGTCGATTTTAGAGTTTTTTTGAGCAACCATTTTATCCTTTAAGCCCATGCTTGAAAAAGTTGTAATTTTAACCCGGTTACAAAAAATGGTGCTACCGGTAGCACCACTTTTTGATTTGGGGGTTGATTTTAAAGTTTGTTTGAGAAGCCATTTGATCCTTTAAGCCCATGCTTGAAAAAAGTTGTATTTTTGACCCGGTTACAAAAAATGGTGCTACCGGTAGCACCACTTTTTGATTTGGGGGTTGATTTTCATGTTTTTAATGAAAAAATATGGGGTTTAAGAGCCAGAGTTCTTGTTTTGAGGTCACAGTTCTCATTAAGTTGGTAACTATGTTCTGAGTGCACATAACACGTTGCAAAGCACTCAACGAAACCAACCACTTATGCACACGGTCCACTTTCTGCGTGCACGATAACTCTAGCCTCCCTCGGGGAGATCTTGACCATTTACCAAGACTATATTAACTGAAGTTACTTATCATATAGCATACTCAACATATATGAATACTATGCTAAATACTCACATCACACTTACAAAATAGACAACATTAACAAAATAACAACCATTATTCATATGCACACTATGCAAGTAATAGATCATAATCGATACAAACGAATAAGCAGGAAATAAACATACAAGAACATAAGAACATTTATCTTTTATGAAAGGCACCAAGTATGTCCGTGACTTAGACGTTCCTCCCAACCATAGACGTTGTTGCTCATAATCTTTCAACAACAAGTCATCCCCGAGTTGGGGCTCGAACTCGACCAGGGAAAAAAGATTCCTAGTGCCAATCTAGGGTTTAACAAATAACGAAATAGCTCAGTCCAAGGTGTCGACAACTGCAACTAGTCTAGAATCCCTCATTCCCCACATGCCTGTCCCACCCTAGGAAGTGTGCCCCTTATTTTCTCAATAGTCCTTCGGCTGCCCCCTTCCCTTCCATGGATTCAACAAAAGGCTAAATTAGGAAGTCTTAGAGCACTGCAACTAATGCCTAATGCAACAAGGAACAATTCCCAGCAAATTTCTCACCTGGAGATATTTCTCACGAGATTAACAACCCTCCTCTTGGAAAAACTATGGGCTTGACAACCCACTTCTTCGACAAACTATAGGACTGAAAACTTGCTTCTTCAATCATCCAAGCTTTTCCCCAGGCACAAGGTTAAGCAAAGATGACAATAAGTTACAACAAAATACATAATTCCTTCATAGAGAAAATTTTGTCTGAAGGGTTTCCCGAATGAGTGGCCTCTCCCCAAATCACACTAAGTCCAACAATATATATATATATATATATATATATATATATATATATATATTGCATGCCTTCAAATCGACACTTGTCACCTTAAAAAATGGATTTATCCACTTGGTGACTCGTTCCCATCCCTCAGGAACTTAGGATAAATAATATATCCGTAAATTACACTTTTTAGAAATATTATTAAAATATTCCCCACCGTTTCCATTTTTTGGTGGAGTTCGTCCCCCTGTATCTTTTCCTCTGAGTTAGTCTGCACGAAATGATGTAATATATTAATAAATTGAGTGTGATACACTATACAAGAATAGGTTCACTGGCCTATTTGTGTCCCGACTTACCAGCCCAATAGTCACACAAGCTCTCCGGCCTCAAAACATATACATACATATATACATCAAATCATTCCCGCACATTTACTTGAGTGTGTGAAACACTGTGGAATATGTACACCCTCGCTTGATGTGAAAAACACATGCACTAGCTTAGGTACGTGCTACACTAGGGAATGTGCACACCTTTTCTTTGATAACTAGCCTCAAGCACTCCATTAGTGCGCACAATACCAAAAATTGGTATCAACAACTCACTAGCCTATATGTATATTACATTTATACTTTTTTCCAATGGCTCACTAGCCTATATGGATCAATACATCGCACACTACTCAGGTGCACACAAAACCAAAATGTCTCACCAACTTATATGCATAACTACAATGGGGTTCGGATTAGGGACATTACAAATTTGGACCTACCAAGCTTCATATATCACTGTTTTATCTCAAATACTTGCTTGGGACTAGTTTCTATATTAGTTACAAACCCTAACTTCCAACAAGTATAACTCCGTACCTCTAATGAATCAGGATTTGAAACTTGTACCCAATCTTCTTTGATATATTCTCTAAAATTCCTCCAAGTTTCGCTCTTTGACTCATCCCTGAAAAAAGTTATAAAGAAAATGGCAAGATGACTCATTTTGAATATGGAAAGATCATCATGAAAACCATGCTCATATACAATGTATCTAAGGTATTGGACCATGTTCATTCCAAAGGAGAATTTCTCTAAGTTAACATATAACTTGTGTTGCCACAGAGTGTGGAGAACTTGCTGAATGTGCTGCAAGCATTCTGCCCAACTCTTGAAGAACACTTCTTCAAAGTTGTTGGGGCATTCTTCAAGACAAAAAAAATGACCAACCACTCGAAAATAACTTCTTTATTCTTGAAATTAGTCTTCCATACATCATTTTATTCTATGGGGACTTGGTAGAAGCCATACTTCAGATCAATATTAATAAAGCACTTGCCCCCCTTGAGGTCGTCAAGAAGGTTGTCAATTTGGGGAATTGGGTATCTTCAAGAACCAAATTAACATTAAACATTAATCATGCCATTCATCATCACATAAAATCATACACATTGCACACAAATTTTTATGTGGAAACCCAACTGGGAGAAAACAACGAAAACATTTCTTAAGTATTTTCAATATTTTACAAGCACCAACTTGAAGGAAGCACCCACTCCCTGAGTTTTCCAGCACCTACTTGAAGGAGACACCAATCCCCTTGGAATATTTTAAATGACGATAAAGGATCAAATAAACCTTCAAATACAATCCCAAAATCACTTCCTAAATTTGCATACAAAACTGCTCAAAATTGTACTTCAAATATGCAAACTTGTAAGAGTTGCCACAAGCTCAATTTTCTGTTTCTGAAACGTGGACCTCAGATATTAGGATATGTTATCCTTCTAATGCAACAAGTGGAATTCAATTTTGTAACGTCCCCAACCTCCCAAGACGGGCCATGTCACAAAAATCCTTCCAACTTCAGCTTTGATACTATAATGTAACATTACCTAGCTTACTCCTGAGCAACGATACATAAAAAATTATAGTGTACAATTAACATTAAACTGTGTGGAATCACTCAAGGAAGTGCACACAAACCAAACTAGTTCGCGCCACACCACAGTCCCTCCTGTTTATACAGATTATAACAACAAAATTAACGTGTAATAAAACTATACGCTCAAGCATACTAAGCACATTGACATTTAGAAACATAAGACCACTCCAAACATGCGAACATTATTGTCTGCATAACCATATAGAGCATCCAAATACCACAACGTACATAACTGTTCTGATTCTACTTGTAGGTATTTCTTTGCTGAGCAAGAAGAATATGTTCCAACGCACTCAATGAAACCAATCACTTGTGCACACGGTCCACTTTATGTGTGTACGATACCTCTAGCCTCCCTCAGGGAGCTCTTGGCCATTTACTAGGAATATCTTAACATAAGTTACTTATCATCTAGAATACTCAACATATATGAATACTATGCTAAATAATCATATCACACTTACAAAATAGACAACATTAACATAATAACAACCATTATTCATATGCACACTACGTAAGTAATATATCATCACCGATACAAACGGATAAGTAGGTAGTAAACATACAAGCACATAAGAAAATTTATCTTTTATGAAAGGCACCAAGTACGTGCGTGACTCAGGCGTTCCTCCCAACCATAGACGATGTTTCTCATAATCTTTCAGCAACAAGTCACCTGAGATGGGGCTTGAACTCCACCAGGGAAAAAGGATTCCTAGTGTCAATCTAGGGTTTAACAGATAACATAATTTCTCAGTCCAAGGTGTCGACTGTTACAACTTGTCTAGAATCCCGCATTCCCCACATGCCTGTCCCACCCTAGGAAGTGTGCCCCTTCTTTTCTCAATGGTCCTTCGGCTGCCCCCTTCCCTTCCAGGGATTTAGCAAAATGCTAGATCAAGAGTCTCAGAGCACTGCAACTACTGCCTATTGCACCCGGGAAAAATTCCCAGCCAATTTCTCACCTGGAGAGATTTCTCATGGGCTTGACAACCCTCCTCTTGGACAAAGTACGGGCCCAGAAATCCACTTCTTCGACAACCCATGAGACTGAAAACCTGCTTCTTAAATCATCCAAGATTTTCCCCAAGCACAATGTTAATCAAAGAAGGCAATAAGTTACAACAAAATACGTAATTCCTTCACAGAGGAAATTTCGTCTGAAGGGCTTCCTGAATGAGTGACCTCTCCTTGAATTACGTTAAGTCCAACAATATATATATATATATATATTGAATTCATTGAAATCGACACTTATCACCTTTATAAATAACTTTATCCAATTGGTGACTCATTCCCATCCCTCGGGAACGTAGGATAAATAATGTATCTATAAATTACACTTTTTAGAAATATTATTAAAATATTCCCCCCCTTTTCCCTTTTTCGGTGGATTTCATCCCCCCGTCTCTTTTCGTTCGAGTCAGTCTGCACGGAATGATGTAATATATTAATAAATTGAGTGTGATACACTATACAAGAATAAGTGCATTAGCCTATTTGTGTCCCGACTCACCATCCCAATAGTCACACATGCTCTCCGGCCTCAAAACATATACATACATATATACATCACAATCATTATTGCGTACTTACTTGAGTGTGTGCAACACTATGGAATATGTGCACCCTCCTTTGATGAAAAAAACACATGCACTAGCTTAGGTACGCGCTACACTAGGTAATGTGCACAATTTTTCTTTGATAATCAGCCTCACGCACTCCATTGGTGCGCGTAGTACCAAAACTTAGTATCAATGAATCACTAGCCTATATGTGTATTACATTTACACTCGTTTCCAAAGACTCACCAACATATATGGATCATTACATCGCACACTACTCAGGTGCGCACAAAACCAAAATGGCTTACCATCCTATATGCACAACTTCAAATGGGGTTCGGATTAGGGACATTACAAATTTGGACCTACCAAGCTTCATATATAACTGTTTTATCTAAAACACTTGCTCGGGACTAGTTTCTTGATTAGTCACAAACCCTAACTTCCAACAAGTATAACTCCGTCCCTGTAATGAATCATGATCTAAGACTTGTACCCAATCTTCTTTGATATCTTCTCTGAAATTCCTCCAAGTCTCACTCCTTGAATCGTCCCTAAATTTTTTTATAGAGAAAATGGAAAGATGACTCATTTTGAAGAAGAAAACCATAGTTTAAAGAGCCTCAACTTCCACAGAGTATAACTCCAAACCTGTGATGAGTCAAGACCTAAAATTCATACCCAAGATTCATCACTATCTCTTTTGAAATACCTCCAAGTTTCACTATTTGAATTTTTATAGAAAATAAGTTATATCGAATATGCCAAGATGACCTTCAAAGAAAACCTTAGAACAAATCATCACAAGAATTCATCTTCCGTTGAAATTTCACCCTTCTTCACTTCATCTTCTCTTGGAAATTTTCTCCTCTAGGATGAAATTCACTCTTCTTCCTTGGCTAGGTCAAATTGACGTGATCTGAATTACAAATGAGGCTGCTCTTATTTATATGAGTCTTCTCCACATGAGGGGGTGTGACCAAGAGTTGCAATTTTTGGGTCGCACCTCTTCCTTAAGGATGGTCGACCTTAGGGGCTTCTTTACTTTACATTAGGGGCTTCTTCTCTTGGCTTTAGGGGCTTATTTACTTGGACTTAGGGGCTTCTTCTCTTGGTTTTAGGGGATTCTTTAGTTGGTTTTATGGTTTATTCAAGGCTCCTTCAAGGCTCCATTTGTGTAAAACTCAAACTGGGCATGTGGAAAAAACCACATGTTACCTCATGTCATGAGGGCCATGCTTAAAAGCTACGCCATAAGGGGACCACTTTGGAGTTATATACGCTTATGTCAAGGCTCCTTCAAGGCTCTTCAAGGATTCTTCAAGTGGATACATAATCTTCACTTTAAGGGGATTATAGGATTTTCTTTAGGTCTTCTTCTAAGGTTGATAACAATGAAAGCCAATTTTCAAACAGTTAGTGCTGCAAATGGAGGTCGACTGAGGAAATCAATGACATGATTGGTGCTCCCTTTATTATACTTAATGTTGAGGCGTAACTACTACAATTATGTGGACCAATTTTGATGAAATTCATTTTGCAATTTTCCTTGTGTCTACATGAAATACAGAGGCTTGCGATCTGTATGGATGACTGTTTCCTTATCTATAATGTAATGATTCCATTGACAGTATGATTTTACAATGGGATATATTTCTTGGTCATAGGTGGGGTAGTTAAGAACAAGATTTGAGACTGTCTCACTATGATAGGCCACCATATGACCATGCTAAGTGATAACGACACCAACAACACAATCAAAAGCATATGTATCAATCTCAAATGATTGTTGCATATCAGGTAAGGCGAGCATCGAGGATGGGCATAAGCGGTGTTTTAGATCATCAAAGGATTTATTTTGTGATATTCCCCACACAAATTTGGCTTTGCAACCACCCTTTTTCACTTGGATGAGAGCCCATGTGATGTGGGATAACCCAAACACGAACCTGCGATAGAATTTGGTAAGGCCTAAGAAGCTCCAAAGCTTGGTTAGTGTTATCACGGATGACCAGTCGTGAATGAATTATATCTTGGATAGATCATCATGCACACCATGCTCATATACAATGTATTTGAGGTATTGGATCTTGTTCATGCCAAAGGATCATTTCTCTAAGTTAACATATAACTTGTGTTTCCACAGAGTGTGGAGAACTTGTTGAATGTGTTGCAAGCATTTTTCCCAACTCTTGCAGAACGCTTCTTCAAAGTTGTTGGGGAATTATTTAAGAAAAAACGCATGACCAACGAATTGAAAATAAATTATTTATACTTGAAATCAATATTCCATACATCAATATATTCTATGGGGACCTGGTGGAAGCCATACTTTAGATAAATATTACTAAACTACTTTCCCCCCTTGAGCTCGTCAAGAAGGTCGTCAATTTGGGGAATTGGGTACCAATTCTTGACTGTGATTTTATTCAGATCTCTGTAACCAATATAGATTCACCAAGTCCTGTCTTTCTTCTGTACGAGCATGATTTCACTTCCGCAGGGTGAGGATCTTAGTTGTATGTTCCCTTTTTGGAGTAGCTCTTGAATTTGGTGCTTGATTTCCTCATTTTCCAAGAGAGAGCATCGATACACTGGCCCATTATGAAAAGGTGTTCCAGGGGTCAAATCAATTGAATACTTGACCTGACATTGCATAGGCACTCTAATAAGTGAGGTGGATATGTCCTGATATTCTTCCATGATTTTTTCCACTTGCTTCCATTGCATAGAGGAGCCCTGTGTGGAGGCTAGGGATGTGGCTACAACCTTCTATACACTATGAGAGCTAATCATGAAGAGTAAAAATTTCCCAGTATGAGAGATGACCTTCTTGCACTACTTAGCTGAGACCAAAGAAATTTTGATAGGTGGAGCTACCTCTGGTATCCTATACAATTGTCTGCCCACAGTAACAATGACACTACAAGGTCTAGACTCATATATAGTATGAAGTTTCCACATATATGGCTGGCCTAAAAGAACATAACAAAATTCAAGTAGGTCAACATCAAATAATACCTCATCCTTGAAGGGATTGATGCCATACGACAGGTGACATGTCTAGCTGACGCAAATATCTCGTCCTTGGATGAGCCACCTGATGTTGTATGACTGAGGATGTGGTGTTGTCGGCAAATCCAATCGATTGACGACCTCTACTAATATGAGTTTCTTTTGGCTTCCACTATCAACAATGAAATGTAGTGGAGCACCCTTCAGCCACATATGCGAGTAAAAATGCGATCACCTTCCTTCGACGCTTCTGGTTCATTTGGTTGGATATTGGTGGTAGAAAATATGGAACTGGGTTATGCATCAATGATCTTCTTCCCCTTGTTTGACTTTTAATCAGAGTTGGATCCTGGATATGTCTCTGAGGATTTCAACTCAACCACCAATTAATGCTTCAAGCAACATTCATTGGTGTTGTGCCAGGGGATTTTATGGAACTCACACCACTTCCCAATGTATTTATTCATCTTCCCATTACCCTTCTTTGTTTTCATCTTAGACTGGTTGTCCTAAGGTTGTCCATCCTTCCCTTATCCTTTGTCCCGTGTGTTGGGGATGCCTATGACTGACTTCTTGATGTGGGAGCATCTAACGACAAGTTCTAGAATTGATCTCAAGGATCAAAGACATTTACCAAGGGAGTAGGTTCCCTAATTTATTTTATTATATTTGTCATAATTATGAAATTTATCTAGAAGACATTTTCATTGAGTTTGTTTGATTAGATATCGAGTTGTTTGTCATAGGTGCTAACTCTGTTTCTAAATATTAGGAACAAATATCTAGTTTGGGAATTTTTTAATATTACTCTGGGTTCATTTGTTTGTAAGATATCAGAGGGATTGATATATATTGAATTATTTGTAAGAGGCATAGGGGAGTGAGTGTGTGAGATTGAATATGTAAAAGTGTGGATCAAACAAGTCCAAGATACCAAGAAGGAAAGAGATTTATTGTGTAAATTTACTCCTTCATTGATAAAAATAAAGAATAGAGCATGCGGTGTTGTCGCACTGTGTGTTTGAATTTTTTTGCGCTATGTGTTTGAATTGTTAAACTCTATGTATAATCTATCTTGGTAGAGTGACGAGTTTATGTGATTGCAGGAAGACCATGCACAATTAAATTCAACAAGTTCTAAAATTTAGTTTAAAAGAATATTTATTGATTATTTGTCTTCGTAGGAATAGATAGTCATGATTTGGCATAGTGGAACAACCCGTAAAGATCTGCAAAAATTTAGTATTGTTCCAAGATTATGCATACATAGTAACCCACGAGACACCTGCATTGTTTGTTGAATTTCTCATAGAATTGTCTGCGACATATTTCATCAACATTGTTCGTTGATGCTTCCGCGCACAGAGGTATATCCACATAGTGGGAATTCTATTCAGAGTTATCTATGGCAGAGTGCAATTAAATGTTGTAGGTAAAAGGAAAAATTTGAGCACTTGCTCGTGTTGATCCATGGTCAGATAAGCAACCAGAAATTGACTGCGACAGAGTGTTGAAAACTCTATGATTGTGGGTTGAAGTCAGTGGTATTTTCCATCATTTTTTGTATTGGAGCAACATTGTATCTAAGGAATAATTCTACCCAAGAGAGGAGGCAGAGATATGAATTTGGTAACTGATGAGTTAAGCTACAAGCTGAGGTGCATCCAGGTAGGAGGAGGCCATGGAGACAGTGCAATTGAGAGAACCTGACATTGGATATGTTAGTGAGAGTGAAGATACATGATCTGACGAGGAAATAGAAGGAGATCTAGGAGTAGAAACAAAAACAGAACAACTAGTAAGAATGGTCACAAAAGTTGGATCCAGGCCTAAGATGGAAGTGCCCATGTACGAAGGTAATTTTAATGTTGATTAATTACTTGACTAGATAAATACCATGGATAAATATTTTGATTATGAAGAGGTAGAAGCGGAGAAGAAGGTGAAATATGCAGTGACTAGGCTAAAGGGACATCCGGCTCTATGGTGGAATGAGTTGCAGGTAGACAAAAGGAAAAAAGGAAAAGTTGAGATCAAGAGTTGCGACAAAATGGTGGAAAAATTTAAAGGTAAGTTCATGCCTAAGGATTATCAATTGAATTTGTTTTGATAATTGCAAAACCTTAGACATAAAACTATGATAGTAAAAAAATACATAAAGGAATTCAATAGGTTGAACATTAGAGATGACCACATTAAGGAAGATGTTGAGAAGATTGCTAGATACATAAATGGTTTGAGGTATGAAATTCAATATGAAATCAACCTTTTTTCCCTGAGAACTGTTGAAAATTCTTACCAAGCAACTTTGAAGGAAAAAGAGAAGCTATCTAGAAAGTAGAGCCAAAGAAACAAAGGAAGGAGTCCATTAAGAGGCAAAGGAAAATCTAATAGAGGAATATTTCAACCTTCAAAAGAAGAGGCAGGAAGTTCAAGCATCTAGTCACCAAGAGGAGGAGAATGAAGAGGCATAATATTTTTCTCAAGAGGCTGAGGAAAAGGCAGAGAAATGAGATGTTATACATGTGGTAAAATATGAAACATGTCATGGGACTGTTTAGAGAACAAGACAAAAAATCATAGGAATGCACATGTTGTATAAAAAAAGGAAGAGGATGTGAATGCAGTAGAAAAATAAGAAACTCTAGAGGTAGGGTGTTACACATCAAAATTTTACACTTAAGTGTCACACCCTAAGTGTCGCAAGTGTTGCAAAGTGATGTATGCACCTTGTTAAGTGTCAAATGCATTGTCTCAAGTGTCGTATGCACCTTAATAAGTGTCACATTTTCTTTTCTAAGTGTCGCAACGTATTGATACCATGAAACAAATTTGTCACAATCCGTAAGTCAGTTTGGAAAAGAAAACCCACCATTTGAGGTCCATAACCACACCTTTTTCTTGGAAAATTTGACCATTTTTAGGCATTTAGGAAGGGTGGCGCTCCCCTACTCATGTTGAGGGAGTGATAGTGCTCCCATTTCCTTTCTTAGGGGGTGCTAGTGGAATTATATATCTCACTCAAAGGGAGTGCCAGTAATATGGTGCATCCCGACTATTTTTAAGGGACAAATATTAAAGGAGGAGGTTGTTTTGGGTCGAACCCTATCCTAGGGAACTATCTTAGGATAAAATCCCAACTCATGGAGCCATATCCTCAACAATTTGAATTATTACCTCATGGTGGTTGAGTGTTGGGTATGTCTTATATTCTTTGCACGACTAGAACTAGTCTTTGGGGGTTGCAGGGGTTCAGGGGCAACGACCCTGGATTTTTTTTTCCTTGGGAAACATGTCGCCTTTTTGCCTCAATTTTCGTGTCCATTGTTGGACGGTTTTTCAACACATGGTTTTTTGTCGATGGTTTTCTATTTTCGGTTAAGGAATTAGGGTTGTTGACTAATCCATGTCATTTGATTAGGGTTTTGGATGCCGCTAGCTCCTATATGTATATTGTATTGTAAACAATGTATGGGGTGGATGAATATAGAATATGTTGGTTTTCCAGGGGAAAAATATCTGTGTAATGTGTGTATTTTCCATTGTATCTTTTCTGTTCTTTTACTAAAAGTATGTTTGCATTAACTAATCGTACAATGTTAAAATCTACATTGAGCCTCCCAATCCTATAAATTAAAGGATTTTCCATGGTGAAGGTAGAAGGAAATTGTTGAAGTATCATCATATTGATCGTAAGTGATTCCTGCAAGGGGATGGATAAGGAGATCTTGGTGAATTTACTGCATCGACGGACATGATTTGTAAGTACTTTCTATTGGATTTCCAATTATTATAAACTTGGCCTATTCCTTTCAAGTTCATGTGTTCTACATTTACTTGTCTATTGTTAATTCAATATTCATAGATGGATCTGCTTCATATAATCATATAGAGTAGGAGGAAGATTTCCTTTGCTGGACTTTGTAGGACTTCATTTATGTTGAGGAGCATGGAGATCAAGCCCAAGGATTAAATCAGTGGGGATGAACATTGAAATAAGGTACGCCACATTCTTCTTCTCTCTTACTTGATTGGTTGAGTTAGATCTAAAGGGAAAGTAACAACCTTTTGTTTACTTTTTTATTTGGACCAAAGAAGGGGTCTTGGTCCAAAGGGGAGCTTATCCTGTCTGCAGGGTAAGATTTATCATAACAAAAAAATGGCAACTCCACTAGGGAAGGACTTTGACTAGTCTTTTCTTTAGTTTGTCTTGAATCTTTTCTTGTGATTATATATTGCTTGTTTGATGCTTGGTTATGATTCATTTCCCCTTCCCTCTTATTGATTGAATAGTTTACAGAGTCATTGATTGAGTCTTTGCTGAGTTTTAGCTTTTGGAATACATTTTAAATCTTTTTCAGGACCAACAATCCCCTGCAGTTGCTACCAAGGCGCCACTGGAATGATTGGTGCACCCCTTAGTCTCCTAGGGAGAACCATAGTGCTATGTTACTTTGGTAACAAGGGTTCCAATATCCTCTTTTAGGTGGATTTATGAGTTTTTGCTTGGTTCTTCTCATTCTGAAGTTAAGAGGCTTATAGACTAGAGTCTTCTAGTTTGTCTTTGACTTTGTTTTGATTTAGAAATTGACATTTATTACTCATTTCATTTCTTTCTTTGAGTTTTCAAACTTCTCCTAGTTGTGAAATTGTATAGTTCCCTTGGGTTAACAAGATCCCTTGGTTCATACTACCTGTTAGTTGTCTAATCTTCTTCTCGCAAACTTTTCAGATTGCTTGACTGTTTTCATCAATTAGAGTTTGCAAAGGTTGTTTGGTATTGAGTTGTTTTTGTCGTCTTTGAAAAATATCACTTTCTGAGTGATTATGACTCTCTTGTTTATCGCAACCCAACCTTGAATAATGTTTCTTACTGCCATAGTTTTTTAAGGATTGTTAAGAGTGTTTTTCTTCTTTCTCTTTTACATCTTCGAATCCTTGATTGAACAAGTTATCTCATACTTGATTTCTTTCTGTTCTCATCATTTTTTAGTGCACTTTGTTTGGTTTCTTTTTTTCCTCTTATTTCTTTGTGTCAAACATTGATCTCTTTCATTTCACTTGAAAGTTAAGAAGCATAAAAGTTTGCATATCTCATTGCATACATAATGAAACAAATATTTTTTTTGCATTCTTTAGTAAATTTGTTTTGGTACACGTTTGGAAAAGAGCTAGTTTTGCATGTGCATTTGTATTTTGGAAACATTTGCTTAGTAATTTGGCATCATATTGCTCCTAGAAATTGAAAGTTGCATAGTTTTGAGTACTTTCTCCTGTTAAGAAGAATAGAAATATTCTCCTTCCCATACATAGAATTCATCGAAAATAATGAATTGAATCTCATTCTTTTGCATTCTATTGGAGTCAAGTCTCACACATCATCAGTTTCATCTCCATGAACCTTCTGAGTAAAATCGATTAAAATCAACCATGCGCTAATAAAATAAACCATAGCATTTTTTCGTTTTTACACACCAACAATAGGACAATATTAGGTTCTTTGAACTAGGAAAAGTGAGTAAATTGTCCAAGACTACGAAACAAACTGTAGAACACTAAAGAGTGAAAAAAATCCAATTTTCATATCAGCATAGCCAAGAAACCCCTCTAACACAGGGGTTAAACACGAGGTTGCCGGTGGGAGAGAAGAGAATATTACCACTCCAAAGCTTGACCAATCATAGTGGAAAGAGCATGTACTATGGTTTTTTCTTGAAGTGTCACTAGTTTCATTTGGTCTCGATGCTTCATTTCCTTCCCATACATTTGATCCCGATTGTTGATTGTACCCACCCGGAGGCTAATTGCGATTTGGTAACCTTAGTGGCCTTTCCTAGGTATCTACATAGGTGACTGTGGGGGGATTCCCATGGTACTTGGGAAAAAATTCATATCACACTTTCAGTACCCTTGGAGGGTGATCCCGTGAAAGTGAGGTTTACTTGCACTGAGAAGGGATGTTACATGGAGGTCGGGGTATTTGCTTCTCATTTATTTCGTTGGTGGATTGACATCCTATCTTCAAAATATCCTTGAACTATTGTTTCTTGGTTGATTGTTTTTAGTTATCTTAGGAGTGTGTTTCTTTGATTTATGTAGTCGACCTTAAGATCGAAGATATCACAGTATACAAGGTATAGATCTTGAAGTTCACGAACCTAAACACAATGTTTATTATGATGGAATGATCAAAGATCAAACTTTTGAGACCAAGAGTGTAACTCCTGGAAGTGGCCAACACGTAGAAGAACCGATCACAATCTTCATAGAAATCCTTCAATCTTACACAAATCCTCATTTTACTGATCAAATCATCCTACCACTCACTGATCCACCATCCAAAAGATATATTGATGCCTATTTTTCTTACAATCTACCTCCCAGTTCAACCACTACACAATCGTTTGGCATGAGCCCATCATCTTTTGATTTTCCTGAAGGAGTTGGGAATTTATCTTTATCCACAACTCCTATAGTTGATATTGCTGGTATTTCTTCTTTACTGGGAACATCGGTGATCCATGTAACGTCGAAACCACCACGTGTGAATACATATCCCTTCGCACATGGGTCAGGTAATATTCCTGCCTCACCATTTCCACATATGCACACACCAAGTGATTCACTTGGTCTTCCCATCGGTTAGGTGGCCGATAGTCAAGTCATTCACACAACCATGGTTACACAAGATATTCAACATCCATATAAAAACTTACAGATGAGTACACCCTACATTGTGGGTCGATCTTCAATGTGAGGCCAACCTTTAGTTGGGGGGAAACCTTTAGATGGAGGGAAAATTTATGCTGGGGGGGAAACCTATGTGTTTGCAACATCAACAAGCCTAGGGGAAAGCTGCTCCTTCAAGTCCTTCTATCCCTACTTCCACTGGATTTTATACTGACCAACCATATCTAGGAGTTTCTAATCCTTTGTGGGGTCAACCCAATCCGATGGGAATTCCTCAAGAAGGAAATTTTACCTATCAATCCATAAACCCCATGATTCCAACACAACATTCCCTTCAAACAAAGTATACGATAGGTACATTAGGCCAATCACCATACATGGGGGGACCATCAGGTCAATTTCAATACATATGAGGTTCATCACAGTACATAGGTGGACAACTGGGACAACTAACCTACATGGGTGGACAATCAGAACAACCACCTTACATGTGTGGATAACCCGGGCAACTGCCATACATGGGAGGACCATATTATTTTTCCATCTCACCGCAAACTAGATATGGTCATACTGATGTTCCCATGCTACATGGTTACCACCAGTATCCACATGATAAACAACATGTTCCATTTTTAGCTACGTTAGATATTTCAAGTCTGTCACGTTTGAAAAATGATCCCATTCAGCATGCCCCATTTTGGGTCGCCATCCCTACCAAATTATCATCTGTAATCCCGAAATTCGACAGAAAACTTGGGGAAAATCCTAACAATCATGTTATTAATTTCCATTTATGGTGTTCTTCAAATTCGTTGATGGATGACTCCATTCGTCTGAGGATTTTTCAGAGAAAAGTTATAGGTGAAGAAACCAAATGGTATATTGAGTTGTCACCTAACTCCTTTGTCATCTTTAACTCTCTTTCCATGGATTTCCTGACACATTTCCAATTTCCTATATGGTATGAGACCCGTGCAAATATTTTGACCTGACTCCAGATATCCTCTTCTACCCACATATATGATCATATTCATGAGTGGAGACAATGGACATGGTTGATTAAAGCTCCAATTCCATACCAACTCCTTGGGGATTGGTTTACAAAGTCGCTCTTGCCACCCATCACCATAGATGTTTCTATGGGAGCTTTTGTTACTGAGGAGTAGGCTATCAATCGTGCTCAATATTTGGACTTGGTATATTCCCAGTCCGACACACTTTACGATCTAATCCCTAATGCTACTTTCCCATCGAATGATCCGACAGTACTTGCTCCAGAACCAGTTTCCGTTTCAAACACCAAAATTACTTCCTCTCCTGCTCAAGCCTCCAAGGTGAATGCGGTCCAATCCACTTCATCTCAAAAACTAGAAGGTAAGAAGAAAAACAAGGGTAAATCCAAGAAATATTCTAACCACCAGGATACTACTAAGACTATTGATACTCGACCAAATAGGAAGGCTAAGTTTCCTTGCATGATTTCTGAGGAAGACCACTACATGAAAGACTTCCCTCATCATGAGGAAGTCACTAAATTTCTGAAGGGTACCTCCCAACCTACAGTTTTAACTGACCCTTTCCCGGTTCAGCAACAACATCTAGTTGCAAAAAATCATGCCCCTCCGTAAGGGGGAAATGTAGGTCATTCCCACCATGGGGATTCTTCCTCAAGCGCCTCTAAGGTCTATATGTTTAAGGAATTTAATTTAACGACCCAAGAAAATACTTATGACACAATTCCAGGTAATCATGCTAATGGAAAGTCTATCGTTCAACCCTTGACACCCACTCCTCCTCCATCTTCCACTTCTCTTCAGATTGAGAAGCCAATTTTTGATGCAGTGTTGCACCTGCTAAATGGAGCAATTTAGAAAGCGACATTTAATCCAAGTGTCGGCGCTACCTAAAACTACAATATTTTTTAAGATTTGGTGCAAGTGGCTTATGCTATGTCAGCCCTCAAAGTTCTACAGAACTGTCCAAGTGAACGTATAACCCTGTCATCAGCCATTGGAGCCATGGATCCGGAGGAATCAAATATAATTATGTTTAATCTGGAATATTTTAAGGAGAGGCTCTCGCACCACATAGCATTCCAAATTAAATTTTTTTTGGTGGAAAGAACATCCATCACATTGTTTTAGATGAAGGGGCCTCCACCCGTGTCATGTATTTTCCTTGATGGAGAGCCATTGGTTCTCCTAAACTTAGCCAGTCTCCTACCACCCTCAAAGCATTTGATGGACTTGGTTTCCAACCTCACAGACTCTTGCAATATTTCACTATGACATTGAAGGGTTAAACCATTTCGGTCGATATTGAAGTGGTTAACGCACCCATGGATTATAATTTGTTACTTGGTCATAGTTGGTTCTATGTGATGACTTCCATCACATATTCAATGTTTCATATTTTACAATTTCCCCATCAAGGGAAAATTATCACTGTTGATCAAATGGACTATTGCACTCCATATCTCCACAATTCTGCAACAAATAATGTAGTGTACCAATTGCTCTGATACCAATTTGTAGTGTACCAATTCACTACCCAGGTTCACCCAAACCTCTCGGTTCACCATT
>ML796024.1:246018-257921 GCA_009831015.1 Picea engelmannii | reverse complement strand
ACTTAGGATAAAATAATGTGCATATGGATTTTTATGAATAATAATAAAATATTATTCCAGGCCTAAGCCCCCTAGGCTTATCCCCTAAGCTCCTCACTCAGCCCCTTTCCCACCTTTCAGCCCCTGATCCCTTGCCCACTCTGTGGACGCTCAGTCCCCCTTCACTCATTCATCGTGCTCGGTCTGCACCTGGCGATGTTTATATTTTATTAAATATTCTGCATACATACAAGTACAACAGCAGGCTCCTGGCCTTCAACACTTAGGCTCCCCGGCCTAACAAACACATAATCCTACAACTTATAGGAACTCGGCTCACCAGCCTATAACACATATGTACAATTTGTTTCATACATCAGGTTTATAAAGGGCTCGGCCTTGGGGACATTACAAATAATGTCCCTTTTCTAGGACAATATAGTCTTGAGAGTGTAGGAGTAGGTGTTCTTAAGGATTCCTCGCTCATGGGGTTTTTTCCTTTTCCCACTCCTGACACCCCATAGGTTTCCACATTAAATATGATTTCAACTGAGGTGCAACAAAACCTAGAATCACTTGATACTTTGGTATTACCGGGTCTTTACGAGCATAGTTCTTTTCCTGTGTCAAGCTCATTAAAAAATGAAACAGAATCTCATGAGCATAGTTCATTGTCTCTGTCAAGTTCATTAAAAAATGAAATAGACCCCTCTCCATTCGAATCAAGTCTCACTCTGGATCAAATACTTGAACCTTCTTTTCCTCCTCCTAGTGAAAACATTCCTATTAGTAACTACATGCCTAAATGAGGAAATAATAAGAGTTGACGAAGGAAACAATGCTTGGGGGGTAGGTCTCCAGCCTCTGGACATCATGCTAGAGTGAAGCCACTAGCTTATACCATGCAAGTTGGGGGAAAAATACCTTTATAGAGACACACTGCTAGGGAGTGATTCTCGTTTGGGGGTCATTCCCATTGTAACATAGTAGTCTTTTCTAGAACGAGCTTAGTATTTGTTCTTTCTCATGCTCATAAATACACGAGAATAACTTACGGAGATAAGTCTTTGTTCTTTTTAATGCTCGTTAATACATGAGAATAGGTTACCGAGTATACTTTTATCTCTTTTTCAGACTCGTAAAATCTATACGAAAAAAGAACTCTTTGGAGACTTCTCCTTTAATCTCTTTTCAGACTCCATAAACATGAAAATATTTTTGAGTGATCTTGTTTCCTTTCACACTCGTTAAAATTTTTGAAAGGACGTGTTTCGAGTGATATTTTATCTATTTTTTAACCTCGCGAGACTAATTACGAAAAATGAATACTCTAGTTAAGCATGACTAGAAGTGTTCTCCCTTGTATTGCTTTACATTTTTTTTGGGCTTGGGAGACTAAATTTATGAAAAATTCACACATGGAGTCATCTTTAAGTTCTTTTCAGACTCTCTAAACGTGAAAAACCACCGATTTTACCTTTTTTGGGCTCATAAAATTATGCATTGAAGGACCTATATGGGACCAAACTCCAGAACCCATACGAGACCGAACCCCTCCTTGTTCAGGTTCATTAAACATATGTCGAGGGACTCATCGAAGATGAGATATACTGAGCATATTTTATCCTCCTCAAGCTCATTTAAAAAACAAAGAGGTACTCACCAATCATGGTGGGGGGGAATTGAAGGAAGTGGGTCAAGTTTTTTGGAGTCCATTATGGAAGCTATTTTTGTCACCCTTGAACATGGCACCTGTTAGCATCTCATCCTATAGTTTGGTAATCTTCTTGACTCTGAGTCATACCAATTCCATGTGTTGTTATACTTTTTTGTTCCAGTCGAAGATTTCTCTTATTTTCGTCACATTATGTTCTTGGTATTCGTTGAGTCAATTATGCGAAGTCATTTGTCGTGTCTCACAGTTTTCAAAGGAAATTTCAATTCAAACCATCCCATATGTAGTATTACCAGTTTCCATTCCTGTGTCAGTCCATAATCATTTAATCCACCATCTTACATCACTTTCCTGTGTCTATTTCATGTTGATGATGAGGGATACATCAAGGCCCTCCTTCGGCGAGTATATTCATGTCGACTTCAACACATTATCCAAGAATTAGACTTCGAAACCAATTAGTACCTTGGGACCTGCATGTCTCAATGGAAGTCTTCCTCGTTTCTGACAGTAGGTTTACACCATTGACCTTTGATCGGATTATTCCACGAATGTTTGACCTCAACTCATTTATTCACATTCACTGGAATGTACTAGAGTTACCTTGGGAATCATTGTCATAATTGATGATTTCCCTCACACTTGTTAACAATATACCTCAATGACTAGTAATCAAGTGGTTTATACTATGTTTCACATCAAGTCATCTATTCACATGGATAGATTTGTACCATTTTGTGATCGGGACGAAGACCCTAGGTTAGGAGCTCACTCTGTTATGTGCTTTACCCAGGTTGTGATGGAGATCATTTGAGCATGTAAAATATTTGAGTACAATCACTATTCTGGCAATCTTACTGATATATATACTGTCACATAGATCCACATTGTATTGATCCGTGACTATGTTTTGTCTTCTCATAGCTCCACTGTGTATTTTTCATAGCTACGATCAATTCATGTCATGGAGGTATGGATCCACTTTGTGTCTCTAGTGGCCATATCATTAATCAATATTCTCATGGATCTGCAGTGTATTGGTTGGTGTCCATGCCTCAAGTCAACTCGTATTCAAATCTTAGGTATGTCTGCCTCAGGAATGAAACATATATTTATATTGATTGATGATTATTTGTAGCTTCTTCCATGTTCTGATATTCCAACACCCTTGCATTGAATAATTTGTAAAGTGTTTCGACCATCAGTTTCTCTTCTCACCTCACACTTTAGGGGGCATCTATTAGACATCAAAATTTCACACTTAAGTTTTGCACCCTAAGTGTCACAAAGTGATGTATGCACCTTGTTAAGTGTCACATGCATTGTCTCAAGTGTCATATGAAACTTCCTAAGTGTCACAATCCATTGACACCATGAACCACATTTGTCACAATCCTTAACTTAGTCAGTTTGGAAGATAAAACCCACCATTTGAGGTATGGAACCACACTTTTTTCTTGGAAAATTTGGCCATTTTTGGGTATTTATGAAGGGTGGCGCTCCCCTACTCATGCTGAGGGAGAACCAACGCTCCCCCTTCCTTTCTTAGGGGAAAATAGTGGTGCTATATCTCTCACTCAAAGGGAGCTCCCGTGTGGTTAGAGAACAATATGGCACATCTCGACTATTCTTAAAGGACAACTCTTAAAGGTGGAGGTTGTTTTGGGTCAAATATTATCCCAGGGAACTATCTTAGGATAAAATCCCAACTCATGGAGCCATATCCTCAACCATTTCCCTTATTATCTCATGGTGGTTGAGCCTCCCAATCCTATAAATTGAAGGCATTTCCATGGTGAAGGAAATTGTTGAAGTATCATCATTCTGATTGTAAGAGATTTTTGCAAGGGGATGAATGAGGAGAGCTTGGTGAATTTACTGCATCGTCAAACATGATTTGTAAGTACCTGCTATTGGATTTCCAATTAATATAAACTTGGCCTATTCCCTTCAAGTTCATGTGTTACACATTTACTTGTTTATTGTTGTTTCAATCTTCATAGATAGATCTGCTTCATCTAATCATATAGAGAAGAAGAGTCGAATCCTTTGTTGGTCTTTGTAGGAATTCATTTGCATTGATTATCTTGGAGATCAAGCCCAAGGATTGGAGCAACGAGGATGAACATCAAAATAAGGTACACCACATTCTTCTTCTCTCTTGCTTGATTGGTTGAGTTATATTTAAAGGGAAAGTAGCAACCATTTGTTTACTTCTAATTTTGGACCAATGAAGGGGTCTTGGTCCAAAGGGGATCTTAGCTTGTCCGCAGGGTAATATTTTTCATAACATAGGGGAATCATTGTTGCTGAAGATAGTTTTGGTTAAGGAAGAAAAAGAGGTTCATGAACCAAATCAAAGGAAAATTCTGTTCAAGATTTTATGTAAGTCAAGAGGTCAGTGTTGTAAAATTGTTATTGATAGTGGTAGCACATACAATTTGGTTTCCACAAAGATGGTAGAGAAATTAGTATTGTAGAGGCTAGTACATCCCACTCCCTACAGAGTGTCCTGGTTGCAAAAGGGACATCATATTTTGGTGAATTCCATATTGGTATCTACAAGGATGAGGTGTTATGTGATATAACTCCCATCGACATATTCCATATTATGTTGGGAAGGTCATAGCAGTATGAAAGGAAAGTCATGCATGATGGTATAAGGAACACTTATTCTCTCGAAAATAATGGGAACAATCATGTGTTGTTATCTTTGAAGGATGATAAAAACAAGGAAGAAATTGGTCCAATTGCACTACTGGTAGTGGGAAGGAGTTGCCACAAGAAGTAAAAAAAGAAGAGATGCATTTTGCCTTAATTGGTAACCCAAGCCAAAGGTAATACTCACTAATACAAATGTGGATGATTTACCTAAATAAGTCAAAGTTATGCTTGATGAATTTGCTGATATTATAGTGGATGACTTACCAGATATTTTACCTCCTCTGAGAAGTATTAGCCATCACATTGATTTAATCCTTGGAGCAAGTTTTCCAACTAAAGCATCCTATAGAATTACCCCACAAGAGAATGAAGAGATTAAAAGGAAGGTACATGAGCTGTTAGATAAAGGATTGGTGAAGCAGAGTTTGAGTCCATGTGTTGTACCAATAATACTCATCCCAAAGAAGGATGAAAGATGGTGCATGTGCAATGACTCTAGAGAAATCAACAAAATCACCATAAGGTACATATTTCCATTGCCTTGCATAGATGATTTGATGGATTGTTTGAGTGGTTCAAAATCTTTTTCAAAGATTGATTTAAAGAGTGGATATCACCAAATTATAATTAGAGAAGGGGATGCATGGAAAACTTCTTTCAAGACTAATAATGGACAACATGAATGGTTGGTGATGCCTTTTGGGATAAAAAATGCTTCTTGTACATTTATGAGATTAATGAATGAGGTATTAAAGGATTTTATTGGAAATTTTGTGATAGTCTATCTAGATGAAATCCCGATATATAGTCATACAAAAGAGGAACATTTAAGGCATATCAAGATGGTTTTGAGTACCCTGCAGAAGGAAAAACTGCTGATAAATTTGAAGAAATGTATTTGTATGAAGAGGGAGCTTATATATTTTGGGTTTGTAGTATCTGAAGAAGGTTTGAAGATGGACACATAAAAGGTTCAAGCAATTGTGAATTTTCCAACCCCGATAAATGCTTTTGAGGTAAGAAGTTTCCACATACTTGCAAGTTTTTATAGAAAGTTCATTAGAAGTTTTAGTCAGATATGTGCACCTATTTTAGAAACTATCAAATAAAGCAAACAACCATTCAAGTTGATTGAAGCAACTAATAGAAATTTTAAACTAGTGAAGAAAACAATTACTGAAAAACATGTGTTAGATTTGCCAAGCTTTGATAAATTCTTTCAAGTTGAGATTCATGCTAGTGGGACTGCAATAGGATATTTCTTGTGTCAGGAGGAAATACCAATTGAATATTTTAATGAAAAATTAAATGAAGGAAAACATAAATATTCCTCTTATGACAAGGAATTTTATGCAAATTTTCAAGCACTTAAGAAGAGGAGGCATTACCTCATGCCCAATGGATTTGTTTTGTATAGTGACAATCATGCATGGAAATTTATAAGTAGTCAACCAAAATTAAATCAAAGACATGCCAAGCAGGTTGAATTTTTGCAGAATTTTACCTTTATGATTAAACACACAAGTGGTAAGACTAATAAGGTTATTGATGCTTTGAGTAGAATTAATTTAATTTTGCAAAAATTCCAAGTCAAAAATTTAGGCTTTGATGGTTTAAAAGAAATGTATCGAGATGATGCATATTTAAAGGATGCCTACGCAACTTGTGAAAATCTTGTTGCTAGTAACAAAAGTCAATGGTTGGACTATATGATATAGGAAGGATTGTTTTTCAAGAACAATAAATTGTGCATACCAGAGTGTTCAATGAGAAAAAAATATGATCAAAGAAAAACATTGTGGAGGACTATCATGACATTTTGGACAAGATAGAACCTTTGCTTAGGTAAATGATTTTTATTCTTGGTCAGGTATGAAAAATCAAGTGAAGAATTTTGTAGAGAAGTGCATAATTTGTCAGCATGCTAAAGGGAGAAGTCAGAATATAGGACTGTATCAAGCACTACCCATTCCCAGCAGGCCATGAGATGTAGTGAGTATGGATTTTGTGTTGGGATTTCCAGGAACACATAGAGGTAATGATTCAATCTATGTTGTGGTAGACATATTTAAAAAAAAGGCTCATTTAATTACTTGTACCAAGACCAGTGATGCGACAAATGTTACAAATTTGTTCTTTAAAGAGGTTGTAAGGTTGCATGGTTTACCCAAAAGTATAGTTTTTGACAGAGACACTAGATTTGTGGGACACTTTTGGAGAACCTTATGGAAAAAAAATGGTACTAATCTTAGTTTTAGCTCATCCTATCATCCACAGACTGATGGACAGATCGAGGTAGTAAATAGAAGTCTGGGAAATATTTTGAGAAACCTTGTGAATGAGAACCCTATGCGATGGGATCAGATGCTTACTCAGACTGAGTTTGCATATAATGACTCACCAAATAGAAGCACATGGATGAGTCCATTCCAAATTTTGTATGGAATGCATCCTAGGGGAGTGTATGAGTTAAGGAATTTGGGAAAGCAATAATTAAGAAGTGTCGATGGTGAGGATTTTTCACTGAATATACAAGAGTTGCAGGAAAGGGCCAATCAAAATTTCAAGAGAGAAGCCACAAGTATAAGAAAAGAGAAGACATGAAGAGAAGACCAATGTATTTTGAGGTTGGTGACTTGGTCATTGCATATTTGAGGAAAGAGATGTTTGTTGTAGTGACTTATAAAAAAATAAATCTTAAAAAGATTGGACCGTGTAAAATTTTAAGGAAAATTTCTTCTAATGCCTATGAAATAGAACTTCCAAGTGGTGTTGGAATTTCTCTAATATTTACTATTGTAGATCCGTACCTCTTCAAGGAGACATATGATGTTTCAGCAAATGAACTTGTAAGTGATGGAGATCAGGCCATAAGATGGAAAGAACAACTACCCATAGCAGTGGAAAAGGATATTGGGATGGTATTGGATATGAAACTACTGAAGAAAACTAGAGAAAAAGAATATTTCAAGTACTTGGTCAAATAGAAGGGTCAACCAACAAATGATGCTACTTGGATGACAACAGTTGCAATTTCCAAGTACAATACAGACCTTGAAGCGATGGTGAATAATTATTTTCTTCCCCAGGAGTCTGATGCATGAGCATATGACAACAAGTTCTAGAATTGATCTCAAGGATCAAAGACATTTACCAAGGGAGATGGTTCCCTAAATTCTTTTATTATTTCTGTAATAATTACGAAATGTCTCTAGAAGACATTTTTCGTTGAGTTTGTTTGATTAGATATTGAGTTATTTTTCATAGGTGTTAAATCTATTGCTAAATATTATGAGAAGATATTTAGTTTAGGAATTTGTTAAGATAACTCAGGATTCATTTGTTTGTAAGCTATCCAAGGGCTTGAGATATATTGAATTATTTGTAAGAGGAAGAGGGGAGTGAGTGTGTGAGATTGAATATGTAAAAGTGTGGATTGCATAGGTCCAAGAGACCAAGAAGGAAAGAGATTTATTGTGTAAATTTACTCCTTCATTGATAAAAAGAAAGAACAGATTGCGTGGTTTTGTCACGTCATGTGTTTTCTTTTTGTCGCATTGTGTGTTTGAATGGTTAAACTCTATGTATAAGATACCTTGGCAGAGTGATGAGTTTATGTGATTGCAGGAAGACCATGCACAATTAAATTCAATTAGTTCTAAAATTATGTTTAAAATAATATTTGTTGAGTATTTTTCTTTGCAGGAACAGACAATCACAATTTGGCGTAGTGGAACAACCCGTAGAGATATGTGACAATTCAGTATTGTTGTAGGATTCCGCGTGCATAGTAACCTGCGATACTCCCACATTGTTTGATGAATTTTTCATAGAATTGTGCGCGACAGATTTCATCAACATTGTTAGTTGATGCTTCCATGCACATAGGTATATCCACATAGTGGTAATTTAACACAGATTTATCTATGACAAATCACAATTCAACGTTGTAGGTAAAAGGAAACATTTAAACACCTATTCGTGTTGATTTGAAGCCAGACAAACAACCCAAATATTGATTCTGACAGAGTGTTGAAAAATCTGTGATTATGGGTTGAAGTTGATGGTATTTTTCATCACTTCTATTGTGATGCATTCATAGATCCAAACTCTCTCTTATTCCTGTAGTTAAATTTCTTCTAAATTTTGATAACATATTGATAAGCGACTCCTAGTGATGATATGTTTAGAAACTTCATTTATATTTGGATGTACCTATGTATACCCCCACAGTATTTTAGAGCCATATTTCTCTTGAAGTCTCTGATACCCATCTTGGTGTAGAAGGTATGGAGGGTATTTGTGAACTCTAGCACTGTTTGGTCCCTCTCCTGAAGTAGTGTGGTCCATCTCATTTATTGGTCGTCGTAGTTTCCAACTGGGTAATATTGTTCCTTGATGACATCCCTAAAAGATTCCCAACTAGTCTTGACCCCAAATATTCTAGACTCCTCTATTTAGTTTTTCTCACAGTAAGTCTCCTACCAATGTTTGACATGGGGGATGGCCTTAAGGAGCACAAAGGTGATCTTTTCCCTATTGAAAAAATTGTGAACAAAGAAATAACCTTCTAGTATATTTATCCACTTTTCCAAAGCATCCACATCTATTTGGCCTTCAAATATGGGGATATCAAAATTAAAATGTACCTTGAAGGGGGTGGCACTTCCAAAGTGGTTTCTTGATGAAGAAACATCTGTTGTTGTAGATAATTGTCGAAGGATTTTGGAAAAAATATACATAATATCGTTCCTATGTTGTGCGAGGGCTTCCGCAAGAAAAAACTTAATAGGATCTCCTTCTCCCTTGTCTCTATTTTCCTCTACCATGGATGACTGTTGAGGTCAGTCTTCCAAAGGCTCGACTAGTTCGAGTCCCAATTCCTTATACTCTGACCTCGTTGGGGACATGCACAGAGAAACATATAAAGAGAAAACCTCTCAGATACCATTGATCTAGATTTATGAGGGAACAAAATGAAACACAAAAATAGGATAGAAACACATAGATACAATAATACTCGATTTCTATTAAAGAATGAAATATGCAGAGATTGTAAAAGAAAATATATAATGAAATGAACTCACTAGAATGGTGGTAGCTTATCTCTAAGAAGAAATGTGATGGCTACCCGTATTCACCAGAAGATGATTACAATGAGACTCCAAATGACCTTTTAACATAAAGCATAAATGAGAGAACCCTAAACATCTGAAACCCTAACCTCAAGAGATGAAACACCAAAAGGTTTGTGGGCCTCGATGGGGGTAATTGATACGTCAACTTCTTCAGGGCATAAATTTTGCATATGATCTTAGTTTAGGGTGCTTAGTACCTCGTCGGAAAGGTATAGTTGAGGAGTACACATTATATTCGGCCTAGAATCTACCTTTGGCTACATGTTAGGCATTTTCGAGCCAAAAAACATCGTTTAGGGCCTCAAAACGACCCTGGAAGTTTGGGACTTGAAAAACCATAAAAAAACTACCAAGATGAAAACTGTATTTTGAGCCAATGGAATAGGTGGGAAACCACCGATGTCCACCTAGATCAATGATGATAAAAGATTAACTTTTTGTGAGTAGAACTATGTGTTAAGGTCTCACAACAAGAAGATGATATTATTAACACACATAACCGATACTTACAGTGAAAACCTATACGAGGGGTTGGTGAGAAGATACCATAAGAAGAAAGATTTTTTTTTTAAAGATGGACCTGACCTAAAGGCGATTTAAAAGATACTAACAAACCCAAAGTGTATGGAAAGAATGATAATAAATGAAGTCAAGAATGGGGATTTCCAAATATGCTTTAATGAATCACAAGGTTATGGAGTTTTTGCAGAATGGGAAATGAAGATGATTTTTTAAACCAAAATCTTCTAAGGTTGAATATGATGATAAAAAAGATTCACTTTAATCTTGGATTTATTAATCATTGAGAGGGATAAAAAAGAAATCAAATAATATTTTTTTATGGTTTTAACAGATTGGAGTTAAGATGGGTTTACTCAAAAATATTTCATGCTGTGTCTTTATTATTATTATGGTCAATTTGTTTTTCAATTTTATATTAGCATGTCAAGTTTTCATTCATTTTAATTTATTGAAATTACACCATTCTAAACATCTCATATATAAGCATATTAAGCTCACTTAAATGTTATAATTTTGAATTTATTATTATTAATATTTTATTTAGTTTTTTTTAGTGACATCTACCATTATTTTATTTTTTCCATAGATCTATGTCTCGTTATCATTACATTAAGTTACAAATCTAATCCATATTAGGTTGTAGAAAGTACCTCACTTCAAACTAAAACTATGAAAGCTATATTAACCAATGGACCACCTTGTTTGTGGGACAATGACTCCTCTACAAAACTATCTATATTCTTAGTATATAAAGGTGTATATACCCTACCTCTCTCTAGATTTTATACTATGACCTCCAAGGATAAAACACCTATCCTTTATCGTTAGGCCCATTTCCTTACAGTAAGGTTTATTTATTTTTTATTAAAATTTTTATAATAATGTCGATAACCAATTCTATCATCAAATTAAAATAAATCCATGTAGGATTAAGAAGTAGATATGTCATAAAAAATATACATGTTAACAAAAGAACTATAAGAAGTAGATCGTCACAGTGAGAAATTGTTGAGATAGTGTTTATTTTGAGAAGAGGAACGTTTTCCTCAAGTGTTTCCCACCATCCATTTTCTACATTGTCTAAATCATCTAGAGTTGGCCCCCACCTATTGTTACCTTGCTCGACCTCCTCGGGGCACCCTAGCTTAGAACAAATCAATAAACAATTGTAAACTTATCAAATCATGGGAATTCAGGGGCTTGAGGTAGTGGTTAGTGCTTAGGTCACTCCCAACGTTCACAAATTTCTCAACCAACTCTATGATGAGGGAAGCAACTAGTACAAGCTTGAGCATGCACTAAAATGGGGAAATGAGTATTCATTATGGGGGTCCTACTCGTTGTGCATGATAACAAGGCTTAGAAGTCCATCAACTAACATAGGTGCACCATCACCACCTCCACCTTCCTCATTTACTAAGGAAACATAGTTATCAACTTAACGAGAACTCTACAAAGTTCTCGTTTTTTGGGGGGTCACATTTTTTACCTCATTTTGAAAATTTGTGCTACCGGTAGCACCCCCCTCCATTTTTAGGTTGTTTTTTATATTTTAAATCTTCTTATCCATAATGTATCCACATTCTTTTTTACGATTGTTAAAATTTAGACCCGTCGCATGAACAAATGATGTCATTGTTATATCATTGAGAACAAAGACTTTAAATTTACCCTGAAATAAAAAAGCGATGCTACTAGTAGCACTGTTTTTTTTTAGTTGAAATCATAACCTAATTGAAACCCTAGCCTCAACAACTGGTACCATCGTCGATAAACAACTCAAAATCGACTCCTAAATCATTGTTTAGATTTTTATTTTTTATTTTTTAAAATTTACATTAAAAAAAATAAATTGGACAAAAAAAAACTTCGCAAGTTAGTTTAAAAAAAAAATAAAAAAACCACCCAATTTAAAAACAAAAACT
>ML796024.1:230997-245173 GCA_009831015.1 Picea engelmannii | reverse complement strand
AAACAAAATTTAAATTATTATTTTCCGGGGATATTTTAAATTTTTTTCATTTCTTTTTAGTTTTTTTTTCCATTTTGTTTATGGTTTGTTTTTATATATATTTGAGTTTTGAATATATTTTCTTAAATGTGTTTTTTTATTCGTTTAAAAAAATTGCAAAGATTTTCTCATTTCTCTTTATTTATTTTTTAATGTAAATTAAAAAAAATAGTAAATAAATTTTCAAGTGACCATTTAGGATCCAATTTTGGGTTTTTTATTTGCATAGGGATAAGGCCACAATTTCAATTAGGTCGTAATTAGCTATAATTTTAACGTTTAGAAGAAAACGTTTTGCTTTAGATAGCATCATTTATTTGTTTAGGTGTTGATTTTAAGGTTTTTTTTGAGCTACTGTATGAGTTTTAAAGGCCATGCTTGTAAAATGTTGTAATTTTGACCATGTTAGAGAAAATGGTGCTACCGATAACATCACCTTTTGATTTGGGTGTTGATTTTAAGTTTTTTCTGAATTACTGTACGAGTTCTGAAGGCCATGCTTGAAAAATGTTGTAATTTTGACCTTGTTAGAAAAAATGATGCTACTAGTAGCACCAATTTTTGATTTGGGGGTTTATTTTCATGTTTTTAATGCAAAAAAAATGGGTTTTAAGGGCCAAAGTTCTTGTTTTGAGGTCACAGTTCTCCTTAAGTTGGTAACTTTGTTAGGAACCATCATATGAAGTAAATGGTACATACAATGTTGTGCACTTGTGAATGAACATATATTTCTTGTTTTCCAGGTATGATACACAGGGGCTTCACAGTGTTGACCAATATCTTATCACGGTCATGCATAAAGGGAGTTTTTTAGTGGTGAAAAATAAGATCAATATATTGTATTTATTGGGGGATGTGGGGTCTCAAGGGGTTTATAGATATTGGGGGGTATAAAAAGGGACATGTAGTTAAAATAAAGATTTCTTTTATTGGAAATATGTATTGGGAGGAGGCTTCAACAAAAAGATTTTGAGAGGTATTTATCAATATCTAGTGAAATTAGGGGTATTCTTCAATATCCCATGAACGCATAAGCTATGTCACAGGTTCACTAAGTGAAGACCCCATGATATGATACAAGACATTTACTCTAATCATTTTTCATATTGTGTAAAACTCAACAACCCATTAAAGTGTATCCCATGCAAGCAACTTTAACAAAATCATAAAATAACTATTCAATGCTTTCATCCTTTCCATAATAGAGTCATTTGGATTGTGTTACTCAACCTATAATATATTTTTATATTTAAGTTATGAAAGACCAACAAATATCATAATTTTTTTTATATGTAAGTAGTTTAAACATTATTTATTAAAAAAAACATGTATTAACTTGCAATTTTGATTTAATGGTAAAGGATGAAGACATATTTAGTTAGAACCAAATCTACACTAACAACTTTACATTGAAGTTTGGAATTAATAGCCAAAGATCAAAACATGTTTAAGTAGATCCAACTCTACATTAGAAAATTCACAATTATTAGTTAGAACTAACTCTACACTAACAACTTTAACAACTTTAAATTGAAGTTTGGAATTAATGGCCAAAGATCAAAACATGTTTAAGTAGAGCCAATTCTACACTAGTAAATTCACAATTATTAACGAGTCATGCCTCCTCAATGTTAAGACATATTTAAGTAAAACCAACTCTACAATAACAACTTTGCTTCCACAATAATTAATTATCTATACCTCCTCAACATTAATTCAATGTGGTATGTTAACACTAACTCATAATTGAGAGAAGCAAATAGTTCTATAGAATATGAGAAAGGTGATCAACTCTCATTAAAGTTCAATATTAATTCAATGTGGTATGTTAACACTAACTCATAATTTAGAGGAGAAAATATTTCTATAGAAGATGAGAAAGGTGATCAAATATCATTAAAGTTCTATATAAAGATTTGAACAATTTGGATTAATTTAGTGCAGATCATTATCGACTTGTAAAAATGGAATAAAATAAGTATATACATTGTATACTAAGTCCAAGATCGATCGACCATTGAACTTTCAACTATATGAATCTTGATCATTTTTGTATTTTATAAAAAGGTCTACAATTTTTTTCTAAAATGTTCTTAATAAATAAACTTAATTTGAGGATCCCATATGGGGTCACAAATGGCCCTCAACAGATGATAAGTGGCGACAAGGTGATATTAACCCGAGCCACTAGCCTCCCTCCCATCTCGTTTGAATGACCCACACTTAGCCATGAGTTATGGTAGTGCATTGGGAATTCCAATAAGACATAATGTTCCCTTGTGTGAACCAGGCTGGGCGTACAAAGAAAGGTACCAGAACCAATAGAGAAGTCACCTTGACTTTCATGGTGTTCAACCCTATCAACTTGCAAGGCACTATGAAGGCCTGCTCCCTTGAGCTTTCTCCCATTCTATCTTTTCTGTATGTTCATTTTTTCCTCGACTCCCTCTTGCTCTTGCATGTCTTGTCACCCACCATCAATGCTCCATTGACTTTCCTGCACAGTCCCACCCATAATTCCTACACCATGCCCAGGGAGAGGGGACAATCTAGAAGGGGTCCGCTTTATTACAACACCCTAACTAGATGCAACATGCTCGACCCCTCTCAACTCGCTCTCATCACTACCAACAATCCCGACCCAAGCCATAATTGGACTCAACAACCCTTTCCTCCCACCTCTAATCCCATAATTGACTTTGGCATCTTCCTGTCGAAGAGGAAATTCTCCTTCCTGAGGAGCTTACTCCTCTGCTGAGATTTCATCCTGAAATTTCCCCTCTCAAAGTCCATACTCCGGACCACATTTTTGGAACTGGAGGATGCATTATGGAGGAATAAATTCATCCTAGTTGGAAAATGGAAAATCAACCGACAACCATGGATGCAGACTTGGAAATGGATGGTGAGTTGATGGAGGAGCTGCCTTAGCCCACCCCACTTCGACTCCCGGATGAGCATCTTCAACTCATTTTTGAAATGCAGCAGAAGCTTGATGACCAGGTGCATATCCAGTGAATTATGACACAGAGAATGGACCTCATGGTTGACACCATGACTGAATCTCCAACAAGCAAGTGGTGCCCAACCTGCAGCTAGAAATTCGTCCCAGCTTACAATGCTCATGGAAGCCCGAGTTCACATATGGACTAGCTCCCCCAGGTGTATGTTATTCTTCTGGCTTTGTCACTTATGTAGAGATTGAAATATTCTCTACCTCACGATGTATGTTAGTTGTCCATGGCCATTGGTTAGTCAATCATTGCGACCATTTTTTACAGTTAGTCATTTCCATTATTTTGTTCAAACAATTAGAGTTGCTCTCTGATTTTGATAGTCACCTCTCCTGGTTTCCCAGATATGGCGGGACCGATGGAAGATTATTACTATTATAATGCCACACATTTTTGTTAATATGTATTTCCTTTTGTTTACAAAAATAAAAACTTAAGTCGAGGAAAAAGGACTATGAACATGATTTTTATTCTTTATAAAAAAAGTCTATAATTTTTTTCCTAAATGTTCTTAAGAATTAAACTTCAGTTTAGGAAAAAGAAGTATGAACACACTATATTGACCATTAAACTTTCAACTATATGAATATTGATATTTTTGTATTTTATAAAAAAATCTATATTTTTTTCCTAAAATGTTCTTAATAACTAAACTTAAGTTGAAGAAAAAGGACTATAAACATCATTTTTATACTTTATAAAAAAGTCTCTCTCTATATTTTTTTTTTCTGAATGTTCTTATTAATTAAACTTAAGTTTAGGAAAAAGGACTATGAACACACCTAGTGTGATGTTCTATGCAACTATATGACAACATTGAATTGCAATATGACTATATTGTTTTTTCTAAAATGTTTTTAATAATTAAACTTAAGTTTAGGAAAAAGGACTATGAACACACCTAGTGTGATGTTCTATGCAAATATATGACATTGAATTGCAATATGACTAAAAGAGTATTGATAATATGATTTGTGACGATGGAATCTTGGTCCTCATGGTGACCACAACAACCACATCATCAAAATAACAATATGATTTGTCATAGTGGACTTTTTTTATCCTTATAATGACCACCCCCAACCACATCAACAATTGATTTCCAACATGACACAAATCTTGCTTTAATAACTTTTCCATGTGGAAATACTAATGGATTAACATGCATATTATCATAGCATTATGTTAGTTGAGTTCGATTCATTATGAGTATAATTTCTACATCTAAAATAAACTTTTTTTCAAAAAGAAAAATATCTTATATTAGTGAATATAATAAGTCTGTTTTCAAAAAGACATTATATCTTGTACAAGTTTGTCTCCATTTTATGGTTGTTTTCAAACATCAAAACTACACTAATATATATCTAACCAAACATATACAACTATATTAACTCATAAGGTTTATACCTTTCTTACATATCTGATCAAAACACAAAAAATAGTAACTAGACTGTATCAATGCGCAAAATATATCTAGACAGTCATTCTCTTTTGTAAAATTATTCTTTAACTAGTTCTGACTCTTTCATAGATCACTGGGTGTCCATCTGAAATTTTTTAGAAAAAAACACCTTCCTCATCCAACTGTAATGCTTCTTTGGACATCTGATCAACAACCTTGTTAAAAGATCTATAGATGTGATGAGCTTTGAGTTGAAGAAATCTTCCACTCAACCTTCTAATTTTTTCCATCCATGTCTGTAAAGAGAGCACCTACAAGTTACTGACATTATTAAACCAATCAATAATGATCTTAGAATATCGTGCCAACATTAGTCTTGTAACCTTCATAACATTTCAAAATACAAGATGCACCATAAAGCTAAAATTTCCCCTTTAGTGTTGGTCCCACTCCCATAGTTCATTTTGATTCTGTAAGTACCTAAAACTGGGCATTTTAGTACAACCCCTACCCCACAATTGTTTCCCAAATCCTGTGAGGCTCCATCAAAGAACCCCACTGCTGAATCCTATTCCAGACAGGGAGGTCTATCAATCCTTTATTTCTTATACTTTTGGACAGGTTTATATTCTCCCAAGTCTTGCAAGATGCAAGAACATGCTCTGCCCAAACTAGGAAAAACATTTTAAAAAACAATTAGATTCCTATGTTTCCATACCTCCCAGTAGATGTAGTAGAGAATTTATTCCCTATTTTCCTTTTTCAAAGACCAACTTTTAAAGAAATCCTCAATCTCTCCACCATCCCAGCCACTGTGAATATTCAAATCCTTTGAAACTGTGACCTAAATAGTTTTAATAAAGCTACACTCAATAAAATGGTGGTTTACTGTTTCCTCATAGTTCCCACACAAAACACACTTACTTGGTCCATTAAAACCTCTTTTCTTCAAAATTTCCCAAGTTAGGATCTTCTGTTCTAACATCAACAAGATAAACAATTGTATTTTTAGGGGTAACTGCTAGCTCCAAAGTTTAGTGTACCAGAACTTAGGATCTTCAACGCTCTCCTCCAACAATAGTGCATTATATGTTTATGTTGCACTTACGTGGCCCTTTTTGCATCCCAAGACCACATCAAAACACATTTTTCTTCATTCAATTCTATTCCTGCTCCAATTAACCCCCTTGTATAGTTAGTCCATTCCTATTTTAATCCACCTTCTAGCCCTAGAATCTCATCCTGTTTCCATCTAATATGAACTGTATCTTCCAAAATGCTATCTCCAGCGTGTGAAAAGAAATGTAAGCCTTGATCCTTCAGTGCCAAAATAAGATTAGTTGACAATTTATAAAAATTATAACAACCCACCATAGGATCTACCCCTAAACAGTCTGCCTTTCCATTCCCAGGCTTCCAAGCCAGCCAAGCAGAGATAACAGGCAAGGAAGAAGTTAAAGCTCTCCATAAATTTGAGGATCCAACCCAAGATTTATTTTCTAGCCTAAACCATGCTTCCACAAACTTTTTTTGAAGGTATTTTTTAATAATAACCTCATGCCATAGACTAGGCATCATCATACATCTCCATAGACTCCTTGCTGCCAATGTTTTACCAAATGTAAAAATATTTTTTATGCCCCACCCACCAATCTTTTTTGGTTTTGAAATCCTTTTCGAGCTAATCAAATGCATAACTTCCTTATAGTTTTTACCTGTCCACAAAATATAAACATCCTTTGCCTTATACTATGCATAACACTTTTTGGTATCTTGGCCAATGATAACCAATATACAAAAGTACTTTCCAACACTGCCTTCACCAAAGTAACCCTTCCTCCTAAGGAAAGCCACCTATGTGTCCAGTGTACAATTATTTTCTCAAATTTCTTTTCCAACCATAACCAATCATCACGATTGTAACACTTTGGTTTTATTTAAAAACCCAGATACTTAAGCCCTTCATTAACCGATTTTAATTCAAATGGTAACAACTCTTTCAACCAACCAAGTTCTTCAACTTCCCATCTTGCTTCTAAAAAGACCGATTTATGAATACTGAAATCCATACCCATTGCCTTAAAAAAGAGATCCAAAACCTTTTTGAAAGTTTCCCATTCAGTCTTACAACCAATCCCCAAAAAAAATACATCATCCATAAACATTAGGTGCGTTATTCTAATCCCTTTGGCTACTAGAATTCCAACAATATTCTTTGCACCAACCTGTTCAAGTAAAGATCTACTTAGTTCTTCTACAATAAGAAGAAATAATAAAGGTGATAACGGGAAGCCTTGCCTTAATCCCCTGGAACTCTTGAAGAAATTTGTTGGTTTACCATTGATAAAAAACACAAAGTTTGCAGATGTCACACACCCCATAATCCAATCTGTTGCCTCCAAGCTCAGACCAACTTGTAATAAAACAAGCCTGAGAAAACCCCAGTCTACTCTATCATATGGCTTTATTAAATCCAATTTTAGTACCAGTGCTTTAATATTTTTAACCTTAATGGCTTGCAGATCTTCTTGTACAACACCAATTGCGTCTATGATTTGTTTTCCCTCTAGAAACCCAAACTGTTCCTTTGAGATACCCACAGAAAGGGAGTTTTTGATTCTGGCTTCTATGATCTTAATTATAATATTATAAACCAAACTACAGAGTGAAATTGGTATAAACCCTCCAAAGGAGTCAGGTTTATCACTCTTAGGGATAAGAGCTACAAAGGTAGCATTTAAAGTCCTTGAAATCCTACCCTTCCTCCTGGACTCTTCCACCATTCCTAATATGTCTTCCGCCAAAAGATAAAAAAAATCCAGAAAGAATTACATCATCCAACCATCCGGTCCTGGGATTTGTGAAGCCTTAAAGCCTTTTAGGGTAGTTAAAATTTCAGCAAGTGTAATAGGCTCAACCACTTTTAACCCTTCTTCCATAGAGAAAATCCTTGGGTAGTTCTTTAAAACTGCAAGTTGATCATAAATTGAAATATTATCCTGTGCCTTAAATACATTTTGAAAAATAAGAAACAACTTCCTTTTGTAAGTATATAGTCTTGTTAATAAAAGTGCCATCCTCTTTTGTAATATCCGAGACAGTATTGTTCTACTTTCTAGAATTTGCAAAAGCATGAAAAAACTTTGTATTACTATCACCTGTTGTTAGCCATCTCACCCTGCTTTTTTGCCTCCAGGTCTCCTCCTCCTACTTTAGAAAATATAATTTTCTTTTTTCTTTGTCTTCAATCGTGGCCTTTAAATCATCTTGCACACATCCACCAGGGAAATCTGAATAAATTACCTCCAGGTCCAATTCTAGCTGAGCCAGTTCTGCCTTTGCTTCAAACTTTTTCCTCCTTTCTCATCGGGACACTAAGGAATTTAGTAATTTGATTTTTTTCACCAAAGAAACCATAATATTTAGTGTTTTTTCTCCCAATAGATCATTCCACGTTGATTTTACTAATTCAAGAAACCCTGAATCTTTAAGCCAAACATAGTTGAATTTAAAAGGATCATTGGCAATTCTTGTATCTTGTTCCAAGTGTAGGATCACTGGCATGTGGTCTGAGATATTGTAATTACATACCCAAGACCTATATCTTAGCCCACCAGAAACCATCCTCTTGTCTAATAAAAACCTATCTAGTCTCTTAGCAATATAATTCTTACAACATCTACCATTTCTCTAGGTAGGGAGTAATTTAGTTGGCTCCACATTGACCAAACCCCCCTCTTGAATCAACTGACTGATTTTTTTTTGGAGAGGATCCGCTCTGGCACAATCACCCCGGACCTCCCTACTTGAGGTGGTGAAGTTTAAATCACCACCTAAAATAAGATTAGGTTCATTAAATAATCCCTCATTATTTAAAGTCCCCCAGAAAGCCTCTCTTTCAACATAGGGCCCATAACAATTCAAAAACTTCAGACTGTTAATGACTGTAACATCTTTTACTAACCCTTCCAACAAAAATCCTACAAGGGTCAAGAGTGAAGTAAAATCAGCTACACGTGGGTTCCAAGCTGATAATAACTTTCCCAACAAACCAGAAGAGTCCACCCCAAACATGTACCAACTTGGTAATAATTTTACAAACAAATCCCTTGCTTTTTCCTTGCTCACCATAGTTTCTTGTATAAACAGAATATCAAGTTTAACCTTGTCAAGAAAATGCTCGAGGGCTAATTTATTTGTAGCCCCCCCCCCCACTCGCTTAACATTTAGAGTAGCTAGGATCATCTTTTAACTCTCGCCAGGGCTTTCTGAGATCTAAGTGCACACGTTCCTTTAGATATCAATACTTTCTCCTCCCCTACACTTACATTATCCTTCTCGAGTTTCCTTTCAATCCTAGTTTTCAGTGGCGAAAATTCCTTTTCCAGTCCACCAAGTACTGCTCCTTTTAACAGTGATTCCTTACCCTCTGAAATTGTAAGAAGAACCCCCTTAGAACCCCCCGCCTTCTCACTTGAACTAGCTATATTTGAAAGGGGTGCCCCCCCATCAAATATTTGCAATGGTTTCCAGGTGAGTACATCCCTATAGGAGGTAATACAATTCAAAAGTCCGTCTTCTACTTCCTCCATAACAATCAGATCAGTAAAATACCCCTCGCACTTGTCGACCCCATAATAAATCAAGATTCTACACCTAATCGTATATTGAACCTGTGTCGATTCACCCCTTCCTACCATTTCTTCCAACACCCTTTCCTCCACTGAATACACTACTGGTGAGTTCCAAGAACTAGCCCCCACCCCCGAAACACAACCATCCTATGATCGAGGAAAAAAAGAGAGATGTACATAATTTATTCCCCCTCCTAACACCTCCTCCTGCTCCTCACAACTAGGGAGAGAAAAAATCCTTGCCACTCTGGTATCGGGCTTACCCGAAACCAGACTTAAATCCCCCCTTGATCCCTTCACTTCGCCCGACGTCCGAGCAAACACACCTCTATCTAAAATCTCACAAGTGTTTACTGAAATCTCACCCTCAACTGTATCCTTGTCCATCCCTCCCGCTACCCTTCTAGGACAGTTCACCTCTCCAACCAACTCCAAATTCCCCTCCCTACTACCACCCCTATTGCCCCCTTCCAGTACCGAAACATGTATCTCATAGAAAGTTCCCCTTGTCCCTACAGATAAGTTACGGTATATCCCCACAACCCCCCTATAATTCCAATTAATTTAGCAGTGGAATTAAATGATGTAAAAATAGGGGGAGCTAGAACCTTACCACAACCTCTATCGCTATCCATGGGCGAAAAATCCAGTCTTCCCAATTCTTCAGAGCAGAGGTTATTCATAGTATTTTTCATCTGTGGTTCACACACTTCAACTACACCATCATTACATGATATTTCCTAAGACATTGGTGTCACAGATGGCTGATGCCTTTGCAGATCGAACATTTGAATGGTACCCCGACATAATCTAGTCTCTATTTAAAAATAGTGTCATGTCAGGCTATCTCAATCTGATCAGGTAGACCTTCATTTAAATCCACTTCCACTAATATGAACCCCATCCTTTTTTCTGAGCTAGTCAACTACTTCAGATCAACATGGAGGAACTTCCCTAAGGTATTTCCAATCACTGTAAAGGCCTCGATGTTCCAAAAGACTAGTGGGAACCCAGGCATAAGGACCCATAAATGCCTAAATCTCAAAGGTTACTTAATAGGATTGAATGATGTGTGCCACCTTTTCAACATAAGGCTTCCCAACTTTGCCATCCAAACCCTATTCAAAACTCATTTTGCATCCTCAGCTTACCAGAATAAGAAGAAAAACCAACCCTTAACTAGGAACAATATTTCCAGCTTATATCCCACCACCACGCCCCAAGTGGTCTCAACCCACTCGTTGATGTGTCTAGCCACAACTTCTCCATATCCAAATTTTCCCACCAGTCCCATAGATAGAAACCTCTCCATAGACTCCATCCCTATATCTCACCCTAGTGTGACCGAGAGCTGTCATTTCCTAACTTTCCATGCTTTACCACTGTTGGGTAGCAAATCTGTATCTCTACCACTATGAAAACCACTGCCCACAGAGTCAGCAGAGTGTTGTATACCCACAAACTCTTGTAATGAATTGTCTTTGTTCACCACACTGTGTATCAAATCTTCCTCCAGAACTGTAGATACCACCAGAGCTGGTTCTTTCAAAGATTTAAACCCCAGTCCCTCCTTTTCAAACTTTCGGCCACCCAAAATCTCAGTCACTATTTTGGGATACACCCTACAAATATTTGTAAAAGCATAGCCTCCATTCGATGAAGAGCGTAAAGGTTCTGGCCCCTACAACACTTGTTCCTCCTTACCAAACTATCAGTCACACAATACCTCACCACAAGACTTGAAGCCACTTAACCCTCATCCTCACTCCGCTTCCCGGGCAAAGGTCTCGTCAATCGCACCCAAAATTCTTGAATCACATGGCTTCCTTCACATCTCACCATTTGTACCTAGCTTAAAAAGAGAGCCCAACTCACCTTCCACTAAGTCTACCTTGACATCAACCTTTATTAAAGAGTGCAAGTACATATTTAAGTTTGACCTGTATGCCTCATCCAATTTGAAGATCCCTCCCTGACTCCACCATAGGTCATCCTCCAGCTCCTCCGCGGAGGAGCCTACATCTGTCATCTAAAACCCTAGACCCTAGCCAGTCTACTCCTTAGGCCGAAACCCCTTTCGACCTACTTACCCCACCATGTGTCTCCTTCAAACATTGCCTCCTCCTATGGCACACTATTCCAGAAACCAAGCCCTCTGGTGCCCCTGAAACCAGGGCCCCCAAACCCTACCTCGGCCTAAGTTCGTGAATCATCTGGATGGAAAAACAAGCAACTATCGACCATACTCCAGCTTCACAATGGTGGATGATCTATGCGATTTGACCTCTAAAATAAACTTAGTTGAAGTATCTAGTACTTTATCTATTTTACCAGCCTTGAATTTTACCTGACAGGTCTCACAACCTGAAATATTTGGTTAACAAATGTGTTACAATAAATTTTCCTCCAAATTTTTTGATACAATATTGTGTGCAGTGAATTTGGCCAATATTGTTCTTCACCGACATTTTCTGGTCGGTTGGTTGGTGCTTGCTTCTTTGTTTGCTGGATGCTGCTTGTTGTTGTTTGATTCAACTTTGGAGGGTTTGGGTCCCGCGACTGCAGTTGGGCCTTTTGGTGCTTCTTAACTGGGCTGTTATTTGCTGCTTGATCTTGTTTTCTTAAAATTTACGATGTTGGGGTAGTGCATCTACATTTGGATCTGTTGTTACATTTTTTTGCAGTTGGTTCCCCAGAAAATACTATTAAGATAAAATATTATGAAAAAATTTGCAGTGGATGTAAATTACATCTCCTCTGGCTTCAACCAGAGTTTGTCGGGCTCCAACTATATTTCATAGCTGACGATGTTTTTCCCATGGTTAATGTCTTCCTATGGCTTCATAGTTATGAGAGTAACTGTTGTTGTGTGAACGATAAAGTTCTTCTATCCCTTTATTTTTCCTCTTGTAAACTTTCCTGTTTTTTCCTTTTGTTCTTTCGCTCTATTGTGTGTTTCTAGTTCTATACATTGCCACGTTTCTGTGGTCGCAGGTTGCTAGGGTGGCCAATTGACAAATCATCATCTCCATCTATATATTCATATCACGAGTTCGGTTGGCCGCTGTCCATTTGCATATTTATCCAAATTCTTCTAAACTTGCCCGTTTTTCCCTTTTGTTCTTACCCTCTATTATGCGTTTCTAGTTCTATACTTTGTCACGTTTCTGTGCTCGCGGATTCCCAGTGCAGCGAACTAACAAATCATCATCGCCATCTATATCTTCACATTACTAGTCTGATCGACCGTCGTTCATTTGCATACTTAGGCAATTTTATGAACGTGGGTTCATAGATAAGTGCTATCGAACTATGGTAACTCGTGTTCGGGGTATAGATCTTACACCCAGAACTTCTGTGCTCTACAATTCGATCTTGGACTCCTAGAACTCACAACCCTGCCTCTACCTATGATGAATCCGTTTGTTCGACCTGTCTTTCTATACTTAGTCGAGTCTTCAAAGTTTCACGAGTTCACGCGTTCTCAGGTTCATAAAAGTTTAAAATCATTTTGTCGCTCCCCTCCATCCCCACCACCTTCCGGCCTTCCCAATGCACATTGATTATGCTTTTAAAAGTGACAACCGACCATACAAGTTCGAAAAGTTTGGCTTTAATAAGAGGAAATCTTGAGGACATCTCCCATTAAAATGCATAAACAGGTGAATATTATGGGATCTGATAAAATTTTTTGCTTGCATTTTGAATTTGCTTAAATTTTTGTTTTTTAAAGGCATCATCATAGTAACAGTGCAATATTGTACTCCCACGCTTCCATCCACAAACGTTTCAGCCGCAGAGGTCTTGATGTCATGTCCCTCTTTAATACTGTGCATATGTTATAGGTTGTCATATTTGAGAATCTACTTGGATATGGGAATGCTAATACGTGCTATTAGTCACTATTCAACACACATATTCGAAAATAATGGCATTAATAAGAGAAAATATTGAGGGCATCTTCCATTAAGATGAATTAAACCAAAATCTACGGAAGATTATGTTGTCATCCTCCATCATTGATTTTAAATACTTATTCCCATTTCTCTCTATCATCAAAGAGTTGGGCTTTAGGGTGCCTTCGTTGTAATGTTCCTGGTCATGGACATGTAAGACAACTTAGATATTTCATTGAGGCCCAATTGAAAGACAAGAGAATGGTTTTATGTGACGTGAGCTTTGAGCCAAAAAAAAACTCTGTTAGCCAACAGAAACTCAGACAGGAAAAAAAAAAAAAACAAGTATCTTCTGATTGATGTTCTCCCTGTATTCGATGCTTTGGTTGGTTGAAAGGCCTGCCTAGAGATTTGTTTGTTGATATTATTTGTTTTCTTGTTGGGAGTTGGAAGGGATTTTCATGTCACCTGCAAAATTCTGCTTCGTTGAAGTATATAGCTTCTTCCAACAACACAAATTTGGCAAGTGTATCAAATTCTGCAAAGCACACAAGCATTTGTCTTCCGTCAGAGGAGTTGCACTTACCGTGGCTTGAAAAATGGTCCGTAATATTCAGAAATGATGCGAAATATTACTCCATTCACGAATATACTTAGAAGGAAATTATAGATTTGAATCATTGCGAGTAAGAGAAATTGTATGGGTGGTTAAAACGACATACTAAAATTACAAAAGTTTCTATTTCAAAGTTTGTTGAGCTACTTCTGGTTGTGGTAACAGACTTGAAAAAAAGCCATATTATTTGTCAAAGTTTGTTCACTGTCCTCCGGATGTAGTTACGGACTCCACATACAATCAACTTTCTATCGCTATGGTACATTTATTTTTTACTACTCCTATGCATATGATTGCATATGGGTCGATGGGATTTACCCTATTTACACGAATATTCCTCTCATGCTTGAAGGTGGGTATATAACCAGGGAACAAAGCTCTCAAAACTTTCTAATCTGTGCATCGACATGTAACTGGAAAAATTTGTTGAATTTTTAATTAAAATAAAGTACCAAGGCAAGTGTTTCTCTTCCCTAGGCGCCTAAGGGAAGAAATTGCCGAATGTGGGTCTTAGTCAAATTAATTTGTGAGATGCAAATTAAAAGATAACTTTATGATTAAAGTGAGGGTGA
>ML796024.1:159609-209710 GCA_009831015.1 Picea engelmannii | reverse complement strand
CCTTTCTATGATTACAGGTTCCAGTGTTGGCGGGATGACATATCTTCATCTCCATCTATATCCTCATATGAAGAATCCGACCAACCATTGTTCCTTTCCATACTTAGCCAATTTTATGGCCACGGTTGTCGGGTTAGCGCTTTCGAACTCTGTTGCTTCTTGTTCTGTGATATACATATTACACTCAAAAATTTCATGATCTACAATTCCACCGTGGACTCCTCGAACTCGCAAGCTTCACTCTACCACGGTTCACAAATGTTTCAAAGTATCTGTCGCTGCCTTCCATCCCCACTAACTTCTCGTCCTTCCTAATATACATTAATTATGCTCTTACTAGTGACAACTAAACACACTAGTACGAAACAATTGGCACCCGGTCCTCTGCCATATACAAATTGACTACCAAATTCCGACATTGTCCCCTCTTCCATGTTACAGATTATGCATTCAAATGTTTCGAGTGATACAATTTGATCGTTGGGGCCTCACGTCTTCTGGGGAGACCTTGTCACCCTATTTTGGATCCTTGTGTTGGCGGGTTCACGAAATCTCCAATTCCTAGTCATTGTTTCCTGTTCCATCCATCCTCGTAATTATTTCCAAATATGCAACACCAAAGGTTTAATAGTAAAATTCCATCATGAAACAACCGTAAGGATCGTCATTAATAATCAAAATTCTCGAGGACTAACCATCCCTACAGAACTTGTCCAGAAACATGCAAAGAAGATCTTGCCAGGTAATGGCAAAGCTATTACAAATTTCAATATATTAGTGAAAACAAGTCCCGACTAGTGTTTCCCTATTCCATACATGGACACTTTTTCGATTATGGGTTCCTGGATTGACGACCTCAAAATTGTGTTTGGAATCTTCTACAACTTGCAAATAGTGCCCAGAGTTCCATGATATAAAATTTGTCCGTTGGAATGCCCCGTCATGAGCCCAACCGTCCGTCGTTCCTTTCAATACTTAGCCCCAAGTTGGCTGTATCTCCATGACATTGTACATTTACTGTGTATCGAGTCTGCCCTTCTATTTCCTTGTTCATATTTAGACACTTTTTCGATTGTGCGTTCCCAGACTGGTGGGCTCAGGAGTGTGTTTCCAATGTTCCATGACTAGCAAACAATACCTGGAGTTCCGCGATATACAATTTGTCCACAGGAATGCATCATCATGCCCTCTTCCATGTTACACATTCTTCGGTCAACACTCCCAAGAGATACAATTTGACCCTCGGGCCCTCACCTCTGTTGGTTGTATCTTGTAGTTCTATTTTGAAGAATCACCAACCGCTTTCGATAATTAGTCATTCCTTACTTGTTGTTCCCTATCCCCGCTACCTTCCTACTTTTCAGTGGAAATACAATTGGAAATATTTAATGCTAGCACTTTGTTGTGCATTAATCTTAAGCATGTCATTAATGACCAAAAGGGTCTGCCGTATACAAATTGACTGTCGAACTCCCATATCATCCCCTCTTCCGTGGTACACATTTTGCATTCAAGTTCTGAGACATACAATTTGACCCTCAGGAAGTCACGTCTCTTGGGGAACCATTGTCACCCTAATTCTGAAGCCCGTTCGACGACTTTCCATAGTTTCCCATTTCATGGAATCTCTTTCATGGTTCCTCGGGTTAGCGGGTTCACGGAATCTCCAATTCTTAGGCACTGTTTATTGTGCCTGACCAAGGTTTAATGATAATAGTTCATCATGCAAAAAACGTATAGAGCACCATTAAAAAGCAAAAGCGTCAACGAGATAGTGAAATTTAATTAAAGCTCGACTCCTAGAATTTAAATTAATTTATCTTATCTTATTCTCTTTTCTGCCCAGAGACATGCAGAAAATATCTTTCCACTCAATGGGATATATATCACAAGTTTCAATATATTAGTGAAAAAGAATCCGCCCATCCATTTCTTTATTCCATACTTGAGCCACTTTTTCGATTGCGGATTCCCGGATAGGCGGGCTCTCGTTTTCACATCCATTGTTTTGTGTCCTGCAAACATTACCTAGAATTCCATGATATACAAATTGCCCTCTGGACTTTCCTATCATGCCCTCTTCGGTGTTATGCGTATTGCACTCAAAAAGTTTCGAGACATACAATTTGACCTTCGCGCCCTCACCTCCAATAGTTGTATCTTGTAACCCTATTTTGTAGCCCTCCTGAACGCTTTCAATAATTAGACACTCCTTAAATGCTCTTTTCCGTCCCTGTGACCTTCGTACTTCTTTCTTAATATGAAATTAGTAACCTTTCATGCTAACAACTCACCATGCAAGAACCGTCAACATTGTCATTAATGAGAAAAATGCTCGAGGAGATCTCCCATTAATACGCATTAAACCATGATCCACGAAGAGTTATATTGTCCCTTCTGATTGTTCATCTCAAACACGAGTCGTCGCGTTGGCCTGTTCAGGAAATCTCCAATTCTTAATCGCTCATTTTCGTATCCTCCATGTTCGCACTTCTATGTGTGCAATTACTAGTGTTTAATGTTAACAACACATCATGCAACAGTCGTCGAAATTGTCATTAATGAGAGAAAGTCTCGAGGAGATCTCCCATTCACACGCATTGGACCAAGATTTATGCAATGTTATATTATCCCTTCCAACTCTTCATTTCAATCATCGTCTGGAGTAAACAAACGTTCTTGTAAACTTATGGCAGCAGGTCGACAACAGTTTTGTGGAGATACAATGAATATCTTCGGACGTCAGGGCCTGAACTTCCAGTGGTTTAGGGAATACTCATACTATTCATCCGGTTCTGCCCAGAACAAAGTGATTTGGACCTCTGGAATCTCTCGTGCAGGCTACGTCCCTGAGGTTTTTGACTGTAATGAGGTGGTCTCTTGGTGCGCCGAAAAATATATTTCAAGCCAAAAAATTATTCCACTGCATGACAATTCTCTTGTTTCTTTGTCACAGGTCTCCCGCAAGATGTTAAGATTGTCAAAGCAAACGTTGGACAAGACTGCAAGCAGTACCTAGAAAAACATGATAACGGGTTGGAATTCTTAGCCAAGTTCCTCGAAGACCCGACAACAGTTCCTGGAGATATCACAAAGTTGCAGGTAAGTTCCTTTAGAAATCAAATCTGGTAAATTGCTTGGTTGTTTACAAGAATAATGGGACAAGAATCCATGAAAACCATTTCCCATATAGTTATTTATATTTAATACTTCACAGTCAAGGAACAATTCATTTTCGATTGGGGGAAGCCAATTTCCATTGAAATTTGTTCCCAGCTGTAACGATTCAAAGAATCGAATTAATTTTATATGTCATCCTACTTGATTTTCACAATAGTGCATTGCTGTCTATTTCCAAAATTATTTGTTTCCAAGAAAATAAACTGTGAATTCGACCTAGTAACATTCTGGTACCAGGCCCTGTGGAGGCACAAGGCCTCCCATTGTTTTTATGAGGTTTTTAATGACTTTGTCTCAGTTTTCAAAGATTTATTGTTAGGGAAGGATGCTCCCCGGATGTCTGGCCAGGAAACCAAGTTTTTGAATAGGAAGGGGACACTTGAACAAAAGGAAAATCACATTGTGCTAATGGTCTTTGGCTCCAAGGAAAATCCTACTTTCCTTCCATGCCACATCATGGACAAGATGTTTGTTATAGAAATAGCAAGGCAATACACCCACTAGTTGCATTTTTTTCCATGACAAGAAAAAAAAACAGTTCATTCCTCTGCCCTGGAAATTCGGGGACTTCGTGTGCAGAAACGTCAACAAGATTGACAAATTCGTAGGCCATTTCAAGAACTTGAACCTAACATATGCTGAAAGGATAAAAGGGTTCGACCCTAATGGGATATTTCGAGAACAACTAATAGCGGTTGGCTTTAGCAGCTATTTTATCCATAGACGCCTTACCGAAGACAGAGACAGTGACGACAACACTCCTTCTTTTGGCGATTGCGAGGTAGAGACATTGCAAAGTGCGACTGAATTGTACAGACAACAGGGAAAAGTATCTGGTGAGAAGAGTGTCCAGTCCCCCGCCAACACTCCCAAGAGAACGACATCATGGAGCATCGCTTCAACAACCCACCCCAGTAAGAAAGAAACCCAAAAATCTTCAAACGGAGGAGGAGATAAGAACCCTCCTTGCACAAAAATTGATAGCTCTCACAAAGTTTCCCTGACGAAGAAGAGAAAAATAATTGTAGGGCAGGCAGACGAACCGGAAATTGAAAGTGAGCAGATGCAACTTGAAATTGAAACTGAGTACATGCACGAAGTTGGCCCGTTCGAAGACGTGATGCACCATAGTTCTGCAATGGAAATAGATGAGACCGACATTTTGGATGAAGATGAATCCTTCGTATTCCAGAGCATTGTTTTTGACAACCAATCTAAAAATATAGTCATTGAAACGAGAGATGTAACAAATAGGAAAAGAAAATCTCGTACAGAGATTAACTTTAGGAAAATGCGGTTGTCCCAAATCACGCTATTTCACCACGTAACCGGTGATGCTCTTGATGATTCCATTGGAGGAATTGAAGCGGAGAATGCCAGACCAAAGGAGCATGTCAAGGAATTTGAGGAGGCTTTCATTGCTACCCCAGAGTTAGCCAGTCCTTTAGCAAAAACAGTGTCTGCTACCCCTGAAGGCAAGTTAAAAGGATCCTCTAGCCTCCTCGCATCGTGTAGAGCCCTTGTAGAGAATAACATCAAGAAAAGAATGAAACTAGTTATTGAAGCCTGGGAAACATCACAAAATATAGCTTCCTTTCGAAAGAGGGAAAATGATTTGCACGAACATTTGCAGACGAATTTAAAAATGATCAATGTTTTTATGAATAGATGCTGACCCCTTTTTCCAACCATGCCATCAACAACTCGGATCTGAAAAGAAGACAAGAGGATCTCCCCTCCCCTAAGCAGATCAAACAATTAAAAACATGTTGGCAAAAGAAAGTTAAGAACTTGTAGCTCATTGTCGAATCATGTGAACAAGCCATATCAGAGAAAGAAGAATTATTCAGAAACCTGACCCAAATAGACTTAGTCGAAAGTACCAACGAGGTTCAAGACCCAAACTTAGTCCTCAAATCCTTGTCAATGACCAAAGAAGCCTTCGATGAATAACTTGATATTTTAAAAGGGTTGTCTTTCGAAAAGTTTTACGACATCCTTGAATATCGTGTAGATGAGATCGAGAACTGGCTACTGGACTATGCAATAAACAATGAAGAAATTGAACAGGCTCTGTATAGTATTTCTATGGATCTAAGGAAAATAGAAAACGAGGTTTTCGACATAGAAATCCAGGATGAAATCACTATGGCCCCCATGCGAAGCCACATTGAAGAATGGTTCCAACAGAGAATGGACAACCTCATCATGGAAGGGCAACAATCGGTTGGCACGATTCCAACGACCGTCAATGACAGCAACAAAAACGCATCGGCTTCATAGTAAGTCTATATTGATGTCATCTTGTTTTCTTTATCAATCCAATTATTCTACCTCTTTAAATAAAAATCTTTAACCAAAGGCTCATAAGTTCCAATTTCTTCTTTTCAGGTCTTCCTCTCTACCGTCGCACACTTCTTCTTTCTACAGTCCTAATTCTTGTACTTATTTCTTTTTATTGTCCGCGAGAGCCCCTATCCCAGTGTATATGACAAACACATTTAAATTTCCAGAAATATGGAACATATTCCACAAATATGTAATAGCCATTGTTAATTTTTATAAATTTCAAAGAAAACTATTCTTGATGTCAGGAAATTGTGTTTATTATATTTGAATGTTTAATGTGTGTGTTTCCTGGTCCTTTTTTCCAGGAACCTTTGTTGCAAGACATTATTAATATTTGATAAATTTCGAAGAAAACTAATTCGGAAATGCTAATTTTTTTTTCCTTCAACTATGTTGGATGTCAGGAAATTGTGTCTATTATATTTGAATCCAGTGGTACACTGCCACAAAGTTATCCTCTACATAGATACAACATGTACTTCAACGTGCATTTATTCCCATTCCAACCTGACAGAAACTGCACTGCCATACAACACGTGTTATAATAAAAAGATTAATGATTCTCATCTTTGCAAATATGTATTTTTGTCTTTTAAATTCATAAACAATCATATTTTTGTTATTAATATACATTAAAATCATGTGAAAGTTGACAATTTTCATATCCTATTATTAAAAGATAACAATTTTTTTGGTTTGATTTAGCTTTATGATATAACAATTTTTTTGTTTGATTTATCTTTATGATATGTATGGCGTGTATGCATAGTTGTTATGCTCATACAAAACATTTTTTTTGAATGCCTTGTCATACATAACAATATAATTTTGTTTATTTTAAATAAATTTATAAATTTTTTCCTTGGAATTTTTGTTTTCTATTTATTTACATACATATATAAACCTTAATTAATATTAACCATTTTTTTTTTAAGATTTAAAAATCTTAAAAATAACTTTCTTATCTATGTAAAATATTAAAATTACAATTTAAATAACATATTATTTAAAATTCATATAAAAAAATTTCCAACAAAATCAGTACGCTTTATTGAACTTCAAAAATCTCTATATGATACAAAGTACGTTGTAGTTACATAATTTTATATTGATTAGTTATAGGAAGGAACTTTGTTACCATATAAAATCTCCATATGATACAAGGTACATTGTACTTACATAATTTTATATTGATTAGTTATAAGATGGGACTTTGTTAGCATTGTCATCACATAGTCGGGATTAAAATAATTCTTCAAATTGTTTTAATTATTTATTTTATTTTAAAATAAATATAAAAAGTAAATATATATAAATTAATTTATTTATTTTATAAAAGATAAATATATATTTATAAAAAAAATTTGTTGTTTAAAAGTTTATTTAGAATTAAGATTTAAAATTATTTTTGATTGATTAAAAGTATAGTTGTTTTATAATTGAAGAAATAAGTTAAATGTTAAAAATTCAAAAATATTTAATATAATAAAAGTCTAAGAATAATATTTAATTATAATAAGGTTTATCAACTTAAAAAAAATGTATTAAAGTCTAGTTATGTTTTTAAAATGAATGCAATTTAAATCACATAATAATAAAAGGGGAGGGTGCAACACTAGGATTTAGTGGACTTGGTTACCCATCCCAGTACTACTTTAGCGCAAGCTCCAAGCTACCCTTACCTGTAGAGCTCTGATAAGATCCATGCATACCTGCAGCCCTCTGATAAGATCCATGCATTAACGCTGGTATGATGGCACCCTTATGATTTTTTTATATTTTGTCTTTTACACAGATGCTCCAAGAAGGGATAAAATAATAGGCAGTGACTTCAGCTACAGGTATAAGAACTTGAAACTGAGGGTGTTGGCTAAAAGTTCTATTCTTTGGGTTTTTTGGCCGGAATCTAACGATGGAAATCTGGAGAAAATCTAGTGCTGAAAACCCCTGAGACTCTTGGATTATACAAACTTAGCCCCTCGAATCTGCAGATCCAACCATTTTTCACAAAATTTCGAGCAAAATCAAACGAAAAAAATCGACTGACAAAAGTAGAACATTTAGACTACGCTGAAATGGGAGGCCCAGTAAGATTAAGCAAGCCATTCCTTCCAAACACGGCCAGGTCTGTTGCAGCTGCTGTGAAGGTACTATCAATCATAATGACCGAAGTCTTGTCGTCCTTACTGTTACAGCAACTCATGTCATTCGTGTTGTTTGGATGGGTTCACGAGGGGCTACCTATACAAAGGAGGGGCCAGAAAGATTTTGTGACAGTAAACTGGACTGTAACTGTTATGCACGAGAAACTGTATGAATTTGTTCTGGAGTCGATCAATGAATGTACAAATCCAATTTATATGATTTTGTGCAATTTAATGTTTCGTTTTAGTCTATTAAATTTTTGGAAAATTCAAGGTTTTAATCGTCTTAGAATGGACCGAATTGTTAAATCATTCTATGTTGAAGAGTTAAATCCCTATTATAAACTCCGATCATAAATACAAAGTATAAATACTGTCCTTTTCTGATATAAATTCCTATCAGAATTGGTCCACTGATTAAGAGATGCAGACTCTTTGATTATAAATGTTGGGATCCCTGCAACACCGAGAGATTTTCATGTGCAATGTCATGTCTCTGCAACTATTAAGGTTTTTTTATTGGATGCATAATCACTTTGCTCGAATACAAGACGTTTGGAATGTGACGTGATAGCTAACTTCCCAAGTCTGTAGAATCGTGATAGCGTAATTGCATCGATTCCAAATTCCTTCCTCGTTCAGTGTATTGCTGACACTAATTGTTGTTCGTTTGGAGATAATATCAGATGTCGTCTGTAGTAATTATAAATTTTCATATTAATAAAAAATAAAGGAGTAAGCTAACTTCGGAGTCATCTTTTCTGTTTTCAGGCAAAATAAAATGGGTCCGGCCAGATTTTCAGGGGTAGCCTGAGTTTGACATGGATCAAAGTTCCATGCATTTCAAAACTTTATCCGAGGGGTTTTGCTCCATTTTAAACCAACCCAGATGCTCAGAAAATCAATTAAACTTCTAGATTGGCCGGAAACGGCACCCCCGGAAAACATGCCTAAAAATAACTCTGTACTGAGGGAAGATTGCTCTCTAGTTAGCCCACTCCAAAAGTAATAACTACACTGAATTTATGTCTCCATTAATAGTCTTTATAGTCTTTGAAATATGTGCAGTGAGTGTATTGGTTGGGAATAACTACCAAATTGAATTTTCCTTTGGCTTTGTCTAAGTGTTCTATGTTTTTGTATTTTTCCTCTGAATTGGACCATATAAATTTGCACTAAATGACAACTTTCTATTCTTTAAATTGTATTTTTGAATGTAGAAATGGATTCATAGTGTTGAAAAACCTATGGGACAGTTGAATTTACAGAATTAACCACTGAAATTTACATATCCAATAATTTCTAACAGAATTTCATGCAGATATCACCTGAAAATATCTCTGAAAAAGGACTAAAAGGTAGAACACTTGGACTAAGCTCTTCAAATCTGTTTTAGAATGGTAATTAAAAAAAAACTTTAAAAAATGTAAATTTTTGAAATTATTTAGAAAGGTAATTTAAAAACTCTAAAAAAAATTTAAATATTTGAAATCATTTGTAATTTATGAGGGACAATAATTCTCATAAGGGTGAGATTTTCAATGCTTGGTTGGTCAATGAGCATTAGGTGGAGCCTCATCACAATGGGCCAAATATATAAACATGTACAACTTTTATCCCCAAGGGCAAAACACATGTTCTTAGTCATTAGGCCCACTCAACATTAGTTCAACATAAAATAATTGTCTTTGACATCTAAAGACTAAAATCATCTCTATTCTAATTGGCTCTTATCTATTCTTTTATAAGGTGTACCATTTCATAACATTGAATCCATCACATAGTTCACACCTAGATAAATATCCTACCACCATATTGGTGTATCCACTATTTATGTGTCACTTAATGAAATTATACCAAAGAAGCTTAGACACCTTGTTTTTATAAATCCCCACTTCAATTCATGTGTTATGAGCATTGTTGATTCTTGTCAATATAGGAATTGACATTGCATTTAGTTTACACACTTCATGTTTTTGAATCCCACACTCACCATAATACCATTTGCTTTGTTATCTTTACCTCCGACAGTTGCCATAATGCCATTTTCTTTGTTATGTTCTTCTTGTTTCTAGCAGCATTGATCTTTTGATGAGTAATTTCATTTAGTTTCACGTTTCATGGATCTTTGAAAACTCCAAATCATAAACATCTCAACTTAAACAATAAGCAATGTATGTGGTCATGCTAGATTGTCATGTTCGTAAAGACCTATAATACAAGTAGGGTCTCTTCATTGGTTTTATAGTATTTGATAGAATTATCACCTTTGAATAAAGACCTCAAGATTTACTATAATTTCTTTTTTTCTAATAAGATCTAAAATGAACACGACTCTCATGATTAAGCATGATTAAAACATTCTCAATGGTTATGAATTTTTATAACCCATCAAAAGGTTATATGTGAACATACAAAGTATGCTTATTATTATTTTTTTTTGAAATGTCAATCTATCTATTTATTTATTAAATTTTAACATTTTAAATAATTGGAAGGTCAATATTTTATTTAAAATAGTTTTATTTTGAAGTGTGTATTTACTTTATTCTTATTAAGTGGAGTATAATTATTTTTTCAACTTTTTATCATATAAGATCAATGAATATATACTCTTTAACTTGAAATTAAAAATAACTCTTAAGATTTAATCTTAATTATTCAGAATAGAAGAAGAATTTGAAAATAATTTAAATAAAAGAAAATAACACTGAAGAAAATTTGTAAATGTGTAAAAATTTTGTTTGAAAATGGTCAGCCTAATGTGGTATGTCAGATATTTTGAACGGTATTCTAGTTCTATTTTGAAAATTTGCTTTGAAAATTGAGTGAGTGAAAGTGTTTTGAACTTTATGCATTGCAAAGTTTTGTACATGAAATTTGTTTTGAAAATTGAGTGAGTTTTTTTAACTTTATATATTGAATAGTTTTGTACATGAAACTAATACCAATCCCTTCATGGTTGTAATTTATTTTATTTATTTATTATTTTGATATACATTCAATATTTAAAAGGTATTATGTGATTAAGTTATTTTTTTTATTTATTTTATAAAATCAAAATAGAGTCAAAATCAATGAAACAATGTGGATTACACATTAAAAATAATTATGGAGTAAATGTCAAACATCAATGAAACATGATATTAGAATGAATTGTAAAAGGAATAATTTATTTTTTTATATAAATTGGGAAATTTTTATTAATAAAAAGGGCACTGTCAAGGTCGTTGTGTACATGAGAAAAGGCTGATATACATAACAAAACCTAGCATCATATTTTTATCTATAACCTAGAGTTTCTTACCAAGACTATAATGCCTAACATTTCTTCCATTTTCTATACTATATCCAAAAGCCAAAAAAAATTCAAAATGATAATACATATTAGTAAGTGTGAAATTTCATGATGGAGCTCTTCCTTTATTGCTTCTCTGTTGGAATCTCCACAACCACATTCAAATCTGGTAGCATCTTCATTCCTTTTGCCTACTGGCGGTTGAAGTCTCCTAGATCATGCTCGGGAACTGACGCCTCTTACCGGGGTTCCGACATGCAAATGACTCCGCAGAGGAATGACCTCCATCCCCAAAGGAAGCCAGAAAAAGAAGACACCTTGAAGCCTTCCACGATATGAGTCCAACCAACCGAGTGCTAACCCCTTGTGCATCCATTACTGAGAATCAAAACCCATAATCAAATTTGTTATTCTTTGCTCCTTAATTATGATATATATAACATGTCCCCAAATCTGAGATTGAACTCAAAGAGTTTGCATGCATGCATTCACAATCATATATGATTTCTAATACTCCATAGGTCCAAATGAAGTTATCGTGGCATGTACTTCCCATTGCTTCACAAATCCTTTCTTCATTACCTGCTTTGCGCCCATCATGAAAGTCATTATGGCAAGGGGTGGATTGAGTTCCCAATGTACTTCCTTTGTTAAATTCCCAAGGGCCGAAGTACCATCACCATAGAGGAAAAAAAGTCTCATTCTGAGGCATGATTAATAGAGATTGCATCGTGTCCTTCCCCATGAGCCACACAAAAATGGAATAACTACTTCTTGAATGCCCTCAAATATTTAATTCTAGGATCTCGGGTTTGCTTGCCATACCCATGTGTTCTTCCTCTTCTGACGTCAGCGTGAGCCCTACAGACCCCAATCCTTTGTGTAACTTCTTCCATTAGGGGGGGCTACAAATTTTACACTTCCTTGGACCTGCAAAGAACTAGGGGCCATACCAATTTCCCTATTTTCCATTATGTCTGCTTCTTGATTATTTTATCTAAGAATGTGGAGTTTTTTTGTTGAGGTATTAGCTAGGAGTAGTCGGATTCTTTCAATAGTTCTCTTAATCTTAGCATCCTTGGGGACAGATCCTTTGAAAAAGTATATAATGGTGTTTTTAGAGTCTCCCACTATGGATATTTGGCTGATCTGATCTACCTGCATCAATAGTAATACTTTATATCCCGCATAGGCTTCGACCACATTGTTTGATGCAATGCCCAAATTCCAGGAGAAGTCCAAAACTCGAATTCCTCTAGGGATGTACAAAACCCCTGGGCCCTCCCACACCTGCCTCCCCTGGAAGGAATAAATTTATTACATGAAAAATTATTAATTAATTTATAATAAAAAAATATTTTTAAAGAAATAATTATTGTTTTTTATTAAACATACTAACAAATTAATTGAAAATATAATTATAATAAAAAGGTAATTTTATCTACTAATAAATATAATTATAATAAAAAATAATTTTTATTTATTGATATAATTAACCTAGTTACTATTTTATTAAAACAACTTCTATTTAAAAAAATGATAATATATAAATATTATTAAAAACAACTTATCAAACACTTTTTCATTTTTTAAAATCATATAAACTAGGGTTAGCAGGTGCAGGGGTAATATATGATCTTATGAAAATTAGATCATGAAGTATTTATAGGGTCTAGGGATCAATTATTTTTTAAAATCATATAAACTAGGGTTAGCAGGTGCAGGGGTAATATATGATCTTATGAAAATTAGATCATGAAGTATTTATAGGGTCTAGGGATCAATTCAAATAATCAAGTAGAAGTTTTGGTTGTGTATATGGAAATGAAATTATTCAAAGTCGACAAATCCTCGAGTGTCATCATCATTAGGGACTCAAAATTGATAATAAAAGGCTTACGCAAATTCAGTAAAATCTTACAGCCTATCCTTCAAAGAATTTATGATAGGATTAAAATTGAGGAGAAAATATTTCAATCAGTGAAGTAATTTCATGTATTCAGTAGGAAAAATGGAGAAGATGATCTTCTAGCCAAGAATGATAAGCAACTAGATCAACGAGGTTCCTTCTATGCACCATTTACCATGGTTAAATTATCCAAGGAAATTTCAATTTTTTTTTGCTCCACGGATAAAGGAAAAATTAAACTCCTCTCTAGTAAAAAAATCGGGCCTGGGCCTCGAGGGTGATGTGACCTCAACTCCCATCCTCATTGATTTCCATGACATAATCGAAGCCAACACAACATTTGGAACCTTCTGAATATTTCCTCCATGAGGTGTTCTCCTCACTCGACATGCAAACCATCCTCCACGCGTCAAGGAGCATATGAGATATTGGATTTTCTTGACGTCATTGCAAGAGGTTCCGTCCCCTTAAGTTCATATTGTCTCAGTTAAAATGTTGTACCAAATGCAACCTTCGACTTCTGATTTCTAGTACCTTCTCTGAGTCATCATTTTCATTCATGGCCCCTCGACTCCTCATGTACACTCCCCTTGTCATCGGGCCTTAGTCATTTAATTACGATGAAGGAAAATGAAGGGATCTAGTTTAGAATTCTCTTGGTAATATCTCTCTTCTCCGTCGCGTTGGGTTCCTCAATTGTATTCCTTTTTGGTTCAATTCTTGTAGCTCTTGCTTGTTTCTCTCCATGTGGCAAAGGAGCCAACCGTTGTGTCACTACAACAACTGTGAAATGGAGGAAATTAAGGGTAAGATGAAATTATGGCAATAGTATATGGAGGCTCTCTGTGCATCGCATGACCAATTGGACTAGAAGTTACATGATAGGGAAGATAGAAGAAACAAAGAGATGGCAATAGTCCTCTGGAAGGTAAACCATCATTCTGATCAGATCTGGTCCCTAGGCAAGGCCATCTAGCACAATCAATCAGGCATTATAGAGCAACTCGACCCAATTCCCTCTTAGAGATCCCATGGTTCGTGTGAAGTTCTACAACCATTAATTCGCCAACCAGAGCAAGTCAACCATCAAGAATGTTAAGCAATGGTGGGCACCGAGTTGAAACTCCATTAGTCCAAGTTTTCTTATGCAATGTAACACTATATTTTTGTTGTTCTCTTATGTTAAAATCTACACATTGAAGGATAGTAGTAGTTTCTTTGTAAAATTTACAGAAGACATGTCCCAACTGAGGATAAGTATGCCCTCTTATATGTTAGAGGTTCAAGGGCAACTTGAAATTTTGTATAATTTTGTTGCTTTTTCCTTGCTATAGCCTCTTTTATAATAAAAATTAATTGTTTCAGTTATTTTTTTTTATCAAATTGGTGTATGAGAATCCCTTGTTCAAGGGACAAGGGACCCCCTCCATGCAACAAATTTGATTGATAAATTATATGGAGGTATACATACCCTACCCCCCTCTGGATTTGAGTTTGTGACCTCTTAGGAGGAAACACATGTTCTTAACCACTGGGCCCACTCAGGTTGTATATATATGATCTAGGTGGATATCGGTGGCTGCCCACCTTTTCCAACTGGCTCAAAACAATTTTCTGGCAATTTTGGTAATTTACTATTTTTAGCAGTTTTTAACTTCCGGGGCCATTTTGAGTGCCTAAATGAAGGTTTTTTGGGATTGAGTTTCTCAATGATAGCCATAGGTGTTCATTGATCCCCCAAAATGAATCTCCTCAACGATACCTTTCCAACAAGCTATTGTGGGCCTGAAACAAATATCGTATGCCAAAGTTATTACCCCGGGAAGTTGATACACCAAACTACCCAAAACGGGGTCCACAAAACTATTGTATTTTCATCTTTCGGGGTTAGGGATTTGGATTTTCTTTATGATAAAAACGTCTTTGGAGCCTCATTGTAAATCATCTTCTTATGAATGTGAGTAGCAGACACATCTCTTCTTAGAGATAAGCTTCCACCATTCTACCAAGTCTTTCACTTTGTATTTCTACAGTCTTTGTACATTTTCTCTCATTAATAGAAAATTGTGTATTACTGTATCTCTGTGTTTATGGTTGCATTTATGATAAATTTGTGTTATATTATTGGATATTTGAGATATATCTGTACATTGCTTTATTATATCTCCTCTTTCATTTCATGTTGAAAATAATACGGATCAGTGGTATCAGAGCAGGGTGCTCTTGATCATTTTTCAGTGCATGTCCCCGAAGAGGTCCGAGTATAAGAAGTTGAGTCTCGAGCTTGTATCTCTTGAAGACAATCTCTCTCTCACGTCCAAGAAACCCTCCATGGCGGAAGAAAATAAAAATGACTAAGTAGATGATTCTATTAATATGTTGCTTGAACAAGCTCTCACACGATAGAGGGACGAAATGATGGAGAATTTTTCCCACATCCTTCATTGCTTGTCGATAACAACAGGTGCGTCTTCATCAAGAGGACAATTTGGAAGTGCCTTGCCTTTCAAGTTACAAGTTAATTTTGATATTCCCATATTTGAAGGATAGATAGATGCAGATGCCTCAAAAAAATGGTTAAATCTGCTAGAAGGTTATTTCTCTGTTCATAATTTCTCTGACAGGGAAAATATCACTTTCACACTCCTTAAGGCTCTCCCCCATGTTAAACATTGGTGGGAAAATTATTGGGAGAAAAGTTCCACAGAGGAGTCTGGAATATATGGGGTCGAGCTCACTTGGGATTTTTTTGTGGATACGGTAAAGGAACAATATTACCATGTTGGCAACTATGAGGACCAATATAGGAGATGGACCACACTGCGACAAGAAAGGGGCCAAGCAATTATGCATTTCAACAATACCTTCCATACCTTGCGCACCAAGCTGGGTATCAAAGACTTCGAACGACATTTGGTTCTAAAATACCGTGGGGCTCTACACAGATATATCCAAACTGAAATGGATTTTCTGGACATCTCATCACTCGGTTTTGCTTATCGATATGCTGTTAAAATCGAATAGAAGTTTAAGCACCAGAACAAACGAGAGTTCGAGTCTAGAAATACGCAACAACCAAAGTATGATAAAGACGACCCTAAAAAACATCATCCTGAAAACTAGTCAAAGCCACATGAAAAGAAGGCTCACGAAAAGAGAAAGAACGACACCATAAAATGGTGTGATTTCCACAAAAGCCCCTGGCACAACACTACTGAATGTTGCTCAAAACAGTCATTGGTGGATGCGATAAAAGACAAGTAGCCGAACCCTGATTCAAAATTTGATTTTGAAAATACTGATAGAAGACAGATCATCGATGCATACCCCACTACTATTGTTGCGACTGCAACAATTCAACCAAAAGAACCAACAGATTCTGAAGAGGGGGAACACCTTTTTCATTCACAGATGTGGGTGAAGGGGACCCCATTGCATTTTTATTGTTGATAGCATAAGCCAGAAGAATATCATCTTAGCAGAGATCGTCAAACAGTTGGGATTGTCGACAACACCACACTCGCAACCATACAACATCGGGTGGCTTCACCATGGACGAGATCTTTGTGTCAACCAACAATGTCGATTGTCACATGGCATCCAACCCTTCAAGGATGAGGTATTATGTGATGTTTCCCCTTGGATGTCTGTGATGTTCTCTTGGACCAACCATATATGTGGAAGTGCCATGCTATTTATGAGTCTCGATTCCATAGTGTCATTGTTACTCTTGGTGGTCATCTCCACAGGATACCAGAGGTAATTCCAACTATTGTCCCACCTAAATAGTGCCACAAGGTAGTATCTCATACTGCAAAATACATCTTCTTCACAGTCTGTTCAAAGAGTGGACATAAGAACACCACTGTAGCCTCAATCCAAGCACCTTCTATCCAATAGAAGCAAGCCGAAAAGATTGCAACAAAGTGTAAAGATTCCTTCTGCACACAGGGATCTCATGTAGCCAGACTGGTTAAAAAGGTCCAACCCTGCCAACCACAGGTTTGTGACAACCTTAACAAGCTAAGCAACGCAACTTCTCCAACAAGGCAAGCAACTCATTAAGATGCAGAGTCAACAAATGTTTTTCCCTCTCCCTTGGGGACTCAAAGCAATGGATACCATTGCTTCCAAAGGACGGAGGATTGATCCAGGTGGATATCGGTGGCCACCCACCTTTTCCAACCGGCTCAAAACAATTTTCTGACAATTTTGGTAATTTACTATTTTTAACAGTTTTTAACTTCCGAGTCCATTTTGAGGGCCTAAATGAAGGTTTTTTAGGATCGAGCTTCTCAATGATAGTCAAAAGCTTTGATTGATCCCCCAAAATGAATCTCCTCAACGATACCTTTCCAACGAGCTATCGTGCGCCCGAAACGAAGTATGCCAAAGTCACGCCCCTGGGAAGTTGATACAACAAATAACCCAAAATGGAGTCCACAAAATTGTTGGCTTTTCATCTTCCGAGGTTAGGGTTTTGGATTTTCTTTATGATAAAAAGGTCTTTGGAGCCTCATTGTAAAATCATCTTCTTGCAAATGCGAGTAGCAGATACATCTCTTCTCAGAGATAAGCTACCACCATTCTAGCGAGTCTTTCACTCTGTATTTTTACAGTCTTTGTACATTTTCGCTCATTAATAGAAAATTATGTATTACTATATCTCTGTGTTTATGGTTGCATCTCTGATACATTTATGTTATATTATTGGATATCCGAGATATCTATGTACATTGCTTTATTATATCTCCGCTCTCATTTCGGGCTGAAAATAATACAGATATATATAATAAGTTAAATCCTCTCTCTCTCTCTCTCTATATATATATAAGTTAAATCCTCTCAATATAGTGTACAGAGTATGGTTTGCCAAAAAAATTAAAGTTGTTTGAAGACAAAGAGTTTGAAGACGAAGATATACTTCCTCTAAAATGTGATGTATATGTTATAACTATTTTAAATGCCTATCCACATGTGCAAGAAAAAATTGTTCCTTATAGGAAAAATGAAGTGGAAATAAATAAGAATATTCCATGGACTTTTTTTGATAGTGTTACATAGGGGAATCCCACTAAGGGAGGTTCACGAGGCATTCTATACTTAGCTTCTGATCATATTATCTCTTTTAAAGTTGGAATTGGTCAAGAAACCAATATTTTTTGTGAAATGATAGCTTAAAGCTAGTTCTGAAACTAGTAGAAGAGTTTGGTGTAACCCAAATACAAATCTTTGGAGACTCAATGTTGGTTATCAAATGAATGCACAAAGAAATCTTCCTCATGTATTTTACATTACGACCCTTGTATGATGAAGTTCACAATCTACTTTCCTCTTTCTCATATACATCTGTGCTCATATTTACAGAGACACAAATAGTTTTACAAACGGGTTTTCAAAAGATGGAGTTGGACTATACTAAAGAACCAGGATTATTTCAGTAATCCAGAATGGACACACTCATGAACCATGGACCTAAACTTTAATGTTCTATCTCATATTTTGTATAATAATGAATTTTTACAGTTTACTAGATGAATGGTTAATGTACTACTAAATGGTTAATGTACTACTACGAATCATTTTTTTAATGAGACTATAAATGTAATTGAATATAAACAAATGTATTAGACATAGTATTGTCATGTAAAAAGCTCAACAAAACTTATAAATACCATAGACGTATGACTATACATTTTTATTATAATAATTAAAATACAAATTTTTAAAAAGTATGTCAAAAATTCAAATATATCTCCAATAACCATTTACTTATTATAATTATAATGATTTATTTAACCTATTAAATTATATATATTAAAATTAACAACATTCTTGATAAATAGTTTGATCCACGCCTTCATAAGCTAATGGTAACATCAGAAATTGAAGAAAACTTGAATTGTGTGGGGATAAATGGAAACTTTAACCACTTCATCATTGGATTGGAGAAATGAAAGGGTATTTATAGGTTTGAGTAGGAAGATTTATGGATAAAGAATGGTGATTTGAGGTGTAAAGGTGATAAAGTATGATGATTTTGGGCGTGCAAGGAATGAATGATGACTAAGTAGAGCAATCAATAATGACCAACTTATAAATGTGATCATTTGATCACATCAAATCAATTAAATTTAATATATACGGAAACTGAAAATCAAATGAAGAAAAAAAGTTTTTTTATTCATTAAAAAAAACTTTTAAGTCAAGATTATAATATAATTATTTTGGGAAAAGGCCAAGATTATAATTATTTTGGTAAAAAAATGGTAGCAAATATACGAGGGTATAGTTATTTTGTAAAAAAATAAATTAGGAATTCAATTATTTTGGTAAAAAACCAACATTATAATTATTTGGTAAAAATGGTAGCAAATATACTAGTAAGTCAAGATTATAATTATTTTGGTAAAAAATAGTAACAAATATACGATTCTATAGTTATTTTGGATAAAATGGTAGCAAATATATAGTTATTTTGGGAAAAAATGGTAGCAAATATACGAGTCTATAGTTATTTTGGAAAAAAATAGGAATTCAATAACTGGAAAAAAATAGGAATTCAATAACAGGTGGGAATTTTCAAAATATGCTTGGAAATCATTCTTCACATCATTCTTCACAATAAAGCAAGCACTAAGGTGAAAACTAGAACTAGAAAGTCAATCCATTAAGCACTAAGGTCAAAACTAGTCATGAGGTACGAAACCAAAACTATGGAGACTATATAAGATATGTAAAAGAGTAATAGAAATACTTTTCACCCTAAGGTGAAAACTCAAAACTATGGAGAGTATATAAGATATGCAAAAGAGTAATATAAATACTTTTGACCCTAAGGTGAAAACTAAAACTCATGAGGTAGGAGACCAAAACTATGGAGACTATATAAGATATCTAAAAGAGTAATAGAAATACTTTTGACCCTAAGGTGAAAACTAGAACTCATGAGGTAGGAGACCAAAACTATGGAGACATTATATAAGTTATGCAAAAGAGTAATAGAAATAATTTTGAATAGATCATTATCTAACACTATTGGGAAAGGGTTGAATATCATATAAATAAAACCAATACAATTAAATTTCATACAAATACTTTTAAAATATTATTTAGTAATGTATATAACTAAATTTTAGTATATCATGATTTTAAGTTAATGGGTAGTCATAAAGAAGTGGTGTCTTTTATTGACATAAAGATTGATTGGTTGCATGGTGTAAATATGTTTAGTGGTGTTTCTTATTAACATAACGATTGATTGGTTGTGGTGTTAATATGCTTGTTGTTCGACCTTTCGCCCCCCTTTTGTGTAAAAATATAAAAAAAAATTCTCACTAGCAATACTCCATAGTTCTTCTTTCACATGCCTGGCTAAAAACTGCCCCTTACTAAGTCGGATATGCCTAAAATTTGTGCCGCTTGGAATTGTTTTTATGACATAAATACCTCTCTATACAAAAAATTAATCCCATGTTATTTTAGAGATGTGGCCCACAACAACAGATAAGCTCCAATATTCTAGGATTGTTTTGCCAATGGGGGCAACCACAAAGGAGTGGTACCTCCTACTAACATAATGGTTGATTGGTTGCAGTGTAGATATGCTTGTTGCTTGACCTCCCCCTCCCCCTAACCTTTCACATGCCTTAATAAAAATTATCCCTTACTAAGATGTATATACCTAAAATTTGCATCATGTATTTGAGGAAAAAAATTATGTATATTTATCTTTTAAATTACATATTTTATTTACTTATATTTTTAAACATAATGTTTTATTTTCTATTAATTATACATAGAAAGGTTTATATAATAATAATAATAATAATCTATTTTTAAGGTCACGGTCAAGCCACACCAAATTGGTGTATGAGACCCCCTTGTTTGTGGGACAAGGGACCCCCCTCCGCCCAACGATTTCACTGGTAAAGTCTACGGAGGTATACATACCCTACCCCCCTTTGGATTTGAACTTGTGACCTCTTAAGAAGAAACACATGTTCTTAACCATTAGGCCTACTCAAGTTGTATAACATTTAAAAAACGATCGTAAAAAAAACCAACACATACATAGTTTTAATAAAGATTCCTATTAATAATAAAAAAATATGTTATATAGAAATTCAAAGTAAATATGTCGTTAATAATGCACATGTTATCGTAACATATATCATTATCAAATAAACATGGAAATGAGAAGAAGCAATTTCTCATATCAAGTTGTTGTTGAGATAGTATCCACATTGGGAAGAGGGTTTTTGTCCTTGGGCATCGAACTCCGTTCATATTATGTAGGGTTTGGATAAACCATAATCAACACCCATGTATCTTTTCTTGGGCACCTCAAAATGCTCTCATTTAGAAATAACCAATGGAACAATTGAAAACTTGTGATTAAAGTGTGAGACTTTAGGGACTCAAGGTGATGGCCCATGCTTGGCCATTCCTATTGGTCATGAACTTTTCAACCAAATCCACATCGACAATTATGAGGAATTTACATGCCCTCAACATTAACTCAATGTATCATACTAATTCATAATTATTATAAAAAATCAAGAGGAACTATATAAAAAATAAAAAAGGTGTAGTAATTATTGATATATAAAATATGAAAGATAAACACTTAACTTGAGAATAAACCTTTAACTTCACAAATACCAAAATGCATCTACATAATAGACAACACAAATTTCGTAAATACCAAAATGCATCTACATAATAGACAATACAAGAATATAGAGAATCTTTAAGATAGGGTAACACCATAAAATACTCCTTATGGAAGGAATCACTCGACAAGCCATGTTTTTACAATACAATAATCAACATCTAACATATCACAATACAATGATACTCCTCCAACATCCAACATATCCAACTAACCCTAATTATTATAATAATTTCCTTTAACTAACTAGTCAGTCTTATTCCATATTTATGTCCACATTACATAAATTATTCCCCTTAGATGCCTTCGTGGATTGTACCCCATATTATCCTCCCTAGGTACATTCCATTCCATCCCCCTTCTCATGTTTCATCCTTGAAACATGAGTGGAATCCATATAATATGATGTTCCAAGCAATGCAATCAATTGGTACCAAGCACAAGCATCCATCCATCTTAGTGAAATGTGAACATGGAGTCCAACTAAGGCCTCTCCATCTCGATCTTGATTTTGGTTTCTCCTTTGGTTCCTTGTTGTTGATGTGCTATTCTAGTATCTCCATTAATTTTTTTTGGTCCTCCATGCACCTCTATATTGGGTGTCTTTCTAGTTCCATGTTGGTCCATACTAATTAGAGGAATTTTGATGGAAAAAATGGGTCTCAAAAACAAAAAAAAAGTACTATCGAAATCAACTTTAAAAGAACCAATAGGATTCAAGATGATGATGTCAACAATAAGTGTAAATATTTTTTGTGGGAAAGAAAGAAAAATCTTTTTTTAATTGTATTTTTGACTTATCTCATTATAGGCTTACTCAAATTTCAAGCGTAGGTTGAATTTTGCATCCAATGACTACCCATTCTGCATACTTTTGATAGACCCACGGAGAGATAAAATGGAAATACATGAAAAAATGAATTATTCATCCAAGAAGTGTCTACACTTGAAATATGAGTAAACCTATAAGAAGATAAGTCAAAAATATGATTAAAAAAGTAGTTTTATTTCTTTCCCTTTGAAAAATATTAACTCTTATTTTATTATTTTAACTATTATTTTCCTTAGGAGGCCCATTTTAGACCTCAAATTTCCCATAATATGGTAAGTTTGATGGTAGCCACAACCTTGCCTTGATGACTATCGTTTCTTAGTGTGGCATGTGTGGCAATATTTAGCAACTATAACTATTGATTCTTATTTCTTTGACTCTTCAACTGTGGTTCTTTTGAGGAGTGCAACTCTGTATATTCTTCTTCATCTTTATGCCCTTTTTGGGGCTTTTCTTCGACTACTTCTATAGACTCTTCTTCTAATCCCACATTGGACTCTTCATTTGATGTGTTTGTAGGTGTTGCAATGAGTTTCTCGACAATCATTACTTCAAGTGCCATCTTGGGTCCTTCTTGTTTAGTAATAGAAATATATTGTAGTGTGGTTTTCTGTAACACCCTGTTTCCCCCAGTTTGTAAATATAACTATATGGGCCAAAGAACTATGGAAAACATAAAAGTGTGAATATTTTATTTGATGGACCTTGTGTAGAAGGTCGATGAATGTAAATTCTGTTATTTTAATAGAAAATGGTTACGTGTTGCATGACTGCTGAAAGAGGGGATGTGCTAAGAAAGACCACGAAATATTGTGAAAGGTGGTGGAGGGGACCAGGAATGGTTGTGTTAACCTCCACCGAACCAGTACCATGCTGGAATTAATTTGCTCAGATCAGAACAACCCCCTGACCTAGGAATGAATTACAGTTGGGTTGGTAGGTGGGAAGGACTCCTCAAGAGTTAATGAGGGGATGGGGTGGACCTCCCGTCCGTAAGGCTTATAGACCTGACCATGGATTGGAACTTCGAGCCACACACAATCTTGCAGAAAAAGGCAAGAAAGGGAGTGTGGTGGGCAGGGGGAGAGCTGTGAAGAAAAATGCAGAGACGAGAGAGGAAACTCTTGGGTCCGAGGAAGGACTGAAAGAGGAACAGTGAGTTCTGATAAAAAAAAATAGAGATTGAACCAGGAGAAGGAGAGTAACCTTCATCCTTATCTATTTTCTATATTGGGAGGAGAGTAACCTTCGTCCCTAACTTCTGTTGATCTGGAAGTAAGATATTGAATCTCAAACCATTGTGGCTTAAGCTTGAGGGTGGCCAATAATAAATCTATTGGAAGTGACTGAGCCTATGGCTGGGTGGAAACAAGCACCCCTTTCAATAGTTGCATCACACTCAATGGTTTTGATAAGTGTTTTCTTGCCTTATGTTTTGAATTGTAAATAATGGATGCATGCGAGTATTTACATGTCTATAAATGTTTCTTTATTTGTATTAAATGAATAAGTTATGAGTATGCGTTCGTTTCTTTGAGAACCTATAATTTTGCTTGAATTTCCATACGCCACAGTTTAATCACTCGAAGGCACTTTCCCTAGGAATTTACATCACCGTTCCAGAGTCGGAGCAAGCCTCTGGGCATATCTACCAATTTGGTAACCTCATAAGTTACCTTGCCTTGATTCAGATCTTAAATCTCTGCGAGTCGGGAAGGTGTTCCCTTCAGACCAATAGTCTAGGAGACTCTGAACTTGTGCTTATTTCCTTAACCAAAAACCCGACTAAGAGCGAGGATCATAGCCCCAGATTTTTATGAAGATCCACATGACCTGGGTCTAGGAACTTGGAGCTCGAGGCTCCGAGATGTCAAGTTGTACGAAGGTCAAGTTAAACCCTGCAATTGATATGCCTTGTTGATCTATGAACGAAGATCGAGGGTGGGGAATCACTGTGGAGCAGGAAGGTGAAAATAGTGGATGCGCTAGTTCGCAGACCGCAATTCACCCTTGCCATTGATCTCAATGGGATGGAGGATAAACGATCCTGGTTAGACTAGAATCGAGTGAGCACTTTCCAGATTGCGGAGGTCGAACTTCCTAGTAAATAACCTGCATGTTGGGACCCCGCAATTCCTATGAACCATCCATCATCGTTGACCTTCAATCTGAGTGTGAAGAGATCCCTGAAACGCAAGGAGCACGTGGGACAGAGAAAAACTTCAAAGAGATCAAGCTCATAAGAGATAGCATTTTCAGGAGCACACACGAAATCCAGGAGATGTGCCCGTAGGAGGAGAAAAGGTCGAATCCTTTGAGCACTTAGAAAACCTTCTAAGTCAGAGTAAGTTAGAAGCCTAGGAGGAGGAGCGACAATGGTCGTTGGATCACATCACAGAGGCTCGACAACCGTCTGATATAAACAAGGTGCACGAACCTTAGTACCTTGCACACATAGAAGAAGAGGAATTACCAAAGTTCTGCAGTCCCTAAGTAGTTTGGGACCATCCATCGTCAAGAGGGACATGTGGTGACATATCGTGGACTCCAGCGAAATCTGTTTGAGGGTTTTCGGTTAAAAGTTGAAATTCCCGAACCCCGAAGACCCGAAGTGAATCTGGACCGCCCGATCCATAGGGACACATGGCGATAGATCGTGGAATCTAGAGGAATCTGTTCAAGAGGAGGCAAGTTTGAGACTTTAGATTTCTAAAGCCCGGAGAGCCGGAAGTCCGAATTAAATCTCACCTGTCCAATTAGCCGAAGTGAATTTGAATCATCAGATCGCCCAAAGTAAATCTCAAGCATCGGATCACCCAAAGTGGATCTGGGCCGTCGAAGTTCAGTAGAGATGTGGCGTAGATCTATGAGCTCTAGGTGAAGTCCCGAAGTAATTCATAGCCGTCAGGTCTAGAGGGACATGTGGCGGAAGATTGTAGACTTCAGAGAAATCACCTCCAAAGTTTCATATTGAGAGTTGAAACTCCCACAAATAGAAACTCTGAAGAGCCAAAGCACCGAAGGGTCAAAATAGATATGGACCATCAGATCTAGAGGACAGGTGGCATGAATCTATGGATTCTGGAAAACACCCGAAGTAAACATCGACCGTCAGATCGTTCGAAGTAGATTCGAACCGTCAGATCTATAGAACACGTGGCATGAGTCTGTGGACTTTGGGTAAAGACTCGAAGTAATCCTTGATCGTCAGATCCAGTGGACACGCATTGGTGGATCATAACCTTCGGATAAAAGCCGTTGGGAAAAAGGGTGAAGCTTGAGATTTGAGATCTCAGAAGTCCGGAGACCCAAAGGAGATCTCGACCGTTGATCGAGAAGAGAGCCACCAGACCGTTGATCTAGTTTAAAGGTCAAACACTCGAAGTAGAAGCATGGCTATTGATTTAGGAGGATGAGTGTCCGTAGATCGCCAACTTCAGAAGATTGATTTACGGAGAAAAGCAGGGTTTGAGAATTGAAAAATCCTGAAGTCCGAAATCATGAAGGAGATCAGATCCGTTGATTTAGGAGGGGTAGATATGATTCTTGGATTTGAAATGGGAAAATATGAACCGTTAGTTCCGACAATACCGTCAATATCGGGAGATCGACGGTCTCGTATCATTGCAGGGATCGAAGGTGCACAGACTTTAAAAAGTTGAGGGTGGGTCGCAATCCAAACCTCGGTTTTGGAGAAAGTACACATGGAGGCTCGAGGAGGATTGTTCATCTAGGTGGATATTGGTGGGCCCCCTCCTTTTCCAATTGGCTCAAAACAATTTTCTGGCAATTTTGGTAATTTACTATTTTTAGCAGTTTTCACTTCTGGAGTCGTTTTGAGGCCCTAAACGATGTTTTTTGGGAAAACATGTTTGCAACATGGAAGTTCCTTCAATATTTCACCTAAATTGAATCTCCTCAATGATACCTTTCCAACAGGCTATCATGCGCCTAAAACGAAGATCGTATGCAAAAGTTAGGACCCTGGGAAGTTGATGTACTAACTTACCCAAACGGGGTCCACATGACTTTTGGCACTTCATCTCCTAGGGTTAGGTTTTTGGATGCCTATGGTTTTTGGAATTCCTGTTTATTATAAAAAGGCCTTCAGAACCTCATTGTAATCATCTTCTTGCGAATGCGAGTAGCTGTCACATCTCTTCTCAGAGATAAGCTGCCACCATTCTAGCGAGTCTTTCACTCTGTATTTTTACAGTATCTGTACATTTCTTTCATTAATAGAAATTGTGTATTACTGTATATCCATGTTTATGGTTGCATATCTGATACATTTTTGTTATATTATTGAATATCTGCAATATCTCTGTGCATTTCTTTATTATATCTCCACTCTCATTTCATGCCGAAAATAATCCAGATCAATGGTATCAGAGTAGGCTGCTCTTGATCACTTTTCATTGCATGTCCCCGATGAGGTCAGAGTATAGAAAGTTGGGTCTCGAGCTTCTCTCTTGAATACAATCTCTCTCGCACGCCCAAGAAACCCTCCATGACAGAAGAAAATAAAAACGACGGAGCAGACGATCCTATAAGTCTGTTGCTTGAGCAAGCTCTCATGCGACAAATGGATGAAATGATGGAGAATATTTCCCACATCCTTCAACTCTTCCTGATAGCATCAAGCACATATTCATCAAGCGACCACTTTGGAGGCACCTCGTCTTTTAAGGTACAAGTCAATTTTTATATTCCTATATTTGAAGGCCAGATACATGCGGATGCCCTATATAAATGGTTAAATATGTTAGAAGGCTATTTCTCTGATCACAATTTTTCCGAAAGAGAAAAGATCATCTTTGCGCTCCTTAAGGCTCTCCCCCATGTCAAACATTGGTGGGAAATGTACTGGGAGTAGAATTCCATAGAGGAGTTTGGAATATATGGGGCCGAACCTAGTTGAGATTTTTTTGTGGATGCGGTAAAGGAACAATATTACCCTGTTGGCAACTACGAGGATCAGTACATGAGATGAACCACATTGCGGCAAGAGAGGGGCCAAGTAGTTATGGAGTTCACCAATACCTTCCATACCTTGTGCACCAACTTGGGTATCAAATACTTTGAAAGGAATTTGGTTCTGAAATACCGTGGGGCTCTACACAGATACATCCAAACTAAAATGGATTTTCTAGACATCTCATCACTCGGTGCTGCTTATCGATATGTTGTTAAAATCGAGCATGAATTTAAGAACCATAACAAACAAGAGTTTGGGTCTGCAAATCCACAACAAGCAAAGTATAATAAAGACAACCCTAACAAACAACTTCCTAAAATCCAGTCTAAGCCACAGGAAAAGAACGGTCACGGGAAGACGAAGAAGGACACTGGAAAATGGTATGATTTCCACAAAATCCCCTGGAACAACATCGATGAATGTCGCTAAAAACAATCATTGGTGGCCGAGATCAAAGACAAGGAGCCAAAACTTGATTCAGAATTTGATTCTGAAAATATTTGCAAAAGATAGATCATCGATGCAGACCCCACTACTATTGTCGCAACCGCAACAATTCAACCAGAAGAACCAACAGATCCTGAAGAGGGGGAGCGCATTTTTCATTCACAAAGGTGGGTGAAGGTGACCCCGCTGCATTTTATTGTTGATAGTGGAAGCTAGAAGAACCTCATCTCAGCAGAGGTCATCAAACAATTGGGTTTGTCGACAACACCACACCTGCAACCATACAACATCGGGTGGCTTCGCCAAGGACGAGATCTCCGTGTTAGCTAATAGTCTCGATTGTCATACAACATCCAACCCTTCAAGGATGAGGTATTATGTGATGCTGTCCTACTGGATGTCTGTGATGTTCTTTTGGGCCAACCATATATGTGGAGACGCCATGCTATTTATGAGTCTTAACCCCGTAGTGTTATTGTTACTTTGGGGGGTCATCTCTATAGAATACCAGAGGTAGTTCCAACTATTGTTCCACCTAAAACGTGTTGCAAGGTAGTATCACATACTGAAAAATTCATCTTCTTCACAATTTGTTCAAAAGGGGAATAAAAGACACTGCAACCACTACAGCCTCGCCCCAGGCACCTTCTATCCAACAGAAGAAGGTCGACAAGGTTGCAGCAAAGCGCAAAGATTCCTTATGCACATTTTCCTCTCATGTAGCTCGACTTGTTGAACAACCTCAACCTCAACAGTTTTGTGTAAGACTTCCACAAACTGAGGAATGCGACGTCTCCACCAAGGCAAGCAACTCACCAAGATTCAGATTCAGCAAATGCTTTTTCCTCTCCCTCGAGAAATCAATGCAATGGATACCGTTTATTCCTAAGTATGGAGGATTGATTCAGGTGGATATCGGTGACCACCCACCTTTTCCAACTAGCTCAAAACAATTTTCTGGCAATTTTGGTAATTTACTATTTTTAGCAGTTTTCACTTCCGGAGTCGTTTTGAGGCCCTAAACGATGTTTTTTTTGGAAAACATGTTTGAAATATGCAAGTTCCTTTGACATTGAACCTAAAATGAACCTCCTTGATGATACCTTTCCAACGGGCTATCATGTGCCTAAAACGGTGATCGTATGCAAAAGTTACGACCCCGAGAAGTTGATGTACTAACTTACCCAACGGGGCCCACATGACTTTTGGCGCTTCATCTCCTAGGGTTAGGTTTTTGGATGTCTAAGGTTTTTGGCATTCCCTTTTATTGTGAAAATTCCTTCAAAGCCTCATTGTAATCATCTTCTTGCGAATGAGAGTAGCCGTCACCTCTCTTCTCAGAGATAAGTTGCCACCATTCTAACGAGTCTTTCACTTTATATTTTTACAGTCTCTGTACATTTATTTCATTAATATAAATCGTGTATTACTATATATATGTGTTTATGGTTGCATCTCTGATACATTTTTGTTATATTATTGAATATCTGCGATATCGCTGTGCATTTATTTATCATATCTCTGATCTCATTTCGTGCCGAAAATAATCCGTATCAATTGTAGGCCGAAAAGTAATTTGGTTTCAAACCACCTTTGGTTGCGCTCACAATTGTGTGTTTGTGCAAGGTCATCTCCCAAGGTCACATCCAAGGAGGGGTCAAGAAAAAGGGGCTAATGCCAACTCCGAGCGCTCACTAAAGCGCGAAGGGGAAGGTTGCGGGTATTGTAAGATCTATACCAGAAGCCAGAAGGGCTTGTGTTTGATTAGGAGGTGATACTATCAGGTCTCGAAGTCTTGTTTGACTTAGAGAATCAAAGAACCTTGACCGAAGAGTTAGGCTGAGTCCTGGAATTCCCAAATTAGGAATCATAGAGGGAAAAGATCTGTTCTTGTAAGGAGGACAAAATTTTTCTTTTATTTTTGCCCCATTGTGGGTGTGTTACATTTTATTTTTCTTGTACCAAAGCTTCATAAATTTATTTTGCACATTAGTATTAACTATACCAATCGATTCCATCTAAGAATATCCAAGAACAATATCCATATCATTCTTATCTATAACATGCAAGTTTGAATGCAAAACATATTTATCCATAGCAATCTTTAAACTTTTTAAAATTTGAACATTCTCACCCTCAACCTATGTGATTTTAATATGATTTGTGAGGACCAACAATATTTTATCCATGTCAACATTAATGAAATTATACTTGTTGCTAGGTTTATAGACACATTGACCTTTTCTTGTTGGAGACATCCATGAAACTATAAGAGGAAGTTTGCACATGAAAATAAATCCTTGGTGCTCTCCTTATCCTTTTTCTTGTTATGAGACCACTTGTATAATTTTTTTTAATAGTATTCATCTAGAAGGCTTGATATTGCCTCAACATCAAGTGAATTCCTTGATATGGTCACATCCTCCCTTAGATCATAGACTAATTTGTTACTCCAATCAAGGGGACACTGATCGATCCAATAATCTGTGTATTCTTCAATGCTTAGACTATTGAATTTTCCTATAAAATACATATTTTCTTGGAAAAAAACCTATAAGTTGAACTAGGGTTTAAAGAAAATAAGTTTTCAATGGAGCTCATTTATGCATCTAGGGTTTTGAAGCAAAAAAATTGAAATGATCGTAACTGTCTCACTTTTGATTGGAAGCTCTATTATGACCATAATTATGAAATGCCACTAACAATTTGCATCTATTGGTATCGATTTCATAGAAATATGGGAACCATGTTAAATGATATTTTCTCTAGAATGCATGTGTAGTCGTCACAAAAAAAACCCTAAAATAACTTTATTTTAAATACATGATATTTTCACTTCTTGAACTCCAATTTGGACGATTTTTTTTTGAAATTGGGTGTTTTTGCGAGAGGAATTCAGATATGTTCTTGATTTATTTTATTCTACTCATAAATGTGTATGAATGGATTTGAATGTTGCCACCCAATTTTTCCCTTGAAAATCCATAAGAAGAAAAAAATCTTCCTTTTTATTGCCCGAGAAGAACTTTGATACCACTTGTAGTAAACCTTGATATGTAAAAGATGAAAGATAAGCCCTTAAGTTGAGAATAAACTCTTATCTTTAGAAATATCAAAATGCATCCACACAATAGAGAACACAAGAATATATAGAGAACCCTTAAGGTGGGTAACACCATCAAATACTTCAGGAGGAATCACTCCACAAGCCATGCTTGTACAATACAATACTCAACATCCAACATATCTCAATACAATGATTAATCATGTGTATTTATACTTTCTCACAAGTATTCATATGGATCTATGCCAGCTACCCCTCATTATTAGATTAATTTCCTTAACTACCTAGTGAGATTATTTATTACCCACTAACTACCAAGTGGATCTTATTCCATGATTTGTGGTCACATTATACAAATTATTACCCTTGGGTAACTTAATTCTAGGTGCCCCATATAATCCTTCCTATATACATTAAGAAATGTGATCATATCGTTTGGTCATCAATGACTCTATGCTTAAATGTTGTGATCATTTGAACAATGTTATTGGAGATATATAAGAATTACTTGGGAGCCTAAGGGGTTAGTTCATGAACTAATGGTTGTCAATGTTGTTGGGAATTTAGCTAGTGCGATGCTAACATGTACCTAATTTGAACACCCTAGAAGAGAGACATTGATCTATATTAACATGTTTACTATGGATGCCTTCACTAATGCAGGGAAACATCCTATGAGTTTCTCCACGAGACATTCCTTGAAAAAAAACATTCATCATCCACATATTCACATAAAAATTACACTACATGTCATTTATAAAATGTTAGTTATTTCTAAAATGTTCTTTACAATTGAGTTTAGAATATAAGCTCTTTGTAACTAGAAAAGAAAAGGATGATAATTATGCTTATTGATTTCTTAAAAGAGATGATTCATTTTTTTTATTAACTACACTAAAGCATCAATGCTGAACAAATAATATGAAAATCATGTACACTAAAGCATCAATGTTGAACAAATAATACGAAAATCATGTATAATCATTCTAACAAAAGAAAGATCAATCTTGAAATGGTGTTTCCCATAATCCTTCAGAAGCTATTACAGATTTATCTTATATTCACTTGGGACTCCCATAAGCCCCCTCCCTTACCCTACCTAGTAGAGCGTATTCCCCCATTCTCTTTTATCATGGTTGGTCTACACACATCGATGTATTTATATTAATGATATGAGTATTTACATATACAAAAACATGCTCTTATAATCAGTTGGCTCACCATCCTACAAAACATATTTACATTCACAATTACAATTTTGAGGTAAAAAATGGGTCTCAAAAACAAAAAAGCGTACTATCAAAATCAATTTTAAAAGAACCAATATGATTCAAGATGATGATGTCAACCATAAGTGTAATTTTTTTTTGCGGGAAAGGAAGAAAACTATTTTTTTAATTGTATTTTCGACTTATCTCCTTATAGGTTTTCTCAAATTTCAAGTGTAGGCACATGTTGAATGTTGCTTCCAATGACTACCCACTCTGCATACTTTTGATAGACCCATGGAGAGATAAACTGGAAATACATAAAAAAATGTGTTTCTTTTCAAGAAACACATTTTTTCATGTATTTCCATTTTATCTCTCCATGGGTCTATCAAAATTATGTAGAGTTGGTTTGAAAATAAACACATTTTTTCATGTATTTCTAGTTTATATCTCTATGGGTCAATCAAAAGTATGCATATTGAGTAGCCATTGGATGCAAAAATCAATTATGCGTCCAAGAGGTGTCTACACTTGAAATATGAGTAAACCTATAAAGAGATAAGTTGAAAATATGATTAAAAAAGTAGTTTTCTTTCTTTCCCTTTGCAAAATCTTAACTCTTATTTTATTATTTTCCTTAGGAGGCCCATTTTAGACCTCAAATTTCCAATCATATGGTAAGTTTGATGGTAGCCACAACCTTTCCTTGATGACTATTGTTTCTTAGTGTGGCATGGGTGAATATTTAGCAACTATAGTTATTGATTCTTATTTATTTGACTCTTCAACCGTGGTTCTTTTGACGAGTGCAACTCTGTATATTCTTCTTCATGTTTATGCCCTTTTTGGGGCTTTTCTTTGACTACTTCTGTAGACTCTTCTTCTAATCCCACCTTGGAATCTTCATTTGATGTGTTTGTAGGTGTTGCAATGAGTTTCTCGACAATCATTACTTCATGTGCCATCTTGGGCCCTTCTTGTTTAGTAATAGAAATATATTATAGTGTGATTTTATTTTTCTTATACCAAAGCTTCATAAATTTATTTTTCACATTAGTATTAACTATACCAATTGAGTCCATCCAAGAATATCCAAGAACAATATCCATATCATTCTTATCTATAGCACGCAAATTTGAATGAAAAACATATTTATCCATAACAATCTTTAAACTTTTCAAAATTTGAACATTCTCACCCTCAACCTATGTGATTTTAATATGATTTGTGGGGACCAACAATATTTTAGCCATGTCAAAATTAATGAAATTATACTCGTTGTTAAGGTTTATAGACACATTGAACTTTTCTTGTTGGAGACATCCATGGAACTATAAGATGAATTTTGCACATGAAAATAAATTCTTGGTGATCTCCTCATCCTTTTTCTTGTTATGAGACCACTTGTCTAATTTTTTTTAATAGTCTTCATCTAGAAGGCTTAATATTGTCTCAACATCAAGTGACTTCCTTGATATGGTCACATCCTCCCTTAGATCATAGACTAATTTGTTTCTCCAATCAAGGGGGTAGTGATAGATCCAATAATCTATGTATTCTTCAATATTCTGACTATTGGATTTTCCTATAAAATACATATTTTCTTGGAAAAAAACCTATAAGTTGAACTAGGGTTTAAAGAAAATAACTTTTCAACAAAGCTCATTTATGCATCTAGGGTTTTGAAACGAAAAAATTGAAATGACCATAACTCCCTCACCATTGATTAGAAACTCTATTATGACTACAATTATGAAATGCCACTAACAATTTGCATCTATTGGTACCGATTTTGTAGAAATATGGGAACTATGTTAAACGATATTTTCTCTAGAATGCATGTGTATCCGTCACAAAAAAAACCCTAAAATAACTTTATTTTAAATACATGATATTTTCACTTCTTGAACTCCAATTTGGATGATTTGTTTTTGAAATTGGGTGTTTTTTTGAGAGGAATTTAGATATGTACTTGATTTATTTTATTCTACTCATAAATGTAGATGAATGGATTTGAATGTTGCCACCCAATTTTTCCCTTGAAAATCCATAAGAAAAAAAAAACTTCCTTTTTATTGCCCGAGAAGAACTTTGATACCACTTGTAGTAAACCTTGATATGTAAAAGATGAAAGATAATCCCTTAAGTTGAGAATAAACTCTTATCTTTAGAAATATCAAAATGCATCCATACAATAGATAACACAAGAATATATAGAGAACCCTTAAGGTGGGTAACACCATCAAATACTTCAGGAGGAATCACTCCACAAGCCATGCTTGTACAATACAATACTCAACATCCAACATATCTCAATACAATGATTAATCATGTGTATATATACTTTCTCATGAGTATTTCTAGGGATCTATGCCAACTACCCCTCATTATTAGATTAATTTCCTTAACTACCTAGCGAGATTATTTATTACCCACTAACTACCAAGTGTATCATATTCCATGATTTATGGTCACATTATATAAATTATTACCCTTGGGTACCTTAATTCTAGGTACTCCATATCATCCTTCCTATATACATTAAGAAAGGTGACCATCTCATTTGGTCATAATGACTCTATGCTTAAATGTTGTGATCAATTTGAACAAAGTTATTGGAGATATATAAGAATTACTTGGGAGCCTAAGGGGTTAGCTCATGAACTGATGGTTGTTAATGTTGCTGGGCACTTAGCTAGTACGATGCTAGCCTGTACCTAATTTGAACACCCTTAGATAAGACACATTGATCTATATTAACATGTTTACTATGGATTCCTTCACCAATCCAGGGAAGCATCCTATGAGTTTCCCCACGAGACATTCTTCGGAAAAAAACATTAATCATCCACATACTCACATAAAAATTACATTATATTTCATTTCTAAAATGTTCTGAGTTATTTCTAGAACGTTTTTTACAATTGAGTTTAGAATATAAGCTCTTTGTAAGTAGAAAAGAAAGGATGATAATTATGCTTATTGATTTGTTAAGAGAGATGATTCATTTTTTTTATTAACTACACTAACGCATCAATGTTGAACAAATAATATGAAAATCATGTATAATCATTCTAACAAAGAACACATAATATGAAAATCATGTATAATCATTCTAACAAAAGCAAGCTCAATGTTGAAATGGTGTTTCCCATAACCCTTCGGAAGCTATTATGGATTTATCTTATATTCACTTGTGATGAGAGAAGCATAACCTTTTGAGAGTAGAACTATGTGATAGAAGATGAGAATATCAACACATGGAATTGATACGTATAGTGAAAGTTGATAAGAGGGCTAGGGGGAAGACATTGCAAGAAATGAGATTCAAAACTCCAAAGGGGCTTGCAAAGTTACTAATAAACCCAAAGTGGTGGACGTAAGAATAGGGAGAAGTTACTAATCTTGAATTTATTAATCATTGGGAATGATCACAATTTTTTTTAAATAGTATTTATTTACCAAGAGATATCTCAAAACATTTAAACAGTTTTTTTTAATTAAGAGTGTTCACAAAAAAATTAAATAGTGGTTTTTTAAATGTATTTAGTCGATCGAGGTTAAGATATATGTAGACTCAATAATTTATGTTGTGTCTTTTTTATTATTATGGTCCATTTTTTTTCTTTCATATTTATATTACTAATGTCAATCTCTTTTTAGTTTATTAAATTTTTCTTTTTTACACATCTCATCTATTAAGAAATTAAAGTCACTAAATTGCTTCTTTATATTACTCATGCTAACCTTCTTTTAGTTTATTAAAATTATATTATTTTACACATCTTATAAACTAAAAATTATATTATTTTACACATCTTATCTATAAGATATTAAAGTTACTAAATTGTTATAATTATAATTAGATGTACTTCGCTCCATCGTTAAGGATCTTGGGGAGTTATAGTAGCATTTGGTGGATGTGACATAACCCACTTACTCTCATAACGCCAATGCCTCACAGCGTATTGAAGGTAAATATTTCCCGGACGTTGAATCCTCAATACTAGTCTACTCACCAACTATTGATGTTGAATGTGGTTTTCATGATTCTATGTGGGTGGATAGGATCACTCCCACAAATGATGAGGGAGTGCTCCAATCAATAGAACAACTCCAATCCTTGTGATTCGACATTATTGGAAGATTCCAAAGCCAAGGGTTTCATTGGAAACCTCCTTACTAAGGACTTGATGAGAGGTTGTGTGCAGAGAACCCCCTCCCCCTCTGTTGTTGAACCCATTTCAGTGACCATGGTGGAGAGGAAGTCTCATAGGAGGTGTGTGTCAATTGAAGGTTGAATGCGTTTAATTGGTTCTAGGGGAAATTATAAATTGCATGAGATCTCTAATATGCAGAGCGTGGCCCTTGTGGTTCATTTCGTGAGTAAAAAAGGATGTCGCCAAACAAATTTAATAAATGGACCAACCAAACATTTTCGCCTTTGGTGGAGTATGAGATAAAGATCTTGGTGCTGGCTAAAGGAGGGATGGCTTGGATTCTAAGAACATGCTTTGATGCAAACTACATTTTGAATACCTATTGGAACTGGGGAGCGCAGGTGCTCTTCCTCAAGAGATGGTTAGTAGATTTCGATGTAAAAATGGAGTGGCTAGAAGTTACACCAGTCTGGGTCCATTTGTGTCAGACATGTACTTCTGCATAGGTCTAAGTGTCTAGACGTGTAGAATTCGTCCAAAGCCTTCAACCTTAGTAATTTAGTTTAATTAAAGGAATTATTAAAGAAAAACATTTTTATTAATTAATTGAGTTTAATTTAATGAAATGAAAAAGTTATTAGCATCAATGAATTAAATCTTAGCCACTGATCTGAAGTGAGGTAAGATCTAATCTCAACCGTTAATCACTTTGGAGATTAGAGTTGGGTCATAACTCAAGATTATAAAAGAAAGGCTAGGGTGAAGGAGGAAGACTACTTTTATGATCATATCAGAGAGAGAGAGAGAGAGAGAGAGAGAGAGAGAGAGAGAGAGAAGAAGAAGAAGAAGGAATTTTTCTCAAAGAGATCTCATATAGGTGGAGAAGGAATTTCATCTAAAGATCAATACAAGTTAAGGAGAAGAGAGAATGGGGGCATCCGCAAGAATATCTAATAGATAGGAGCCATAGCAGTAGAGCGGAGCTGCACACACTTCACAGGTCAGTCAGGGCATGTATGTATGCGAGCTACATTGCATGAAATCGCACATGTACGTGGGATATAGTGAGGACATGCATGTACAAATATGGAAAAGTGATTGTAGGATATCGTACATCCAAGAAGGAGTTTCTAGGGTTTGTAGGTGTTGTCTATATTTTTTTGTATTTATCTGTGGGCCATTTTCCCAAGTTTGGGATCCCTTGTAAGATTTGATATTATTCTAATAATAAGCTGATTTTAAGGGAAGAATATATTTGTGTATTGTGTATGAGATTTGATTTCCAATATTGCTTTCACTATTTATTTCAGTTAATTATTCTAGCAAGCGTATTTTTTTTTGTGAGCTACTAATTTGATTTAAAATAAGGAAATTGATAATAAACAACTTACCTAGGTGTCAAGATTAGAAATTTAACATTTTATCAAAGCTCTCACTCTGAGAGGGAGGCCCATTTTAGGTTACACACTAGTTTATGGTAGCATATCGATTAGATATGAAAGCCAACAAGTTGCAGTAAATGGTGTTTAAAGGACCAAACATAGATCCACAATAGTTTTCAACAAATCTATCAAAGTGGTAAGGAGATCTCCGCAGATCTATAAACCAATAGTGAAATTCTTGTGGGTAATTGAAGGAAAAATTACACAGTAGTTGGTTTTGATCAGATCTAAGAAATGGCAACAACAAGTCTTAGATTTGAAGACAAATTGGATGGAGCATCCAACTTCATATCCTGGAAAGAAAGAGTCACTTTTCTTTTGAAGGAATGTGATCTTTGGGAGATTGTTGACAAAGTAGTTCCTTCATTGACAAATCCACAAGCATTGGAAGCTCACAAGAAGATGTAGATCAAAGCTCAGCGGGTTATATTGGATGTAGTGAATGATCATTTGATTCCTCACTTATCCGAGAAGAAGATGACCAAGGAAATGTTTGATGCCTTGGTAAGTTTATTCTAGAGTGATAACTCGAATAGAAAGATGAACCTGAGAAATAAACTCACATTTGTGAAGATCTCTATATATAACAATATTACCAGCTACTTCATGAGGATCACTCGGGTATGTGATCAAATTGAATATATTTGGGAGAAAGTGAATGATGTAGAACTTGTAAAGGTGGTACTGAATGGTTTCCCAAAGTCATGGGAACCATTTGCCGAGCGAGTCCATGCTCAGAAAAATATTTCAAATTGGTAGAGGCTTTGGGATGATTGTATCCAAGAAGAGACTTGGGAGGAGTATAAACCCAACAAGAAATAATATGAAGAGGAGAACCTGACGTTGGTCAGTCAAGCCAAGAAGAGAAAAGGAAAAGGTTCCAAGGGTAATAGTGAGGGGTCAACCTCACATTCAGGGAAGAAGGAATTGAGTAAAATTAAGTGCTTCATGTGCCACAAGAATCGGAGCTATGCATCATAGTGTCCAAAGAATAATAAGGGTCAAGGAAAGACACAAAAAATGACATAAAAAATTGCACAACTGTATGAGTTTTCAACAAAGTTTGAGAAGGATTTCTCAGTAGTCTCCTACCTCACTACCAACACTAACAAAATGAGTCCTTAGTACTTGGACAATGGTGAATCTCATCATATGAAAGAAGCATGAGAGTTATTGAATATTCTGATGCAGAAGGACTTAGGGACCCATGTGGAGCTTGGTGACAATGCCAAGTATGTAGTGAAGGGGGAGGGAACTATCTAGTTTCATCTTGAGTCAGGTGGTTTTTTTGAAGCCCAAGATGTGATTTATATACCAAAACTGAAGAATAATTTTCTCTCAATATCAATTTTTGAGGACAAGGGTTTTTTCATCATGTTCAAGAAAGGGAAATTACTCATATGTCCAAAGATATCTATCCATGACACAACAACGAACATTGGATTTAGAGAGGGAAAATTATACAGGTTGTAGGGAAAGCATGTTCATAGGTCCAAGGGAATATTGGATGGACTGATGTCATTAGTAGAGGATGAGGATAAAAATGTTATGGAGGGAGAACAATGTTTAGAGACTTCCAGTTCAGGGAGTGAACCTTTGGGCGGGGAGGAGAAATTATCCCATCCTAGTACTGTCATAAGACCTAATTGGTTTGAATTGACATTTAGGGATGCTCAAGAGAAAGTAGAGGCTCCCAAGAGCATATTAAAGGAGAGTAGGCCTCTAAATAAGTTTCCAAACTTTATGGTGCTAATGAGTAGCATCATTGATTTCAAGTCTTCTAACACAGACCTTCCCCCTTCCCTCCTGGGGGCTCCATGACCTACCAGTCTAGGATCGTTCAATCACTTGAGTCGAATCAAATGTTCGAGTCCTTGCTAGAACCCAATCCAACTTTCACATGTCCCTCTTTCTCCAAAGTGCAGGTTCTATCAATCTCGCAGGATCTTTCTTTGCCCCTTTGAAGAAATTTTAACAACATGCGTTGGCTCTCTATGCTTGGCCCCTTCCCCCATGCGACCTCAGATTGTGACCCAGGGCTAAACTTTGAAGGGAGTTTCGAACTCCGGGATTCAACCTTTTTCACAACCGCACCTCCCTTTTCCACGAACTCTGAATCAATGAACACAACTGACGTGAGGATCAACAGTCCCTGTCACTTCCTTAGATCAATGACATTCAATGCTTTAGGCTTTGGGAGTTTTTTATTCACCAACTTCGCTTTCCTCTGAAGGGCTCTCCCTCTGAAGTTCGTGGATCTCTGTCATGTGCCCCTTCTAGATCCAATGGTCTAGATTCCTTTACTCTTCATGACTTCAATGATTTTTCTTCTGCTCCACGCAAATTTTCCCAAATCTTTATCCCAGACCTTCTGATCTTTCACCACCTATCTCTCCTAATGATGGATGATCCTGCTTGGCTTCAGGATTTTGAGACTTCACTATCCCGTTCTCCTGTCAATGTCTGGACTGTGATCTAACAATCTAGATTTATCCTCCTGCAGCTGATCGATCGACTTCTATGGCTCCTCCACTTGAGCTTTGGATTCCTCTCGAAATTGGGAAAATCACTTAAGTATCAAAGGCTGCAGCCTTCTATATTATTCCTATGAACCCGAATGATGGGTCTCGACAATGAGTTTCCTCCTTAACTTGTAAGGCGATATTGCTTTACCTTTGGCGCACCCCTTGCGCTTGTGCTGAGTCTTTAGACGGCTCTCGCAACACTTATCTAAGTATTGGCCTGGTGTACTCCTTGTACGAGTCTTCCTTTAGAGTATTCAACAACTCCGTGAGTGTCCTCCTTTGAAACACCTCTCTTCAAAACTCTAAACATAATTCCCTTTGTGCACATTTGCACCTGCTCGATGCCCTCGTGGCAGAGCTCCACATAATCTTCAAAAATTCTTCTTTCTGTGCCTTCTCTCCATAGTTTCTCACCCAAGGTATTCAGTAACCTTGAGGCTCCATTATGAGTATGTGAACTATTCTGGTGTTCCCTGCTGGCACGTTCCCCTCTGAACTCAAAGTAGAGTCCAAATACACACTCCTTGCGTTGGCTCACATAGTTTCAACACTCTATCGTGCACTCTTTGTGCTTAGCTTGAATAACCCAGAATAACTCGATGAATTCTCAAATGGATAGTGAACTCTACCCTTACCCCTACAAATGAAATATATCATACATCTACAACATATGCATACATAAAATAAATATAACATTCATTTAACACATATACGCAAAGAAAACTCATAGGCAGGAAAAACAACTTATTTTGTATTAATCTAAATGTTAATTACAATATGCGAGCTCGACTGCAACTGAGTCTCGACTCTTCCCTCCTCTCTTTGGATTAAAATGTTTTACCTTGATTTTTAGCAACCTTTACTAGGCATATGATACACACATTTATACAAGAGGGTCTCGAAAATCTTTCCCTCCAAGCTACATTAGTGGTGTCTAATCACCATTCAAAATGCCTATCAATTGAGGCAGATTACAATGATTGAAAATCTAGTCCAAATCTGATCTAGACCCTTCCTACCATCAACCACTTAATACAACTCTATCCACGTCCTGTGTGAAGGCACAACTTCGCTCTTATAGCTTGAAAGAACTTAATTTCTTTAATTACACTTAAATTTGGAGGGTAAAATGAGAGGACTGACGCCTCTCCCCTCCTTGAATGCACACCAACATGCTAGACAGATGGCGCGTGCTGACGTGGAGCGATGCTCCTGCATCATACTCCACTGGTGTGAAAAATTCACGAGGTCCTACTCATGAGCTTCCCAGATTTGCTATTGAAATCCTTCTGGATCCAAAACTTTCCCTTGGAGATGTCCTCCTGCTCCTCTACTTTGTTGATTCTGCTGCATCCCCACTACTCATGTAGGTCTTCTTCTATCCAACTTCTCCTTGCTGAGAGATTATTTTTATGAATTCATCATCAACTCCCTTATCTCCTCTATGGCTTCTTCCAGCTCCTATGCTGGCTGGATTTCCTTATGCAGTCTGCTTGGTTGCAACTCCTCCTCCTCATACACATCAAAGGGAAGAACGTCTTGATCCTCTGTGGTCTCTGATTCCCACTCTGCTATAGATTCCAATTGCGCAGGCCCACAACTAAGCTGCTGCTCAACTGTCTCCTCTGACAAGATAACTTCTTCCATTCCTGCTTGTGTTGGTTCCACTCCAACTTCCTCCAACTGCTCTTCATGCTAGCATGTTTCCTTTGGCTTGTCTATCTTCTGGTAGCCATCTCCTGGTTCTGGATTTTCCAACCAATCCTCCAGCATCTTCAACTCCATCCCCCACTGAGTGAGAAACTCAACTGCGTGATCCTCTTCTACTGGGGTAGACTTCAATATCTTCTCCTTCTCCTCCATGAAAGTCTCAACTGGCTGTCCTCCTGTTGTTGCATCTGCAACATATATGGTAGCCCCTCCTCGGCTGCTTCGCAGGAATATTTGAATTCCCCCAATGATCAGAATACTCCTATGATCCTTCTCCTCTCTGACAAAAGTGATTAACTTCTCATCATATTCATTCACATGGTTTGTAAATCCACATGAATATTCATATGGATAAGGCCTTTCTTCCTCCCCTTTTCCATCTGTCAACACCCCTAGCTAACATGAAATATCAACTGAGCTCATCTCTTCTCCCTTGTCCACTTGGAAAATTGGGATTCCTCCTATGCCCTCCTGGTATTTTATGAGATCAAATGATCTATTCTCATTTCCCAGCTGGAAACCTATGAGACCTATGCCAGATCTCTTTCCCTCATCACTGAGTTTTTCAACATGCCTCAACCACCTTTTTAACACTTGTTGCTGCCTTCTGGGAAACAAATTCCAAACATGCCACCTGGATTTCCTTTTCAGAGGCCATTCCTATCTCCAACATACCTTTGCCTCATGCTACATATTTAATGCTATATTCTCCATTTATGCTCGTATTTCACTGAGCTCCTTGTCAATTTACACTTTTCTCTTCTACGGGTAGTCTTCTCTTCCACCATGCTTATGACCTTCCGTAGCCATCTTTCTTGCTTCACCTTCATCCCACTTGGTTGTCTACCATCTGTTGTAAACATTGCAAGAATATCCAAAAAGAATAACATTCTGTCTCCCTTCACCTGCTATCTACAGGGGAATTCAGGCTCTGACTCTACTTTATGTAGCTAGACTGTTTGCTCTGCCTACAAAAATCAATTTTGTGGCTCTCTACTCTCCTCTACTTGAAAACAAATTTAGGATTTAATACCACTTTGACGCAGTCCTCCCCCCTTCCCTCCTAGGGGATGAACAACTGATCTAGGTGGATATCAGTGGCCACCCACCTTTTCCAACTAGCTCAACACAATTTTCTAACAATTTTGGCAATTTACTATTTTTAGCAGTTTTAACTTTTGGGGCCATTTTGAGGGCCTAAATGAATGTTTTTAGGGATAGAGCTTGTGAATGATATAAAAAGGCATGATTGATCCCCAAACATTATTATCCTCGATGATACCTTTCTAACGGGCTATCATATGCCTAAAACAGAGATCGTATGCAAAAGTTACGATCCCAGGAAGTTGATGTACTAACTTACCCAGACGAGGCCCACATGACTTTTGGCGCTTCATCTCCTAGGGTTAGGTTTTTGGATGTCTAGGGTTTTTAACATTCCTTTTTATTGTAAAAATGCCTTCAAAGCCTCATTTTAATCATCTTCTTGTGAATGAGCGCAACCGTCACATCTCTTCTCAGAGATAAGCCACCACCATTCCAACAAGCTTGTTTCCGCTGCATTTTACAATTTCAGCTTATTTCCTTGTTGAATAAAAAACCACTTTTACTGTATCTTTGTTATTTTGTGTTAAGCACCTATTAATAATATATATCCATTTCATTCTTCTCATAAAATCTAGATCGGTGGTATTAGAGCGGTCTGCTCTTTGTCGTCTTAATGCATGTCCCCAACGAGGTCAACATACAAAGAGTTGGGTCTTGAGCTTGTTTCTCTTGAGGACAAAAGCTCTCACACACCCAAGAGACCTCTCATGGAAGGAGAAAAGAAATATGATGGGACAAGAGATCCTTTCAAACTATTGATTTAGGAATCCCTCACACAACAAAGGAAGTATATGATGGATAGTTTCACGCAAATCCTTCGACGACTATCAACATGCGACACATCTTCTTCGAGTGGAGGCGACACCCCCTTCAAGGTAAAAATAAACTTTGATATTCCTATATTTTAAGGTCAAATAGACGCAAATGCTATAGACAAGTGGTTGAATCTAATAGAAGGGTATTTTTCTGTCCATAACTTTTCGAATAGAGAAAATATTACTTTTGCGCTCCTCAAAGCCGTTCCCCATGTCAAAGATTGGTGGGAAACTTGCTATGAGTAAAAGGAAACAGAGGAACCCTCATTATTTACAGTCATGACCACCTGGGAATCCTTCAGGGATGCTATTAAGGAACAATACTACCCTGTCATAAGTTATGACGATTTGTATACCAAATGGACCACACTGCGACAAGAAAGAGACCAAGCAGTGCTAGATTTCACAAATATCTTTCATACCTTGCGCACCAAGATGGGTATCAAAGATTCAGAGTGACATCTAGTGCTCAAGTATTGCGACGCTTTGCATAGATACATCTGGACCGAAATTGAATTTTTGGACATCTCATCCTTGGGCATGGCCTACCGATATGCCGTCAAAATTGAGAAGAAGCTCAAACAAAAGACATGGCAATTTGGACCTGGTAACCCCTCACAACAAAAGATAGGAAAGGGCAGCCCCAACCCATAGAAAAAAGGATAGATAAAATATGAATAGTATCAGGACAACTAGTCCAAGCTGCAAGCAAAGAAGGACACCAGAAAGACAAATAAAGATACTGGGAAGTGGTGCAACTTCCATACGATCCCTTGGCATAACACTATTGACTGCTGCTCAAAGAAGTCGCTGGTGGCTGAAGTGAAAGCCTCTGAATCAGATGAGGGTTCAAACTCTGAGCCAGAACCATAAAGGGGAATAGGGATCATTGACGCGAAACCCAGTGCCACCGTTGCTACCACCAAGCTCCAGCCTGGTGAACTGGACAAGCTAGAAGAAGGAGAACGCCTCTTCCATTCACAGATGTGGGTAAAAGGAACCCCATTGCACTTCATCGTGGATAGAGGTAGCTAGAAGAACCTCATCTCAGCAGAGGCCGTCAAGTGACTGGCCCTACCGAAAACACCACACCCACAACCTTACACCATTGGATGGCTCTGCCAAGGAAGCGATCTCCGCATCAGCCAACAGTGCTGACTATCATATGACATCAAGCCCTTCAAAGATGAGGTATTGTGTGATGTTGCTCCTCTCAAAGTTTGTGACATTCTTTTGGGACAACCTTATTTATGGAAATGTCATGCTGTATATGAGTCTAGGCCTCGTAGTGTTATTATTAGTTTGAACAAGAAATTGTACAGGATACCCGAGGCAGTCCCACCTAGTGCTATTTCCTTGATCTCTCCTAAGAAATGCAGGAAGGTCATCTCTCAGACGGGGAAGTTTTTCTTCTTTTTGATTCGCTCTTAGAATAAGAGAAAGATCACAATGACGTCCAGGGTCTCTGCGACCGACCTCTCCACATAGCAGAAGCAAGTAGATAAGGTCGTGGAAGAATACTCAGATATCTTCTCCTCACCTACGGGGGTACCTCTGCATTACCAGGTCAAGCACCCCATCGATCTGACCCCCGACGCACTGCTACTAAATGGTCTAGTCTATCGTTGCACTCTGTTAGAGAATGAGGAGATCAAGTGATAGATCTAAGAACTACTCAACAAGGGGCACATCCATCCCAGCTCATCACCTTGTGGGAGCCCAATCATGCTGGTACAAAAGAAAGATGGAACCTGGAAACACTGCATTGATTACCAGACTCTAAATAAAATCACAGTAAAAAATCGGTACCTGATTCCCCAAATCAACGACCTCCTTGATCAAATCATGGGGGCCAAATACTTCAGTAAGATTGATCTAAAGTCTGGCTACCACCAGGTCCCGATAGAACAAAAATATGTATGGAAAACAACCTTCAAGTCAAGTGAAGGCCTTTTTGAATGGTTGGTCATGCCATTTGGTTTGACAAATGATCCAACCACTTTCATGAGGATGATGGACAACATCCTGTAACCATTCACCAATAATTTTGTAGTGGTATATCTGGATGAAATTCTCATTTACAACAAAACTTGGGCTGAACACTTGCAACATATTCGACAGGTTCTGCACACCCTACGACAACACAAGCTATATGCCAAATTGGAAAAATGCTCTGTTGACATGGACAGGGTCCATTACCTGGGATACATAATTGATAAGCATGGCATACATGTGGATCCAACCAATATCCAAGTCATTCGTAACTGGCCAGCCCCAAACACACTCACTGAGCTTAAGATATTCTTGGGCCTTGACAATTTCTACCGCATGTTCATATTGGGATTCTCCCATATTGCATGGGCCCTCAACCAAATAACTAGTGGTGGTGGTAAGGCAAAATGTTCTTGGGGCCTGTCCCAACAACAAGAGTTCAATGATTTGAAGCAACGCTTGTGCTCAACCCCAATAATTTCACTACCATACCTACAACAACCCTTTGAGATAGAGACAGATGCTTCAGACTATGCGGTGGGTGTCGTTCTCACTCAACATGGCCACCCCGTGGCCTATCATAATGAGACACTATCAGATGTTGTCCGTAAGTTCCCTACTTACGAAAAATAAATGTACGCCATTGTGCAAGCCTTCCGCCAGTGGAGACATTACATTCTTGGGAAGGAGACAGTCATCCACACTGATCATAAGCCACTGTAGTTCATGCAGACACAAGGAAAATTGCAAAATGATCGCCATCAAAAGTGGTCGACATAATTGCAAGAATTCCACCTCAACATCAAGTATAAAACATGAAGCACCAATTACGTTGTTGATTGCCTCAGCAGATCGCCAATCACGACACGCACCAATGTGCTAGACTCTTGCAGCCATGAGACCTCTGGATGGCCCCAACTCTATAAGACAGACCCAGACTTTGCCACCACCTAACAAATGTTGGGTGCAAACACAATTGTCGATAATTTCCATCTCCAGGATGGGTTGTCGTGTCGTCTGGGCCTTATCTGTGTTCCATCAAGTGAGAGAGTGAAGCTTATCTAGAAATCCCGCTACAGTCGGGTGGAATGACATTTCGTCATTGAAAAGACAGTGGCGATGCTATGGAAACATTTCTACTGGATGGAACTTCGACAGGTGGTCAACAAGTATATCAGGTCCTGCGTTGCCTGCACTATTTCCAAATCGACCACTAAGAAATAGGGCCTGTACACCTCTCTTCCTACTCTTGATAGGCCATGGGAATCTATCTCAATGGACTACATGTCGGGCCTCCTGTCCACCAAGCGGGGAAATGACTGTGTTTTTGTGGTTGTTGAATGTTTTTCTAAGATGGAAATTCTGGTTGCCTGCAAGAAGAACATCACAGCAGAGGCAACTTCTAAGCTCTTCTTTGAATGAGTCCGGGTACATTTTTGAATCCCACAAACCATTGTCTCAGATTGGGACAGTTGATTTCTCAACACATTCTAGTTGAGCCTCTGGTCAGTGCTGAATGATGCAGGAGGATCATTGGCAAGCGCACAGAGGCAGGACCACTCAACACATGGGAGTTCTTCCATAACTTCAACGCTGACCGTTGTAGTAGATTTTGAATCTGCCTTAACTCAACGCCAGAATTTACCTTTTGAGGCACGCTTGAACCAATGCTGAAATTTACCCTTTGAGGCACATTTTGAAAATCGCAAGTGGAGCAAGAGTTTTCATTACGGATCTGGAATGTGACTGGACTAAGATAGCGTAGGATGAATTTTAGATTAGATAAGTAGGCAGGGGAAACCCTAAAAAATCCTCTGAGTTAAATAGAGATTTTTTACGCCCATATAGGGTTAGCTGCAATATAGAGGGAAGTTAGCCGTAAGAGAACTGTGAGTTAGCAGGAGATCTCAATTTCCAGTGATTGTAAATTGAATGTATTTTGTAGCCATTTTGGCACTTGTGAATATAACAGAAGGAAAATTGATCCAAATACATGGGGTGTGAATAGTGTTTGCATTTTTCCTGACATTTTTTTATTTTTTTTTATGAACAAGTGAATGAATCTCCATAGGGGAGAATGGAACTATGAACGTTAGTTTGTAGTTTCAATTTTTTCTCTTCATTTGAAGCTCTGCAAGGTGTGCATCAAGCCAAAGAGGAACGCCAAGAGATCGAGGGAGGAATTTCTCCATGAGAAATCCATTGGATCTTAGTTATCGAGATTCCTTAGATGCAAGGAGTGCACGGGAAATCGAAGCTTGCACAAGGAAAATATGAGATGGAATAACACTTCGGATAAGTCTCATCGAGATCCAGGAAATGCATTTCCCAGGAGGATCAAAGGTCGACACCTTCGGGGACTTAGAAAAAATTCTAATTCTGAGAGACTAAAAGCTCGGAAGGGAGAACGTTGTCGAACAAGGAGAGGAGTGAGAGTTGTTGATCTATGGCGATGAGGCATTTCGTGGTTTCGACAATCAGGAGTGCGAAGGGATAGCAGTCGGGACCCTCGATCCGCAAAATCCTGACAAGATCAGAACCGTCAAATCTCAGAGGCTTAGAGCCGTTGATATGCAACGAAGTAGTTTTTCGGTATTTCAGTGACTAGGAGGAGGAACAAATGGACTTCGTGAAGGGTGAAGTCGTGAAACGTGAAATGCTAAAGTGATTGCAACCGTTGACCAAGGGGAGATATGGGTCGTAGATCCTGCATCATCGCGATTTCAGTGTTCATGATTCAGAGCAGTCAGATGCGCCTTCGTGGTAAGGCTTGTGGTCACAGGCATGTGGTCACGTGAGATGGGGAAGGGGAGGGTCTAACCTCCGTTATCCCTCATTGGTTTTTTTGGACTTGGAGGAGCCAAGGAATCGTGGTATCAAAAACCCCAGGGTCACGAAATGTGGCGCACCTTTTGGGATAAGCCGATGGTCATGCCTGCGATCACATGGAGTGGAGGCTCGTGCCCAGTGCTGGTTCATGTGGGAAAACCATAGACAAGGACCTGTGGATTGGTATTGAAGGTTCCAGTTCGGAACCAGGAGAGCTATTTCGGCTCCAGAGTCAAAGATCCTGACCGGGAGGTCACACAACCCTTAGGAGAGATAGGGGGTCTCCATTAGGTGGTATCAGAGCTGATTATTCTTCATCTGTAGACTTCAGGTGAAAGAGAAAGAGAAAGAGAACTCAGATTTGTAGTCTATGTGTGTAACAAGTAGTCAACGAAATTCCGCCAAGAAGATGAGGAGAGGCACCTTTAGCCAATCGTCATGTAGAGAGGGAGATGCGAGAACTTCGTGCCAGATTGGAAGCAATGGAAGAAGCACAGAGAAGAGCACGTGACGTTGGATATGTCAGTGATGTAGAAAGTGAAGAGGTTGAGGTTGAAGAAGCTGTAGGAGAAGAGGCTGCAGAAGAACATTTGTTGAGAGAAGTTTCCAAGTTGGGAGGTAGAGCTAAGATAGAAGTTCCCATGTATGAGGGAAATCTAGATGTTGAAGAATTGTTAGATTCGATAATATCCATAGACATACACTTCAACTATGAATATGTCGATGAGGAGAAGAAGGTGAAGCAGACAGTCACCAGCCTAAAAGGGCATGCGGCGCTGTGGTGGGACGAACTGTAGGCTGAGAAAAGAAGTAAAGGCAAGCAGAGGATAAAGAGTTGGGACAAAATGGTAGCCAATATGGAGGCTAAGTTCATACTGAAGGACTATCAGATCAACCTGTTCAAGAATCTACAGAACTTGAGAGAGAAAGGGATGACAATTAAAGAGTACATCAAGGAGTTCTACTGGCTGAACATCCGAATTGGACAAAGGGAGAGAGATGAAGAAAAAGTCACTAGATATATAAATGGCCCGAGGTATGAAATCTAGGATGAACTCAACATGATTTTAGTGAGGACCGTGAAGGATGCTTATCAGTTTGTGTTGAAGGCAGAGGATAATTTGGCCAGAAAGAAAAACCAATGAGGAAGAGGAAAGAGCCTAGCTCCAACCAAAAACAAGGGATTTAACCATGATAGAACACACCAGTCCAAGGATGAGGCTGAGAAACCACACAATCACTCGGAACGAGGAGGAGGTTCCAGAGGAAGATAGGATGGTGAAAGAAACTCTTCTAGAGGAAGAGGCAGAGGAGGAATAAGATGTTATGCCTATGGAAAGGCAAGACACATGTCTTGGGAATGTATTGATAAAAAGAAGGAAGGAGGAGAAGCTCACATTTCATAAGCACAATGAAGGGATCTTGAAGCAAAAGG
>ML796024.1:144211-158795 GCA_009831015.1 Picea engelmannii | reverse complement strand
CAGAGGAGGAATAAGATGTTATGCCTATGGAAAGGCAAGACACATGTCTTGGGAATGTATTGATAAAAAGAAGGAAGGAGGAGAAGCTCACATTTCATAAGCACAATGAAGGGATCTTGAAGCAAAAGGAGCAGAGGACGGAGCATCCTTGATGTTGAGAAAAGTTCTCTTAAAACCAGAGGCAGAAATTGAAAAGCCAGTGCAGAGAAACAGTCTCTTCATGACAGCTTTCAAGACTAAGGATAAAGTATGCAAGGTGATCATTGACAACGGGAGTACTGACAACCTAGTAAGCACAAAGATGGTGGAGAAATTGGAGCTAAAGACAACTGCACATCCAAAGCCATACAAGGTCTCATGGTTGGAAAAAGGACACCAGGTAATGATTACTAAACAATGCTTGGTTGAGATTAAAATAGGAGGTTATAAAGATGAAATCCTATGTGATGTAATTCCCATGGACATATGCCATATTCTGTTGGGAAGACCATGGAAGTTTGACAGAAACGTCATTCATGATGAGAGGAAAATACATATAAATTGGAGAAGAATGGTAGAACAAATATGTTGCTGCCAATAGAGGAGAAGAGAGTGAAAGAGGAAGCCAACACCAACATACTTTTCATGAGTGGGAAGGAACTCCTGAAAGAGGTCAGAGAAGAGTAGGAGATGTAGTTTGCTGTGGCAAGGAAACCAAAAGTTATCCTTACAAGTACATCAATAATGATTTGCCTGAGGAAGTTCAGGAACTTTTGGATAATTTTGCTGATATAGTGGTGGATAAGCTGCCAAACTCATTGCCACCCATTAGGAGTATTAGTCATCATATCGATTCAATACCAGGAGAAAGTCTACCGAACAAAGAAGCATACAGATTGACACCTCGAGAGAATGAGGAGGTGAAGAACCAAGTCCAAGAGTTGCTGGGTAAGGGTTTGGTCAGAGAGAGTTTGAGCCCATGCGCAGTACCAACTATGTTGAGCCCAAAGAAATATGGAGGATGGAGAATGTGCACAGACTCAAGATCCATCAACAAGATCACCATTAAGTACATATTTCCTTTACTAAGAATGGATGATTTAATGGATTGCTTAAGTGGAGAAAATTTCTTTTCTAATATAGATCTGAAAACTGGATATCACCAGATCAGGATGAGTGAAGGTGATGAATGGAAAACAACCTTTAAGACAAACAAAGGTCTGTATGAGTGGCTTGTTATGCCATTTGGCTTAACAAATGCCCCGAGCACTTTTATGAGGCTGATGAATAAAATTCTGAAAGATTTCATTGGCAAATTCGTGGTTGTATATCTGGATGATATACTAATATTTAGCAGGACTAAAGAGGAGCATTTGAGGCACCTAACGTTAGTGATGAGGAGGCTACAACAGAAGAAGTTGTTGATAAATTTGAAGAAGTCCTCTTTCATGAAAAAATAACTCATTTATTTGGGTTTGGTGATCTCTTCGAATGAACTAAAGATGGATCTAGAGAAGGTGAAAGCGATCAAAGAATGGCCATCACCAAGGAGCATGTTTGAGGTAAGGAGCTTCCATGGATTAGCGAGCTTCTATAGGAAGTTCATCAGAGACTTCAGTGGAATTTATGCACCAATGATGGGTACAGTAAAGAAGAAGCACAAGTCATTTAAGTGGACAGAGGAGGCCGAAAGGAGCTTCAATATACTGAAGGAGAAAATAACAGAGCGACCAATTGTGGTCTTGCCAAATTTTGAAAAGACATTTCAGGTAAGGTGTGATGCAAGTGGAGTTCCAATAGGAGAATTTTTGAGTCCAGATAACATACCTGTTGCATATTTCAGTGATAAGTTGAATGAGACTAAGAGAAAATACTCCATGTATGAAAATGAGTTTTATGCCATAATTCAATCCTTAAATAAATGGAGGCATTATCTTGTACCACAAGAATTTGTCTTGTATAGTGATAACCAAGCTCTACAATTCATAACCAGACAAGAAAAACTGAATCAGAGGCATGCGAAATGGGATAAATTTATGCAAAATTTTACTTTTGTTATAAAACATATTTCTAGGAGTGTTAACAAGGTTGTTGATGCATTAAGCAGGAGATGTTTAATTCTGCAGGAATTCTAGGTGAAGACCTTGGGGTTTGAACACCTTAAGGATATGTATTATGATGATACAAACTTCAATGAAGCATATGAAAAATGTACAAACCCTGTGTTGGGAGATAGAAGTCAGTGGATAGAATACATGGTTTAGGAAGTATTGTTGTTCAGAGGGAATCAATTGTGCATACCAAGATGCTCAATGAGGGACAATCTTCTGAAGGAGAAGCATAGTGGAGGATTGGCTAGACATTTCATCCATGATAAAACATTTGCACAGTTGAGAAGTTCATACTATTGGCTAGGTATGAGAACATAGGTGATAAAATTTGTGAATAGATGTAGAATCTGCCAACATGCAAAGGGGAAAAGACAAAACACTAGATTGTATCAACCATTGCCAATACCAGAGAGGCCTTGGGTTGCAATAAGCATGGATTTTGTGTTGGTATTTCCAAGAACACAAAGGGGATTTGATTCCATATTTGTGGTAGTTGATAGATTCTCAAAGATGGCACATTTCATCCCATGACATAAGACTAGTGATGCAACACATGTTGCAAATCTGTTCTTCAAAGAAGTTGTGAGACTTCACGGCCTACCCAGTAGCATTGTCTCAGGCAAAGACACAAAATTTGTTGGTCAATTTTGGAGGAAGTTGAGGAAGAAGATGAAGACAAAATTGTCCTTCAACTCATATTATCACCCTCAGATAGATGGGCAGACTGAGGTAGTAAACAAAAGTTTGGGAAATTTATTGAGGAGTTTTGTCACTAAGCATCATAATCAGTGGGATTAGATTCTGCCACAAGCAGAATTTGCCTACAACAACTCACCAAACATGAGCACTGGAAGGAGTCCATTCCAAATACTATATGGAATGCAACCCAGGGGAGTGTCTGAGTTGAGAGACTTCGAACAGAGTGAGATCAAAAGTGCTCGAGTAGAAGATTTTGCTGTTGAAATGCAAAATCTCCATAGCCAGATCAAAGAACAGTTGCGTAATTCTAACCAAAAATACAAGTACAGAGCTGATCAACATCGTAGGGAAATTCAATTTGAAGTAGGAGATCAGGTTTTGGCACATCTCAGGAAGGAAAGGTTCCCTAGGGGAACATATAACAAGTTGAAGATGAAGAAGATAGGACCCTGTAAGATCTTAAGGAAGTTTGATGCAAATGCCTATGAGATTGAACTACCAGATGGTGTGGGAATTTTGCCCATATTCAATGTTTCAGGCCTGTATCCTTACAGGAAAGATGACACAGAAGGATCATAAGATCAAGGAAAGATTCAATGGGAGAAACAAATGCCTGTAGCAGAAAAGCCGCATATGGAGAAAATTATTGATCAGAGGATTGGCAAGAAGACCAGAAGAAAAACCTATTTTGAATATTTGGTCAAATGGAAGGGACACCTAATCGAAGATGCCAGTTGGGAAAACGAAGATACCATCCAGAAGCTGGGAAAATCAGTGCAGGAGCTCATGGACAAAAGTCCATGAATTTTTGTTAAGGGGAGTATGATGTAAGAGCATCGTTGGAAAGCGTGCAGAGGAAGGACCACTCAGCATGTGGGAGTTATTCTAGAACTTCAACGCCGACCATTGCAACAGATTTTTAATCTACCTTATCTCAGCGTCGAAATTTACCTTTTGAGGCACACTTGAACCAATGCCGAAATTTACAGTTTGAGGCACGTTTTTAAAATCGCAAGCAGAGAAAGAGTTTTCATTACGGCTCTGAAATGCGACTGGACTAAGATAGCGTAGGATGAATTTTAGATTAGATAAGTAGGCAGGGGAAACACTAAAAATTTCTCTGAGTTAAATAGAGGTTTTGTACGCCCATATAGGGTTATCTGCAATATAGAGGGAAGTTAGCCGTAAGAGAACTGCGAGTTGGCAAGAGATCTCAGTTTCTAGTGATTTTAAATTGAATGTATTTTGTAGCCAATTTGGCACTTGTGAATATAATAGAAGGAAAATTGATCCAAATACATGGGGTGTGAACAATGTTTGCATTTTTCTTGTCATTTCGGTTTTTTTTATGAACAATTGAATGAATCTCCATAGGGGAGAATGGAATTGTGAATGTTAGTTTGTAGTTTCAATTGTTTCTCTTCGTTTGAAGCTCTGCAAGGTGTGCATCGAGCCAAAGAGGAATGCTAGGAGATCGAGGGAGGAATTACTTTGTGAGAAATATCTTGGATCTGAGTTATCGAGATTCCTTATACACAAGGAGTGTGTGGGAAATCGAATCTTGCACAAGGAAAATCTCAGGAGGAATAACACTTCAGATAAGTGTCATTGAGATCCAGGAAATCCATTTTCGAGGAGGAGCGAAGGTCGACACCTTCGGGGACTTAGAAAATCTTCTAAGTCTGAGAGACTAAAATCTCGGAAGGGAGAATGTCATTGAACAAGGAGAGGAGTGAGAGTCATTGATCTGTGGTAATGAGGCATTTCGCGGTTTTAGAAATCGAGAGTGTGAAGGGATAGCAGTCGGGACCCTCGATCCGTGAAATCCCGACAAGATTAGGACCATCAGATCTCAGAGGCTTAGAGCCGTTGATCTACAGTGATGGAGTGTTTCGAAATTTCAGCGACCGGGAGGAGGAACGAACAAACTTCGTGAAGGGTGAATTCGTGAAACGTGAAACGCCAAAGTGATCGCAACCGTCGGCCAAGGGGAGATCTAGGTCATAGATCCTACATCATCACAATTTCGGTGTTCATTATTTGGAGCAGTCAAATGTGCCTTCGTGGTAAGGCTTGTGGTCATGGGCGTGTGGTCACGTGAGCTGGGGAAGGGGAGGAGCTAACCTCTGTTATCCCTCATCGGGTTTTCAGGACTTGGAGGAGCCAAGGACTTGTGGTATCGAAAACCTCGGGGTCACGAAACGTGACACACCTTTTGGGATAAGCTCGTGGTCGTGCTTGTGATCACGTGGAGTGGAGGCTCACACCCAGTGCTGGTTCGTGTGGGAAAACCACAGACAAGGACCTGTGGATTGGTATCGAAGGTTCCAGTTCGAAACTAGGAGAGCTATTTCAGCTCCAGAGTCAAATATCCTGATCGGGAGGTCGCGCAACCCTTAGGAGAGATAGAGGGTCTACATCATTGGACACCAAGCTCACCAAATCGATGACCTTCCACCCCCAGACAGATTTCCAAACTGAGGTCATAAATCGAATGATTGTGCATATCCTTCACATGTATAATTCAAATCACCCTCGCACATGGGATGAGAGCCTTCCCTATGTCCAACATATCTACAACCGAGCTCTGGATAGCTCAACCGACCACAACCCCTTTCAGGTGGGGTTGGAATTCCAACCATTGGGTCCCATAGATGTTGCACTTCCCCTTGCAGTCACCTCGACTGACTCATCTCCTTCTCCAACTGAAGTTGACAAAGCCACCCAGTTCATTGAGCAGATCCAGTACATCCGCCAATAGGTTCAGGATATCCTACAAAAGTCTAATGACAAGTACAAGCAGCGGCATGATCAACACCAGGTGCCACATAAGTTTCAAATGGGCGACAAAGTTTGGTTTCACTTGCATAAAGAACGCCTTACAAGACCCCATCAGAATATTTGCCCACTCCGTTATGGGCCGTACACCATCACCAAGTCTATGGGGTATAATGATTTTGAGCTCAACATTCCTCCTTTCCTTGACCTGCACCCAGTGTTCAACGTGGATCTCCTTCACCCTTATTTCCCACCATTATTGGACACCTCAGACGTAGCAGAGCAACTGAAACCAACAGATCTCAATCCTGACTGCATACAACAACCATCCAACGATCATATTGTGGACACAGATATCAAGGGCACTCGACAGGAAAGGATACATCTTTATTGAGTCATCAAAGCAAGGTAGCTCCTACACCAAGGCAAGTGGCTCACCCGGGGCCAAATTGAGAAGAAATTTCCTCATCTGATGGGGGAACTCAACGAAATTGAGACCATTGCTTCCTAAGGAGGGAGGATTGATCTAGGTGGATATCGGTGGCCACCCACCTTTTCTAACTAGCTCAAAACAATTTTCTGACAATTTTGGCAATTTACTATTTTTAGCAGTTTTAACTTCCGGGGCCATTTTGAGGGCCTAAATGATTTTTTTTCAGGATTGATATTTCAAATGATAGCCAAAGGAATGATTGAGCCCCCAAAAGTAATCTCCTCAATGATACCTTTCCAATAGGATATCATACTCCTAAAACGAAGATCATATGAAAAAGTTATGACCCCGGGAAGTTGATGTACTAACTTACCCGGACGGGGCCCACATGACTTTTGGTGCTTCATCTCCTAGGGTTAGGTTTTTGGATGTCTAGGGTTTTTTGCATTCCTGTTTATTGTAAAAAGGCCTTCATGGACTCATTGTAATCATCTTCTTTTGAATGAGCGTAGTTGTCACATCTCTTCTCAGAGATAAGATGCCACCATTCCAGCAAGCTCATTTCCGCTGCATTTTACAATTTTAACTTATTTCCTTATTGAATAAAAAACTGATTTTACTATATCTCTGTTATTTTGAGTTAAGAACCTATTAATAATCTGTAGTCATTTAGTTCTGCTCATAAAATCTAGATCAATGACCTCCCGGTCTAGGATCTTTCAATCACTTGAGTCGAATTGACTCTTCGGGTCCCTGCTAGAACCCAATCAAACTTTCATAGGTCCCTCTTTCTCCAAACTGCGGGTTCTATCAATCCCGCGGGATCTTTCTTGGCCCCTTTGAGGAAATTTTAACAATAGGAACTAGCTCTCTATGCTAGGCCCCTTCTCCCATGTGACCTCGGACTGTGACCCGGGGATAAACTATGAAGGCCATTTCGGACTCCGGGCTTCGGCCTTTTTCACAACCGCAACTCCCTTTTCCCCGAACTTCGAATCAATGAACACAATTGACATCAGAATCAATGGTCCCTGCCACTTCCTTATATCAACGACCCTTAATGCTTCAAGATTTGAGAGTTTTTTCTTCACCAACTTTGCTTTCCTCCAAAGGGCTCTCCCTCCGAAGTCTGTGGATCTTTTCCATGTTTGACTTCCAGATCCAACGGTCTGGATTCCTTCTCTCTTTGTGAATTCAACGATTTTTCTTCTACTCCATGTAGATTTTCCTAGAGATTTATCTCCCAAACCTTCTGATCTTTTGCCATCTGTCTCTCCTGATGATGGATGTTCCCGCTTGGCTTCGGTACTTCGAGACTTCACTACCCCGTTCACCTGTCAATGTCTAGACTTTGATCTAACGATCTAGATTTATCCTCCTGCACCTGATCTGTCCACTTCTGCGGCTCCTCCACTTGAGTTTTGGATTCCTCCCATAATTGGGAAAATCACTTAGGTATCAAAGGCTGCGGCCTTCGATATTCTTCCTGCGAACCCAACTCCTGGTTCTCGAAAATGATTTTTCTCCTTAACTTGTAAGGCGAGATTGATTTACCTTTGGCGCACCCCTTGCGCTTGTGTTGAGTCTTCAGATGGATCTCGCAACACTTATCTAAGTATTGGCCTAGTGCACTCCTTGCATAGGTCTTCCTTCAGAGTATTCAATAACTCTGTGAGTTTCCTCCTTTGACACACCTCTGTTCATAAATCTAAACATAATTCCCTTTTTGCACACTTGCACCTACTCGATGCCCTCCTGGTAGAGCTCCACAAAATCTTCAACAATTATGTTTTTTTTGCCTTCTTTGCAAGGTTTTTCCTCCAAGGTATTCAGTAACCTTGAGGCTCCATTTTGAGTATGTGAACTATTCTTGTGTGCCCTCCTGGAATGTTCCCCTATGAACTCAAAGCAGAGTCCAACTATGCACTCCTTGCGTTGTCTCACAGAGTTTCAACGCTCTATTGTGAACTCTTTGTGCTTAGCCTGAAGAACCCAGAACAACTCGACGAACTCTCAAACAGATAGTGAATTCTACCCTTACCCCTGTAGATTAAATCTCTCATACATCTACAAAATATGCATACATAACATACAGATAACATTCATTTAACACATAAATGCATAGAAAACTCATAGGCAGGAAAAACTGCTTCTTTTGTATTAATCTGAATGTTAATTACAATATGTGAGCTCGACTACAACTAAGTGAAGACTCTTCCCTCCTCTCTTTGTCTTACAATGTTTTACCTTTATTTTCAACAACCTCTACTAGGGATATGATACACACATTTATACAAGAGGGACTCAATGAGCTTCCCCTCCAAGCTACACTAGTGGTGTCTAATCACCATTTAAAATGCCTATCTATTGAGGCAGATTGCAATGAGTGAAAATCTAGTCCGAATCGGATGTAGATACTTCCTACCATCAACCACTTAAGGTGACTCTATCCACGCCCTATGTGAAGGGACAAATTGGCTCTTCCAGCCTGACAACACTTAATTTCTTTAATTACACTTAAATTTTGAGGGTAAAATGAGAGGACTGACGCCTCTCCCCTCCATGAATGTGCACCAATGTGCTAGATAGTTGGTGCATGTTGAGGTGGAGCGATGCTCCTGCATCATCTTCCAGTGTTCATGATGAAACATAACAATAGGTTTGGAGGGATTCCATGGGGCAGGATGATTTGCAGGACATTGTTCCAGGATTAGAGGGACAACTAGTTCCAAGTGGCTCTTCTAAAAGCACTTTCCTCGCTAAGAGGGAGTGTTGATGATTGTAGCATCAGATAGGTACTTCCATGTGAGTCTAAGTGTCTAGATGTGTGGAAGTCATCCAAAGTCTCGAACCTTAGTAATTTACTTTAATTAAAGGAATTATTAAAGTAGAGTGTTTTTTTTAATAAGCCGAGTTTAATTTAATGAAATGCTAAAGTTATTAGCATTAGTGAATTAAATCTTAATCATTGATCTCAAGTGAGGTAAGATATAATATCAATTGTTAATCACTTTGGAGATTATGGTTAGTTGATAACTCAATATTATAAAATAAAGGCTAGGGTGAAGGAGGAAGACAACTTCTATGATCATATCACACACACACACACACACACACACANAGAGAGAGAGAGAGAGAGAGAGAGAGAGAGAGAGAGAGAAAAGAAGGAATTTTTCTCAAGGATATCTCATATGGGTGGAGAAGGACTTTAATCTAGAGACCAATATAGGTCAGGGAGAAGAGATAATATCTGCATCTGCAAGAAGATCTAACAGATCAGAGACATAGAAGTAAAGCATAGTTGTACACACTTCATAGGACAGTCAGGGAACATATGTAGGCATGCTAGATTGCAAGAAAGTTCATATGTATGTGGGTTGTAGTGAGGATAGGCATGTACATATATAGAAAAGTGATTGTACATGATCGTACATCGAAGGAGGAGTTGCTAATGTTTGTAGGTGTTGTCTATAGTTTTATGTATTTCTTCGTGGGACATTTTCCCAAGTTTGGGAGCCGTTGCTAGATTTGATATTATTCTAATGATACGTTGAATTGAAGGGAATAATATCTTTGTTAATTGTGTATGATATTTGGTTTCCAATATTTCTTTCTCTATTTATTTCAATTAATTATTCCAGCAAGTGTTTTTTTTTTTGATCTACTAATTGGATTTACAACAAGGAAATTGATAGTAAACAACTTACCTAGGTGTCAGGATTAGAAATTTAACATGCTATTAGAGATCTCACTATGAGAGGGAGGCCCATTATAGGTTACAAAATAGTTTATGGTAGGATATCTATTAGATCTGAAAGCTAACAAGTTGCAGTAGTGGGTGTTTAAAGGACTAAACATAGATCCACAACAGTTTGCAACATATCTATCATATTTGCAAGGAGATATCTACATATATATAAACCAACAATGAAATTATTGTGGGTGCTTGAAGGAATAAGCACATGGTAGTTGGTTTTGATCAGATCTGAGAAATGGAAACAACAAGTCTTAGATTTGAAGACAGATTGGATGGAGCATCCAACTTCATGTCATGGAAAGAAAGAGTCACTTTTCTTTTGAAGGAATATGATATTTGGGAGATTAATGACAAAGTAGTTTCTTAACCTACAAATCTACAAGCATTGGCATCTCAAGAGAAGAATCACATCAAATATCAATGGGTAATCTTGGATATAGTGAAGGATTATTTCATTCCTCACTTATCCTAGAAGAAGAAGACCGGTGAAATGTTTGATGCCCTAGTAAGTTTTTTCCAAAGTGATAACTCGAAAATGAAGATGACCTTGAGAAACAAACTCAGATCTGTGAAAATGTCTATATCTGACAATATTATAGGATACTTCATGAGGACCCCTCAAGCATGTGATCAAATTGCAACTGTTTGGGAGAAAGTGAATAATGTAGAACTTGTAAATGTGGCACATAATGGTTTCCCAAAGTCTTGGGAACCATTTGTCAAGTGAGTCTTTGCTCGGGAAAATATTCCAAATTGGTAGAGGCTTTGGGACAATTGTATCAAGGAAGAGACTTGGGAGGAGTCTAAACCCAAAAAAAAATAATTTGGAGAGGAGAACCTGTCTCTGGTTAGTCTATCCAAGAAGAGAAAAGGAAAATCTTCCAAGGGTAATAGTGAGGGGTCAACCTCACTATCGGGGAAGAAGGAATTGAATAAAATCAAGTGCTTCACATGCCACAAGAATGGGAACTATGCATCACAGTGTATGAATAATAAGAATGGTTAAGGAAAGATGCAGACAAAAAAATCAACAAAGACACATCTAGATGAGTTTGCAACAAAGTTTGAGAAGGATTTCTCACTAGTCTCTTACCACTCTACCAACACCAACACAAGGATTTCTTGGTACCTAGAAAATGGTGCATCTCATCATATGCTAGAATAATGATATCTATTCAATAGTATGATGAAGAAGGATTTAGGGACTCATGTGGATCTTGGTGTGAATGCCAAGTATGCAATGAAGGGGGAGTGAACTATCTGGTTTCATCTTGAGTTAGGTTATTTGTTTAAGGGCCAAGATGTGCTTTATGAACTGAAACTAAAGAATATTTTTTCTCAATGTCAGTTTTGGTGGATAGGGGTTTTGTTTTCATGTTCAAGAAAGGGAAAGTACTCATATGTCCAAAGGGATCTATCCCTGACACAACAATGAGCATTTGTTTTAGAGAGGGAAATTTATATAAGTTGCAGAGAAATCTTATTCATAGGTCCAAGGGGATATTGGATGGACCGAGGTCACTCGCAGAGGATGAGGAGAATAATATTATGAAGGGAGAACGAAATGCATATACTTATAGTCTAGGGACTCAACCATCAGGTGAGGAGGAGGATTTATCCCCTCCTATTATTGTCAGAAGACTGAGTTGGTTTAAGCTGAAATTGAGGGATGCTCAGGAGAAAGTCGAGGCTCCCAGGAGCACATTAAAGGAGAGTATTCCTATGGAGAAGTTTCCAAACTTTATGGTGCTAACGAGTAGAATTATTGATTTCAAGTATTCCAATGTTCAGGAAGAAATAAACCAGTAGGTTTGGAGGGATTCCATGGGGAAGAATGTTGTGCAAGACATTGTTCTAGGATTAGAGGGACAACTAGTTCCAAGTGGCTCTTCCAAAAGTACATTCCTCGCTAAGAGGGAGTGTTGATGTTTGTAGCACCAGACATGTATTTCCACATAGGTCTAAGTGTCTATATGTGTGGAATCCATCCAAATCCTTGAAACTTAGTAATTTACTTTAATTATTAAAGTAAAGTGATTTTATTAATTGTTTGAGTTGAATTTAATGAAATGATAAAGTTATTAGCATTAGTGAATTAAATATTAGCTATTGATCTCAAGTGAGGTGAGATCTAATATCAACTGTTAATTAGTTTGAAGATTAGAGTTAGGTCATAACTCAAGATTATAAAAGAAAGGCTAAGGTGAAGGAGGAAGACTAATTCTATGATCATATCAGAGAGAGAGAGAGAGAGAGAGAGAGAGAGAGAGAGAGAGAGAGAGAGAGAGAGAGAGAGGACTTTTTCTTAAGGAGATATCAGATAGGTGGAGAGGCAATTTCATCTAGAGATCAGTACAGGTCAAGGAGAAGAGAGAATAGGTTCAATTGCAGGAAGATCTAGTAGATCAGAGCCATAACAACAGAGTAGAACTATATGCACTTCTTAGGTCAGTCAGGGTGCCTATGTACATAGGCCACAGTGCAGGAAAGCACATATGTACATGAGCTACAATGAGGACATGAGCACACATATATGGAAAATTTATTGTACGAGATTGTATAACCAAGGAGGGGTTTATAGGGTTTGCAGGTGTTGTCTATAGTTTTCTATATTTATCTCTAAACTATTTTCCCAGGTTTGGGAGCCATTGTAAGATTTGATATTATTATAATGATAAGATGATTTGAAGGGAATAATATATTTGTGTATTTTGTAATAGATTTGGTTTCGAGTATTGCTTCCTTTATTTATTTCAGTTAATTATTCCATCAAGTGTATTTTTTTTTTGAGCTACTACTTTTATTTACAATAAGGGAATCACTAGTAAGCAACTTACCTAGGTGTCATGATTAGAAAGTTAACACCATTTTCCAGGGTTTCCGCTCATCTTGTGGTCTGAAGGGATGTGGTCTGAGAAATAGAGAATGCATTATGAAGTATACTTCTCATATCAATATACAATATATATAGGGATGTATCGTATCCTGGTAGGGTTAAGTTTGTTTGGGGGTCTCACAAACTCTATCACAATTCACAGATATAAAAATGAGTTCTTTCGTCAAGAACTTGACTATAAAGGAATTTCATTCCATTGTGGGAGGTTCCATAACTATGGTCATCTCACCAAAGAGTGCTTTAGGCTAGTCAAGAGTTGAATTTGGATTCAGAAGGACAGTGGGGAGAAGTAGCACAAACATCAATTAAATTTGTAAGCTCATACCTAGTCCCCACCTGCTCCATCCCCAAAAACAACTATTAAGGATTATAACCATCCTAGAATGAGCAAGTCATAGGCACCTCAAATTACACCTAAGGACATTTCAGGTAAGTCAAATCCTCCATCTTCTCTCATTGATCCTTTATCTAATTTGGGGTTGTAGTTTTGGGTATTTTGGGGATCCTTTTTCAATCTTGAAACCAAGGCCTAGTATCAAATTTCTCTCCAACCTCTTTGGTATTTTGATGCCTCTTTCTATCCTCTAATCCATCTTGAAAAAAAAAATTAAATTGACCCCCATTCGAATACACCCCCCTTCCCACCTGACCTTTGGTTTCCCTAGAATCTCCTCCCCCCCATCTAGTCTCTTTTCCATCATCCTCTCCCAGATAAAATTTTAGATCCCATTCATGCTATCCCATCCCTCCATATTTTGGTGTTGAAGGAGGACTTGGATCATTTGATGACAAAGGTCTAAAAAACTTCCAAAGATATAGGAAATCCTTCATTTCCCTAGCTCAACAATAGAATACATCGAAATTATTCTCTAGACACTTCACTTGGCAGAAGAAAGTATTTTTTTCTATTTATTGATAACTTCAACATGATGGTTTGGGTGTATTTTTTAAGGGAAAAATCATAAGCATTAAAACAAATTCAGTCATTTCAGAATTTGGTTGAAACTGCAACCGGGGAGAAAATTGCCACTTTGTGTGTGGATAATGGAGGAGAATTCACTTCTAGTGAATTCCATGCATACTGTCATGAAAAAAAAATTATGAGGTAATTTAGTAAATCTTTTAATCCATACCAAAATGGAGTCACTGAACAAATGAATCAAACATTATTGGGCATGGCTATATCAATGTTGTTCTTCAAAGGGTTAAGTTCAAGTTATTGTGGTGAGGCTATGCATACAATAGTTTGTTCGACAACACAGGTATTCCAACAGAGGACAAACACCTTCAGTAACCACTCACATAACCAGATCAAAGATCAACACACCGATGTTTTCACGTGGTAAAAACCCTACGGGGAAACATCCACGACCCCAGCCAACGCGGCCACTTGGAGCAGTTTATTAATGCAAAGAAAAATATTACAGAGAGATTTTACAAGAGAGTTTCTCACAATCGATCATCGGCAAATGACCCTCCATGCTCTTTAAATAGAGATCATGGACCAATCGAGTGTTAAGCCATGGATCAATGGCCGTTAAGATCGAGGAGAGTATGAACCGTCAGATCCCTCTATGTCGGGAACATATTGTGACCGTCGGATTTCCTAACTACAAATGCATACTAATGCATACTAAAGAAACACACTTTTACCTAACGACATATTAGACCAAGTAGATCTTAACTAACTCCTAAGTGTCTAAATATCCTAACATCCCTCCTTAAGAACAACTTGGGATAGGATTGAAGGATTTAAAATAATGACAAAAATAGGAGAAGGAAGGAGGAATTAGAGCCTATCCCCCCTTAATGACAACTTCCTTAACTCCTAACATAGATCGAAGTTTGGAAAACTTCGCTTCTGTAAGAGACTTTGTGAAAATGTCTGCAACTTGATCTTCTGTAGGGCAAAAGAGCACTTCAATAACTTG
>ML796024.1:115302-139759 GCA_009831015.1 Picea engelmannii | reverse complement strand
TATGTCGGGAACATATCATGACCGTCGGATTTCCTAACTACAAATGCATACTAATGCATACTAAAGAAACACACTTTTACCTAATGACATATTAGACCAAGTAGATCTTAACTAACTCCTAAGTGTCTAAATATCCTAACATAGTTTACTTGAGAAATTGGTCTCCTTCTTCATCTTTATATGGTATTACTCCTTATGAAGCATTGTACAGATTCAATCCCATGATTAAACATCTTAGAGTTTTTCGAACAATTTGTTATGCACTTATTTCAAAATAAAAATGAACAAAGTTAGATTATAAGAGTATGAAATACATTCTAGTCGGTTATTTTGAATAGAAAAAGGGCTATCTACTTTTATCATGCAAAAAATTTGTTGTCAGCAGGGATTTTTTTTTTATTAAACATAAAGGACAAGTGTAGAAGAAATTGAGAAAAAACTTACTCAATTAGAGAAAAAAGTGACTAAGGAATAACAAAGGTTGCAATCCATAAATAAATCAAAGGATGATAAATGGTTTGGAATGGCTTGGACATCAGACAAACAGTTGGAAGGTGAAGAGTCAACAAATTCTTCATAAGGTAACTTAGAAGATTCAACTCATGTTAACATTGATAATGGTTCTTTGGATGGTACCTTATCACCACTTCAAGTTGTATAAGAGACTCCAAAGTGGGAAACTCAAGTACTTAAGGAAGTTAAGTCTGCTAAAAAACATAAAACATGTATAAGGAGTAAAAAAAAATTGGGTTCTATTATTTATTCTCTTAATGCTATTAATTCATCCACTATTGCAGAGGTAGTAGAATATGATGAATGGAGGAAGGAAATGCTATGTGAATACAATGTAGTAATAAAAAATCAGACTTGGAAATTTGTTGAGTGTCCAAAGGATGTAAAACCCATTGGTTGTAAGTGGGTTTACATGATAAAATATAAGGAGAATGGTAAAATTGATAAGCACAAGGTTAGATTGGTCACAAAGGGGTTTTCTCAGAAAGAAGGTATTGATTACGAAGAATCCTTCGCTCCAACAGCCAATTGGAACACTATCAGGGTTGTGCTAGCTTTGGCTACACAAAATGGATGTGAAAAGTGCCCTTCTAAATGAATATCTACAAGAGGATGTATATATGAATAAACCCACCGGTTTTTAAGTTTCAGAGCAAGGAAATAAAGTTTGTAAATTGGTTGAGTCATTGTATGGGTTAAATCAAACACCTAGAGCTTGGTATGCTAACATGTTTGTCTATCTACATAAAGTTGGTTTTCTTTGAAGTGAGTCAGATGACACTTTGTATGTTCAAGTTCAAGGAAACAATTTGATCATTTTGGTAATGTATGTTGATGATTTTCTCATAACAATTATTAACAATGATCATATTTCTCAAGTAAAGAAAGAAATTCTAACAGGTTTTGAAACGACAGATTTGGGATTACTTCACTACTATATTGTGGAGGTGAAGTAATGTAGTGAGAAATAACAATTTTTATTTCCAAAAATAAATATGTTTCTGAATTATTAAAGAAGTTTGGAATGGAGGATTGCAAACTAGCCATCACCCCCATGGAGAAAAACTTCCAAAATTATTTTTTGTAGTCAACGTCCTTTGCAGGTATATGCAGGAACCGAGAGAAAATCATTGGAATGCAGCGAAAAAGGTACTTGAATATCTTCAAGGAAAAAAAAAATTGGACTTGAGTATAAAAGGAATACATTTTTTAGACATGTTGGCTACTGTGATGCATATTTTACTGGATATGTTGATGATAGTGCATCTAATTCGAGATATTTAATGAGCATGGGATCAAATTTTGTGTACTGGAGTTGTAAGAAACAAACCACAGTTGCAAATTCAACATTAGAAGATGAATATATCTCAACTTGGGAAATGAATTGCGAAATAGTATGGTTGTGAAGATTTTTGCAGGATATTAAAGTTATTCACAATGAAGCTACTCCCTTATTCATTGACAATCAATTAGTGATAAAGTTCGCCAAAAATCTATTTTTTCATTTGAAGAAAAAACATGTTGATACAAAGTACCATTATCTTTGAAATCTTGTCATCAAGGAAATCATCAAGCCAAATTACTATCCAATAGAGGAGCAATTGGCTGACATTTTCACTAAGACTCTCGGAAGAATTAAGTTCACTAAGTTTAGAGTCGAGCTTGGTATTCTCTCCAAAGAAATTTTGGATCAAAGGGGAATTGTTAGAAATTATGATCCAAAATAGAAATTTTGTGAATAAATGTTTTATTTAATAAAACATTAATTTAAAATGACATCTACATGCTCACATGATGGCTTAGGAGATCCATGTTAGTTTTACTCAGTTCTAATTAACAATATTTTTAATTATAGTTTTTGGGAAATTTAAACCCATTTTCAATTCTACGTGAGGTAGAATTTTGGCCCTTAGCCCTCATATTTATTGTTGTAATTTTTTCCTTCATCAATAAAATATAGTGTATGAGTAAACTTTGTCAACTTCTACTAGAGAAATATGAGGCTAATCATCTATAGAATCATCATCTTGGAATGTTGAAGTATTGGCAAGAACAAGGGGAATGAAACATGGAGTTTTGAACATGACCACACAAAAGTATAGATGCTGAAAGTAAGTAGAGCTCTGAAAAGAAAAAAAAAAACTCTAATATTGATTTAATAGTAGAAATAAATCAATTATAAATGATGATCACTAAAATATGAATCCTACACACAGATGCTGGAAAATAACCACGGAAGATAATAAAAAAATACATTTATTCTAACATCTTCGATTTCATGTTGCAAAAAGGAGTTAATTTGTTATGGAATGTTGTATTTGTGGAACATAGGACCATGAAAGACATGAATAAGTGGCTTCCAGAAGTGATGAACAAGTATATCCTTGAAGTGTTAAAAAATTGGAAGGATTGGAAGGCCCTATGCTTATTTGAAAGGTATGAATTTTATTTCACTCGGACATTGCTGTCAGAATTTTGATGCAAGAACTCTTGTCACAAGAAAATTAACAAAAAAACGAGATGGATACTAACTGCGATAATAATAATAACAAAGATGGTTCCTTCAATATCTGTAATGAGAAATTTATCTAAGGAACTAGACCAAATTTTGTTGAAACAATTAACAGAAAAATCTTCTATAGGAGCAAAAAACTTCCTCTTTTCGAAACAAACCAACTTGTTTATCTTTCAGCTAACAATCTCTTTTTTATTTGAAAAGAACCTAAGGAAAATTTTCTAGTAATTACCTAGTTTTCAAGAAAAAATCTCGTTCAACTACGCCAAATGATTGGTTTTCAAAGTTGAACATTATTTTTATCTTTATTTTTTTTTAAAATTAATTTTTATTATTTTTTCATTTTCTAATTTTTTTACAAGGAAGGAAAGAAATCAAATTGAGTTTATAGCAAGTTGGGGATCCTACAAGATTACCACCTCAATCCCAGATTGTTGTAAAACATGTTGAACAAATTCCTCTTGGGTGATAGGTTGTTGACACAATCTTAACCTATGCCCATTAACCAAGAAATGAATTCCTTCCCCATCAATGGTCTTGATTCTCACTGAACCCTTATAAAAAACCATTAACAATTTCATATGGGCCTAACTAGCGTGTGGTGATATTCCACTTAAAATGATTGAATTTGGAGTTAAAAAAGAGAGCCCAATCACCTGGATTGAATTTCTTTTTCATGATAAACTTGTTGATGTAGGAGCATCGACCGCATAATTAGAGGTGAACCGGAAAATCAGGGTGAGGATGGTAATGGTGAAACAAGGGGAGTAATAGGTACAAGAATGAATACTTGAAATGGAATAATGGTTCATCCAGGTGGATATCGGTGGCCACCCACCTATTCCACTGACTCGAAAAATAGTTTTCCACCTTGGTTGTTTTTTGACAGTTTTCCGGGTTCCAAACTTTCGGGGCCGTTTTGAGGCCCTAAATGATGTTTTTTGGGGATTTAGGGCCTAGGTGATTGCTGAAGGCACTACTTGGGCCAGCCAAATTTTTTTCTTCTCGGTTATAAATTTCCAACGAGCTATCGTGCACCTAAAACAAAGATCGTATGCAAAAGTTACAACCCCGGTAAGTTGATGTACTAACTTACCCAAAAGGGTCCCATGTGACTTTTGGCGCTTCATCTCCTAGGGTTAGGTTTTTGGATGTCTAGGGTTTTTGACATTCCTGTTTATTGTAAAAGGCCTTCAGAGCCTCATTGTAACCATCTTCTTGTGAATGAGCACAACCGTTACATTTCTTCTCATAGATAAGCCACCACCATTATAACAAGCTTGTTTTCCATTGCATTTTACAGTTTCATCTTATTTCCTTATTGAATAGAAAACCAATTTTATTGTATCTCTGTTATTTTTTGTTAAGCATATTTTAATAATCTGTATTCATTTCATTATGCTCATAAAATCCAGATCAATGGTATCATAGTGGTCTGGTTCTTGTCGTCTTAATGCATGTCCCCAACGAGGTCAGGGTAAAAAGAATTGGGTCTCAAGCTTGTTTCTCTTGAGGAAAAAATCTCTCGCACGCCTAAGCGACCTCTCATGGCAAGAGAAAATAAAGATGATGGCTTAGGATATCCTTTCAAAATGTTTCTTGAGGAAGCCCTCATGCAATAGAGGAACGAGATGATGGATAGTTTCATGCAAATCCTTCGGCGACTACCAATAGGTGATGCAACTTCCTCGAGCGGAGGCGTTGCCCAATTCAAGGTACAAATCAACTTTGATATTCCTATATTTGAAGTTTAGATAGACGCAGATGTTGTAGACAAGTGGTTGAATCTACTATAAGGGTATTTTTCTGTCCATAACTTTTCGAATAGAGAAAATATTAATTTTGCGCTCCTCAAAGTCATTCCCCATGTAAAATATTGGTGGTAAACTTTCTGTGAGAAAAAGGAAACAAAGGAACCTATTGAGGGATCCTAAATCCCTTTAACTCAACAATAGGAACCAACCCCACCACTGAGGCCCAATTAGACTCTGCAACATTTAATAGTGGAATGGTTCTCCAGATCCTGCGATCCGACCAAAATAATCGATGGGATTTACGTTTTCTTGTGAAGGATTTCTCCTCCAGGTCGGATGTTCTCTTTTTGTGTTTTCTCTTAGGTGGGATAGATATAAAATAATGCTGGTATAAAGCAACTAAGTGAAAAAGTGGGAACAAACTTAACTACTGGAGAAGAGGCTGAGCTTGGGATAACCCTTTCACTCTAGCATGCAAACAATGATAGTCTACCACAGGCCTAGTACTAATACATTAATCGTGTGAGTATTCCAATTACTGATTGAGATACAATTTATTAGAACAAAACATGCATGCGATAAATGATGGCAAGTAAAATAATTCACTCAACTCTAATCATCTATCACATAATAATGCAACTATTTATTTTCATCATTAAAGACAAGAACTGTAAAAACATTGAATCAGATAACTTATCAACAAATTTAGTAGTTCTTACTCATTACAACATCCATTCATGAGATGAAATAAGAAATAATTCTTCTCCACATCCAATCATACACGCATTTGGTGAAAAACATGAACTTGTCTCTGGTCCCAAAAGGACTTCTCAATTAAAGGTAGCTTCGAAATAGTTCTTAACAAAACAAAAAATGAGGGTCTTTACAACAACCATCGACCCTTGCTAATAGGTCAATCCTCCTATTTATAACATACTATTAACTAAAAATAAATATTAAAGTGAAACTAAGTGAAACAAAACTTTCCAGATTGCGCATTCTTCTATCAGTCTTTCAAAGAGTCATCTTAGGATATCACTTAAGTGGGTGAATCTTCTCGTACTTTCACCACTGGACAAAAATATCCTCGCATGTGTTAGCGTACGAAAATTTGTGCTGATCCATTGGGGCCGAAAGTATCTCCTTGATATCTACTACATGTGCCTGATATTTGACTATTTTGGCACTTAAATGTTGTATCACTGTCTGAGCCTTGATCAGGTGCTCCATGAACTACTGCACTTGTCTTGGCACCATGTTCGACACCTTTGTTATCTCTGCAGCCTGCGATGAGTCTTGTTCGGTTTGTAATTTGTTGATGTCGCACAATTCGACAAAGTCATCAGGTGTGTCAAATTCTGGAAGACTGATGTCTCTCATTGCTCGGTTGACATTGGTCAAATTATTTTCTCACTCAACCCAATTTTCTTGGATCTCCCGATGAGGCTCTTGGGCCATTCTCATCCAGTACTCGACCAATTTCTTTATGCAGTCGATGCTACTATCTTTGAGTACTTGAAGGCCATGCTCTTCGACATCTCGGCCCTGCTGAACGACGTTGATGTAGTCGATCCTTTCCATGGCTTGGTGTTCTTTCTCATACCTCCTTTCCATATCTTTACACATTTCCAACACCATGAGGGTGTCTTCTTGGTACTCGACTAATATTGTAGTGAACAGATGTCGCTCATTTGCAAATTTATTATAGTTTTCTTGGAACTCAATCCTCAGGAATACCGCGACTTATGTGGTATCCCGGTAATAATTTGCCAAATGGCGCAGATGTTCTAACTTTTTCAAAGTAGAGACCAATTGGTCTTCATCCTTTTTTACTCTGTCCAGGTTCGCATCTGAGGTTGCCATCCCTACGCCGATAAGTTCATATGTTTTGGCATGCTATGTATTTATCAAAATTTCCTCCATGGTGATGAGGATAGAGAGATCTAGAGTGATCCTCCTCTTCTTGGTGGTTCTCTATATGATATCTTTTCTTTTTCGATCATAATTGATGGCATGTATGTCAACTACTTCATCCATGGGTTTAGGGATTTTCTGATATCCCCAGGTGAGTGTATTCCCCAGACTCCCGATGGTATATACTTGTTCAAGATGGGTTATTGAATGTGCTCCCTTTGTTTTGAAGGCACGACTTCTGTTTGTCGTTCATCGGGGAGTTGCGTACTGATTGAAATTGAGGGATCGGGGGTAGGATCGATACTTACTTGATCATCGACCGTTGAAGCGTCTATTTCCTACTGTGGAGCTTTTTCCTTTTGCTCGATCGACCCTAGCTTGTCCTTCAGATTGTCCGCTTGGGTCTCCTTTGCATTGGACAGCTTAGTGTCTAATCCACTCTCGACTTCTTGTTTGTTCTGTGGAAGCCCTCTAAATTTGAGCATCGAGAGATAGGGAATATGTCTTTTCTGGCTCCTTTTCCTCTTCGATATGTACAGGGGACACAAGGGATACCTACGGGCTGTCATCATCATCACATATTTTTATTAATTCAAGGAGGGGGTCTGGTGCACTTGTTCCCACTAATACCTCGACTGTCTCCAGCTAATATGAAACACCCACTGGTGATCCAGCCTGCGACGTTGTGATTTTAGGGTCATCAAACCCGAAAATTTCATCGACGTCTATCAGTTCAGGGCCGCTTGGGCCTATATCACTTTCATTTTGGTTGTCGTTAGGGAACCTTATCATACCTATAAGGTCCATATCATCTTGCAGATGATCAATGATCCACTGTTCATGTTCTATCATGAGTAACCCCCTCACCTGCACATCTTGATTCATGGGGAAAATTCTATCTTACACCAGGGCTACCAGGGGGGCTTTTGTTGCTTCGACCGCTATCATTTCTTCTCTGGTCCTGAAAACTCCTTGAGATGATTGTTCTAGGATTTTATCCTATTCATATAGGCCCATGGATTTGAACCTATTCATATTGGGGTTGACCATACTTGCCACCACTTCGTCCCAGTCCTTGGTATTTTCTACGAATAATTCATCTTCAAATTTTTCGTGGGTGTATGGGCAACATGATGACACTTGCGAGACATGTTTCAAGACCAGACCCTTTGGGTCATGTTTGTAGAATCGGATGGTGTGGAATCTGAACTCCAATTGTCTCATTCCTTATTGATTAGCTTGAGCAGTGTCCTTCACCATGTAGAAGCCTACATGGAAGCCATAAGGTATGAACATCCTTTTCTTGTCCTTGACCCGAGTAGCGTTGTAACCTTGCAGGATGGTCTGGTAGCATATCTTCCCCACTACAAGTTGATCAGGGACATGCGTGGGAAGGAGATGAGGTGCTCTTGTGGCCTTGAACAATATGATGTAGGTATCGCGCTCGTCCAGATACTGGTGGCCGACCTTTGATATCATATTTTTGGCCGTAGCTGATAGTCTTAGGCATTCTTTCTTGAAAATAATAAAATAAATACGTGCGATGAATTCATCGGAGATGAGGAAGTAGGATTTTTTGTACCTATTCTCCCATAAGATGATGAAATATACGTGGACTGGGAGCTTTGTGAAGTGCCAACTCAGATTCATTCCAATGAAAACGTGTCTGGAACATATGACATCCAGTAAGTAAGAAGCCATGTAGAAGGCTGGTGTCTCTCCTTCCTTCAGCGTATGAGCCTATTGTATGAAAATGATTAGTTTCTTAGAAATGATGGCTCCCTAGTTGAAGCCACTACCGGAAATGGCCACTATGTAAGACAAAGGCATCCATGCCTCTGAAAATATAGAGCAATCTTTCTCCCCGTACAACCGGTAGATGAGAGCCATTAGGTAGATACATGGCTCCCTTAAGTTGGCCGTTTGGTACCAGTTGGAGGTCCGGTTGGTGTATTTCTTTTCTTCTCTCCACCATGAGGCCATTAGCCGTTTGGTTTCGTGGCACTCGTATAATTTTACGACAAAATATATGTTTAGTCGGTCTTCAGGGTCTCTTAGCTTGTAATACTTGTGGACCTCTATGGAAGGAATACCCCAACACATCCACCATTGTCGTCATTGATTAAAAACTTATGTGTGTCTGTGTGGTTGATGAGCCACTGAAAAAGTTATATACAGGGAAACACAGGGGTTCTTCTTACTACCATGTGCAGGTACAACCATCGGATATTCGGGAATACCTGGTTGTCGAGTGCTCTCACATCTGGGTCACTATGTGGGATGTACTCTGGGAATTCCTCTCGGTTGATCTTTTTGAAGAGTTCTCCCCAATGTGGGAGTGCTATATTGGTCCCTTTGTTTTCCTCTGTATCTCCAAAGGCTGACGGTTGAATGAAAACCTTCTTTGTAGATGTCTTAATGAATGGCTCCAGCCTCAGAGTGTATTCCAACTATTTTGCTACCCCTGGAGAGGAACCTTCACCTACTTCTGGCTCCTTCAACTTCGACACCCTCAATGATCATCTAGTGTTCGGCTTCCTTGGTGGAATTTTTCCTGCAACTGAAAAATTGAAGCTTATATACTATGAAAAGAACATAACCGGATAACAAATATAAAAATCGTAGTGACGTAAAATTACAGACTTGGATACATGCCTGTAAAGTTCGCTAAACCTGGTTATTTGATACTCATGGGAACTCTGCAGCTTTCAAATTGCTTGTCTCACTTTCTCCGAATGCTCTGAAACTTCTTTGCACGCATAATGGTTTCATTTACAATGGCTCAAGAGAATTTCAACTAGAGAAGAAATTACCGTGTTGTATCAACCATTTGATTTGGGTGATGAGTGAAATTCAAACAAATCTGTCGCTGAATATCTGTAACCTAAATTCATCATGGGTTGATGACGAAGGTACAGAGGGTGATGTGGTATATTGGTAATTTCAAATGAATGTTTTGATTCGCACACGAATTAACAACTAATGTGAGATTTGGTATTGATTAACCCTTTAAATTCTCTGAATCTAATCGTATGTAGCTCTAAAACGTCCTATCGTGTCGCTTTCTCGGTGGGTGGATTGGGGATCAGGGATGCACGATGAATATTTTCGTCTATGTCGCTTGCAAAATCTATGACGCCGATCGATCTCATCGTACAATGATGACATGGCGAAACCGACTCGGAGGTGTGACTTAGACCTAGGGAACCAAGAATGACTCGGGGTAAAACTAGACCATACGATTTTCCAGACTAGAAAAGACACGTGGCATTGAAGACGGGTGGCTTAATTTGTGTGTATTAATCGTAGTCGGGGTTTTTATTAATTCATTAGTTTTAAAACATACCTTAAAGTGTCGATGCCAAAAAGTACCCGGGATCGACGATCGACAATACCTATCACATGTTTTCCTTCAATTTAGCTTCCTCAAAAAATTCCCGATGCCTAAGAGCATCAGGAATTGGTGATCTGGGAAAACGTTTTAGCGTGGTTAAAATTTTCGTCGCGATTTGATCTTCTCCGATTTTGACAAGTGCGTCGGGTATCAGCTATCGGTGATATCGTTTCTTTCTTCTTTGACATTTACTTCCTTTGCCTTTTACCGATGCCGAAGGGGATCGACTATCGATGGTGTCTGTATGTGATACTTGTCGTGAAACAGAACTTCCTTTCACCAAAATCGGTGAAGATCGGTGCTTGGAAACTGAGGTTTTCTGAGTGATTCCTTTTCACCTCTCAATTCCTTCCGATGCCAAATCTTGAGCACGTCGGGTGAATTGTTTTGGCTGTTGATTCTTTAAGTGTTGATCCTTTTATTTTTTAATTCATGGGGTTTTATAAAGTTTAAACAAACATTGAATAGAAAATGAGAGTCAAGAGAACAAGAAAAGACAAAACAATGAAAAGAAAATCGAATCAGATAGTGCAAAGATCAAGTGGTACCCAAAAAGTGAAAAAATGACATAGGATTTTTAGGGTGTGTTGAGTGCTCAACAAATGGCGACTTACTGGGAAAAAGTAGAAACTATGTTCCCTCTTCGGGCTTGGATGATGCGAAAATATGATTAGGACCTTAACTGGTTTTCATCAGAGCTTCTTTTACCCTTGCATTCAAAATTTCCCTAGTTGATGCATCTGGGCCTACCTGTGGGGTTTTTTAACCTTTATTCCGCCTTCTTTTGCTGTAACCTTGACTCATGCCTCCCTTTTGACAAGAGTCTAGTAAAGGATTCACTAGCAATAGGTCTTTTATTTACCCTTATTCATTTTCTATGAGGTTGCTCCGCTGCCAGCTAACTTCCATAGCCCCAACAGAGTCGCCCCGGCGTCACAAACCTTGGTTTGCTGCCAAAAAGCATCCATAGCCCTGGTGGAGATATATGCATACCCTCTCCTAATGTGCGCTGATTTGATATAGTTGAATGTTATTTTGGCAGAATGCCCTGAGTGAGCAAAAGAGGAGGACGTCTGTTACTTGCAAAATAAATAAGATGGTTAAGGTGAAACTTAGTAGCTCTGTCTCTGAGGTGCATGTAGTCCTTTCTACTGTCTTTTCCTTAAGGTTTTACAAGAACACTAAGAAGACACTTCTAGATTTCTCTAAAGTTGTTCATCAGATCATGCTAGATAGAGAATCCTTTTGAAACAACTGCAGGTTCTTCAATGTTTCTTGTGTTTGTATGTGAGCGACGAGTTAGGAACAAAGTTCGCTATGCCACATTATTTGAGGTCAACCGTTGTATTTCTAAACACAATCTTTCAAAAGCTCAGAAGCATAATCACAAAATATAAAACAAAAAATGTGCAAACGCAAAAAAATTTCATCAACACATCTAAAATAAACACATTTTTTTTTTTCTAATGAAAATATTGTTTTAGGCTTGGCCATTCACTGGGAGAGAACCAGGTTCCCCTATTAGATTCTATAGTCGGTATGTGCTTGAACCAATATTCTCAGCCACCTGGAAATGTCTGAGCCATAGATTCTGAAACTTAGAATGTTTCCCTTTAGACTCACTTGCTCTGTCCCACTTTAGGACTAAGTCTCCTACAAAATTCTTCTCTTTAGCCTTATGCTTATCAAACCACCTTTTAACTATCTACTAGTGGGCTATGAACTTTGATTGAGATTTATCCCTTTATTCTTCTAGCATGAGTAGGGTGTCAATTATTTGTTGTAATATTGATGAGGGCTGCGCTCTCGACTCTTGAGCAAGTTGAAGAGATGGAAGATATAGCTCGTTTGGGAGAATGGATTCCTGTTTGTATACTAAAAATATGGGGAATTACCTATAGTTTCCTTGGGTGTAACTCTATATGCACATAAAGCGTTATGGAGTAGATTATGCCAATTCCTCTGTTTGTCTACAACCGTTTTATTCAATATCCTCACTAGGTTTTTATTAGTTGATTTTGCCACTCCGTTTCCCTGTGGAGAATAATTCGCAGAGTATCTAATTATGATTCCTTTTTCTAGACAAAACTACGCTAATAGGGTGGAAGAAAAGTAAGATGAATTATCCAAAACAAGGACAGAAGGGACACCGAACCTTGTGATTAGATGTTGTTCTATGAATTGGATTACCACCTTCTCATTTACATGAGTCAGAGGGATGGCCTCTGCCCATTTTGTGAAATAATCGGTGGTAGTAAGTATGTATTTGTTTTGTTTTGAAGAACTTGGTGTAATTTCTCCTATAATATCTAACCCTCATTGCTCGAAAGGTCTAGAAATGACCATCAGTTGGAGTGGGACAACTTCCCTCTTCTCCCTTCAAACACTTATTTGACAAGTCTTACAGTTTCTAGAATATGTGTGAGCATCTTTGAACAAAGTAGGCCAATAATAACTAGCTCTTAATATCTTATGAGAAGTGGTGTTTCCTATGAAATGTCCATTGGCAGGACCATCATGGAGCTCTTTTAGAACTTTGTCTACATCTTCGTGTTTGAGAGATCTTAAAAGTACCCCATCATAATTAACCCGAAAAAGTATTGAATTTATGAGGTGATATTGTGAGGATTTTAATCTGAGAGCTCTCCTTTCCTTAGGGTTTAGGTTTTATGGGCAAGTCCCATGATGCGAGAGATAAGTCAGTTTCTCATACCATGACTCTTGCCCTGGGGAGACGTATGAAGCTTCACCACACCATAATGTCAATTCATTCTCCCATCCAGAGTTGTCATTTACTTGTTCCTGGGCTTGAGATGCCAGTTTGCATAACCCTTTTCCTTTAACCAATTTAACAGGGTTTATATCTAGATCAAATTCTTAGAACAATTCCATCCAGTTCCCTCTTCTTTCACCCATTTCCCATTGAGTAAATAGGGATCGGACTGTGGGGTGGGGCATGATTATCTTGGTATGGTTCTTGAGGATGTAAGATCTGAAATGTTTCACTGCCTTGTAAACTGCATTAGCCTGCTTTTTTATAGTAGGATAATTTAGTTTGGCACCTTGGAGATTAGTGCTCATGAAGGACATAGGGGCCCCATTGTTGTCATCATCCTTTTGAGTTAATACTGCGGATAACGATTGGTCGAAGGTGAAATTATAGAGGGAGAAATATTTGTTCAAGTCGGGGCTTCGCAACACTAGAGCCTGAGATATTACAGTCTTAATACTACTGAAATAATTCTTTCATTTATCATCCCACTTAAACTCAACATCTTTACGAATAATGTTTTGTAGGGGTTTGATAGTTTCTGCGAAATCGAGGGTGAATTTCATCACAAAACTAATTTTCCCGAAGAACAATTGCATAGCCTTTTTGTTGTGAGGTAATGGAAGTTGAGCTATAGCCTTAATTATTTTTGGGTCTATGTGAATTCCTACTTGATATATAATGTGGCCTAACAACTTACCTTCCTCAAGACCGAAAATAGTTTTCTTAGGGTTTAAGGATATGTCGTATTTCCTACACCTTTCCAAAATCTGGGTTAAATGTTGGATGTGATTTTCTTTGTTCTTTGAATACACAGTCATGTCGTCCATGTAGACTACTACACACTTGTTGATTAGTCCCTGAAATGATACATCCATAGCCCTCTGGAAGGTCTCTCTTGCATTGATTAAACCAAAAGGCATGCGTTTGTAAGCGAAGGTTCCCCACTTGGTTCTGAAGGTAGTTTTCAAGCGGTCTTCTTCCAAAACTAGAACCTACTTGTAACTTGAGAAACCGTCCAGCAAGGAGAAAATCTCAGAGCCAGACATGATCTGCAAGATTTGATCCATCGATAAGACTAGGTATTTGTCCTTTTCTGAAGATCTGTTGAGGTTTCTAAAATCTACGCATAGGCGGATCTCCCCAGACTTTTTTCCTTACATGAACCAAATTTTCTACCCTTGTAGAGTGTCTAACCTGGAATATAATTTTGGCATCTAACAATTTCTTTAACTCCTGACACATGAGGGGATTCAGGGATGGGTGGTATTTTCGGATCTTCTTTTGGAAGGGTTTTACTTCAGGCTTTAAAGGGATAGTGTGTTGAATGATACAAATATCATAAGTTTTCAGATCTTGGTAGGACCACACAAAGACATATAGATATTGTCTAAAAGTTTGAGATAGGCCTTTCTTTCGTCTTTAGATATTGTCTTACCGAGGCTTACATTTTTTGGGTTTTCAGAGGTTCCGAGATTTACAGTTTCATGCATGAGACAAGAACTACTGGTTTTCACGTTTTTTGACCCCCTAAATCTTTCCCTTAGATCAAAAAGGTTTTCTAAATTTTCTATTTCCTTCGGTATCATGTGATACTTTGATTTGTCAGTTGGTTGATTTGTTTGAGGATCGGTTCCTGCAGATTGTTCCTAAAATATTTTTTCGTCAATAGCCAAGTCTTTAAAATTGTCCTGATTTGTCAAAACGTTTATAATTTTTTCATCTCATTACAAAAAATTCCAATTAGAAATATTTTTGGGTACCGAGGGTTTGTAGAGAATTTCTACGGTGAACCGAGAGGCTTCATAATCTTCTAGAGGTGATAACCTTGAAGCAGCGGTGGCCAGAGAATCAACAAGAATGCTCTTTTCTCTGGGAATCACTGTAATGTTGAAAGCTTCAAAATGTTCTATTAGCCTTTGCGCTTCATGTTGGTAATTCTTTAGGTGTGGAGAATTGTAATATATAGTATTCCTTGTCTAACGATGATTTCATAATCTCCAAAAACCTTCACTTCCTTAACTTTCAAGTCCATGGCTTTTTTTAGCCCTTGTGTTAGAGCTTCGTATTCGACGGTATTGTTTGTGTATTCAAACTCAAGTATACAGGATAAAAAATGTCATTTACCTTTTGGATTAATGAAGATGTGTAATGATCCCAAGCCATTATGCAAGGATCATCACTTGTTTTGGTGTCTTTTTAAACTTTTTCTGGTTGTGGTATTTCGTCAAACAGTTTGCTGATCTATTTGTTTAGATGTGTTTATATGTGGGTATGCAGTAAATAATAGAAAGAGATAACCATGGAACATACCTCAACCATATGCAATAAGATAGACAAGCCAAAACATCTCAAATCTTCTTTATTCATAAAATAGAGAAACCTGCTACAATGAACATGCTGATCTGGAATGCTCAACAAATGGCCAAGAAGATAAACAATAGATAAGAGCTTCTAAAAACTTGTCCCGCTAATACAAAAGATGCCTCCAAAGGCTGAATAAGAAATGAAGATCAATACAAGAAGATCTAAATGACAAACTCTCCAGCTGAAGAATTCCACACTCCAATAGAAGGCTGAAACCCTCAATAACTCGGCCCCGCTGCCAAAGGTGTCGAATCACCCAGAGAAATATGCCAACTGATAGATCGGGTGATGGTAAGAACAACCCAAGTGCCCGAATCTCCAAGATCCCTCTCAATATCTATAGATTTGAAATCCCACTCTGAATGGTGCGCCCCACTGGATGACTGAAGCCCTAGATAATTCGTCCCTGCTGAAGGAGGCCTCCAAATGCTCTGAAACTCTCCAAAAATATAGATCGGGACACTGCAAGTCACTAGGTGAAGTCCCAGGGTCATATTTGAAGTGTAACCCCTCCAAACGGACTAGATCTGGATCTCAAAAATGCCCTCCTTCTCTTCAATTCGCCCCACTGCTCAAGAAATAATCCGAGCCATAAAACTATCTCAGAAAGCACTAGATCTGATGTCCAAGGCCCTGTAATGAAAACCCAAGTGATAGAGTCCTCAATGGCCTTGCCAATCTCCTACAATGAATGTCTCTCGAAAGATGGTGCGCCCCCCTTGCTGGAAACCCCCAATGGTGCGCCCTCCTCCTCTTCCTGTGCCTGTGGCTGTGTAGAACCTCCTGCACTGATGTAGATCTAAATAGAATGGTGTGGGAGAGTATTCATCTCCGAGACCAAGCTTGGGACAATCTAGGTGGAATCTTTCACCACCGAATCGTCCTCTAGGGTTTGTTAAGTCAAAACCCTCAAAATCCCCAAGAGATGGGCTCACTAGCTAAAGCTAGATATCAAACTGATAAACATACATGAATCCCTGAGAAGAGGCCCTTGCCTTTCCTTTATACTTTTTGGCTCACCTTGTCCCTCCAAAGTGACTTTCATTTTATTAATATTTAATTAATTAATTAAATCACTTTAATTAATTAATTAACCTTTTTACCTTTGAAAAGCTCCGTATCTCTCCTTGTGGCTTCCTTGGCCACTGAAAGCCACTTCTAGCCATCCCATCCTGTAGTTCTGATCCTCCCGATTCCAATGAGCTATTACACTGAGAGGTTCCTCCAAGTAATGTGCCCAAAATGACCTCTTCAATGAATTCCATTGACTTATAGCTCAAAATAGTCAAAATCATGGAAATCGTCGAAATGCAATGAAACCAAAGCCAACCTGTGTAGAATGGATCATAATGATGGAATATGATCATCAATGGGATATGGACCCCACAATGTCTCTCAAATACCCCTGTACTCGCTATAAAATCCATCTGGCTACTCTGGTCATCTTAAATCTCTGCCCTGTGATGATGTCCCAAAGTGGGGACATTACAGTCTTCCTTGCTAGAAAATTGCTTGTCCTTAAGCAATAACCAAATCATCTCAAATAAAATACCAGGATCCCATGTCCACTTGTGGGTTTCATAGTAGAACCCATCAGAAGATGAACAATCACACATGCTGCCCCCTGGGTCCCATATCAAATCATGAACTGCTAGCCCCTGGGATGCATAATCCTGAAATACACCAACTCTATGAGTCTCATGTACCTGACACATGGCCTCATCCTGGAGTGATTCCATCCTTCTAGTCTCTACCAAGATCCACATGGCCTCCATCAACTGCACATACTGATGCCAGAATGAGGTACTGCAAGACCTCCGTGAGACACCCACAAGCGGTGCGCTCCTCTCAACACTGAAGCTCAATGGAAAGTTAGAATAAATTTCCCTTGTAATGGTCCACTCTCCCCTGTCGATAAATGAAATGCTCAATCTTGCAATCCATGGGTCCCATGCTAACCTCTGTCAAAGAGCCTCATGCCGACACTACACTACTCTGACCACGACTTTCTGTCGACTGCATACATACTGGATCCTCAAGCTAAAATACCCGTGACCACTGAACCTACTTCCCAGAAACTGTATCGTCCTAGACACCTCTGTAGAAGAAGTACCTTTCCAAACATATCCATTCCCTATCATGATGATCACGAGGGAGGAAAGGTCTCACCCCATAGGACAAGTACCTGCAGGCTCCCTCCAAACCAACCCAAGGTGGAGTGTGTGGCTCTCTGGTGCCACCTAAGTCATCAAGTAGTGAAACATCCTGCTAACCAAGTGTACTCTCAGATCCCATGGCAAACTTGGAAGTTTATCACTTCCAATCTCTGCTAGCTGCTCTTGTGCTGGTCTGATCACTGTCGGAAGCCCTCGGTGCTCATCTGTCATCTCCTGGTCTATGATGCTCACCATCACACACCAAGTGTCAACTGTCTGTCTAACATAGTCCACCTCTGACCTGCTATATGCCGTAAAAGTACTCATGTCATGTAGTCTTGGGCTACTCACTCTCCATGCCCCAAGCCATAGCCTATCCCTCCTCATGCTGCTGTCTATGATAAAAGTATCAGGATAGGCTAATAGAGACATCTGCAACTGACTGTAGGACTGGAAGGCATCACAGGCTTTGGTCAATCCCTAGGATTCGACCAGAAGTTCGTCCATCGATATCCATGAAATATGCTCTCTTGTGGTCATCACCGAATCCCAACCATCTAGTACAACCTGAAGCAACTCCTTTGATTTCTACTCAACCAACCTCCACCTGTCATATCCCATGCAACTACTGATATGGTGAAGGTGATCTCTCATAACTAGGTGCTGCTGCAAAAGAATGACATCTGCATGCTCCCCTAGGTGTGCCTCCTCCCTGCAAGGCACTATGCCCCTCTTAATCCCACCATACATCTCAGCATGTATCGGTGAGCTATCACTCATCACTGTATGCTTCGACATACTCATGTCATCTCCCATAGACTCATGCTGCATCATATATCCTAGGCATACTGCTGGATCAACCTCTACATGGAGGTCAACTGCTCTTGGAACACAAATGGAAGTGAGTGCACAGGAGGATACGGCTGCTAATAGAGGATACAACGTGATTCAGGGGGAGATAGCGTCTAGTGATGGGATGGAGTGGCATACAGGAGTACCCAGTAGCATAGAAGGCAGTGGATAGTTCAGCATGTCATCTTATGCAGATGGTGTTTTTGGGGATTCCAAAGTTGACACTAGCAGAATTGACACTAGCAATGAGGGGTCTGAGATGGCACCTCAGCATGACCATGATCAGGAGTCACACCACTTAGCAGCACAGTTGAGAGTTAGTGAGGTTATGATCAGGACAACCACTATACGTACTGATGATATGCATGAGATGATGGCAGATTACTGCTGGAGAGCATCAGTGGCACATGGTAGTTCAGATGGGGTGCTCCTCTACTAGATCACCAACATACTCTATCAATGTGACTGAAAGATACATCTGAGGGTTCACTAATACAAATGAAGTTGGTCTCTGACGAATCTCCTCAAGTGACTCATCTGATCTAGACTTTGATTCTTGAAAGGTTGTCTATGTGCCTCTTAAGAATCCTCAAGTGCTCTCCAACTCCTGAGTGAGTCGGTCCATCTCTAGCTCCTGCTCCCTCAGTGCCTCATGATACATATCACTAATCCTCAATAGATAGTCCTGGCCAGTCAACAACTGCTGGTGATATGTCCTCATCATAGATACTCTCCCCCTGAGATCATGAGAATCCTCCATGGCAATCTCCTCATCTGAACTACCATGTGCCACTGATGCTCTCCAGCAGTAATCTGCCATCATCTCATGCATATCATCAGTACGTATAGTGGTTGTCCTGATCATAACCTCACTAACTCTCAACTGTGCTGCTAAGTGGTGTGACTCCTGATCATGGTCATGCTGAGGTGCCATCTCAGACCCCTCATTGCTAGTGTCAATTTTGCTAGTGTCAACTTTGGAATCCCCAAAAACACCATCTGCATAAGATGACATGATGAACTATCCACTGCCTTCTATGCTACTGGGTACTCATGTATGCCACTGCATCCCATCACTAGATGCTATCTCCCCCTGAATCACGTTGTATCCTCTATTAGCAGCCGTATCCTCCTGTGCACTCAACTTGCTACTATCATCTGCACCTGGATCCCATAGAGATGTATCCATACATGTGCTATGGTCATTCTGTCTGCTAACAAGTGCATCCTCATGAATGAAATTTAATCCTATAAGTAAGTGCTCCATCCACCTGTCATCCTTTACAATCTGCTCAACCAATGGAGTCTCCAATAGCGGTGACTCCATCTCCTCTAGCTGTCCTGTATGTGTGAGGTCAACTGCCTGTACGTCTTGTACCTCCTCCTAGATCTGTGGGTCTACCTGTCCATGGTGTGCATCCCTCACACTAAGCTCATCTATCATATGTGTCATGCCACTGATCTCCTCATGTGGCATGGCTATCGTGGGTGTCTGAACAGGTGTCAAGTGTCTCACAGCCCCCACAGGAAGCTCATCATCTCTAGGTGCTAACACGTGTGACTCCTCACTAGTGTCACCACTCTGCTGAGGCGTAAGGTCATCAATGGTATGTTATATGTCTGCTGAGACACTGGTGCCATCGTCCTATCCATCCAACTGCCTATCCACTACACAGGGGCCATCATCCTCCTCAAGCGTGCAAGCACCACTAGCCTCTGTGCAAGAGTCATCATCACTATCCTCTCAGGTAGAGTCACTATCACTAGCCTCTGTGAAAGAGTCACTATCATCATTGAACTGCTCCAGATAAGCCTCAATCGATCCATCCTCACATGCCTCATCATCACTGTCCTCTCGTACCTCAACAATATGATTTTTACCCTTACCCCTACACCTATGATCAGGTTCCCAAGGCACCTTGAAACTGTAGCAAAGTTGCGTGCTGCTAATGGGTGTGGGGTTTCTCCGTGCTTCCCTCCATCTAGCTGCTTTGGCTCTGCCTTCCTCTGCTATGCTGGCCCAATATGTCACCTCATCTTCGCTCCAACTAGGGTTTTTCATGGATATAAACTTTTGGAGCGTTATTAGAGGCCCTAGTCTCTCACAAAGTGCATGATATTCTTTTTCACAACTTAGATCTATTCCACAAAAATCTGTAGACCCCATCTTCCCTTATGGAATATCCCTCAGGCTGGAAGGAGTCTAAGCTCTGATACCATTGTAATGATCCCAAGACATTATGCAATGATCGTCACTTGTTTTGGTGTCTTTTTAAACTAGATCTGATGTCTAAGGCCCTATAATGAAAACCCAAGTGATAGAATCCTCAACGGCCCTGCCAATCTCCTACAACGAATCTCTCTCCAAAGATGGTGCGCCCCCTTGCTGGAAACCCCCAATGGTGCACGCTCCTCCTCTTCCTGTGCCTGTGGTTGTGTAGAACCTCCTACACTGATGTAGATCTGACTAGAATGGTGTGGGAGAGTATTGCATCTCCGAGACCAAGCTTGGGACAAGCTAGGTGGAATCTTTCACCACCGAATCGTCCTCTAGGGTTTGTTAAGTCAAAACCCTCAAAACCCCCAAGAGATGGGCTCACTAGCTAAAGCCAGATATCAAACTGATAAACATACATGAATCCCTGAGAAGAGGCCCTTGCCTTTCCTTTATACTTTTTGGCTCACCTTGTCCCTCCAAAGTGACTTTCATTTTGTTAATAATTAATTAATTAATTAAATCACTTTAATTAATTAATTAACCTTTTTACCTTTGAAAAACTCCTTATCTCTCCTTGTGGCTTCCCTGGCCACTAAAAGTCACTTCTAGCCATCCCATCTTGTAGTGTTGCTCCTACCAATTCCAATGAGCTATTACACTAAGAGGTTCCTCCAAGTAATGTGCCCAAAATGACCTCTTCAGTGAATTCCATTGACTTATAGCTCAAAATAGTTAAAATCATGGAAATCGTTGGAATGCAACGAAACCAAAGCCAACCTGTGCAGAATGGATCATAATGATGGAATATGATCATCAATGAAAGATGGACCCCACAATGCCTCTCAAATACCCTTGTACTCGCTATAGCATCCATCTGGCTACTCTAGTCATCATAAACTCTGCCCTGTGATGATGTCCCAAAGTGGGGACATTATAAGATGTACCCTGCCCTAGACCCTTATTGCAATTTAGAGCCATCAAAGTATAAGTTACAATCTTGTGGGAAAAATCTATCAACTTCGTTTTTCCTGTCACTTTCCTCTTTTCCTCCTATTTGTTTTGTGATTTCTAAAGCGGGTTCTTAGAAGAAGAGGGTTTTCTCCACCGTTGTCAGCAATTCCTCTTGAAAAATCATTTCGGAGTTTCGAGTAAGTGGAACATCAGATGAGAGAGGGGAGAAGTTTCCAATATCAGAATCACATGAATAATTTCCTAACACATGGAAATATGTCGATGAGGGTTCATTTAGGCTTTCTAAGTCAGTGGCATTATGTTTTATATATATTTCCCTATCGATCCTGATAATGTTTGTGTGCCCTTTTAATGGTAGCCAAAGGTGAGCCCAGTCTATACTAAAGTATCCGTTTAACTTCTCAAAGCAATCTCAGATTAATAACAATACATAAGCTTTTGTGATATCTTCTACGATAATGTCAATTACTTGCACAAATTTAGGGTGTGTCTCTATTCCGATCATCACATCTTTGAGTTCTCCCATAATTTTCACCTGGGTTATGTCTAGTTGTATTACATGTTTATGGATTTTGAGAGGAATGATGTTTAATGTTTTTCAAATAGACAAAGGCATAACATTAGAAGATTCTCTTGAATCGACCAAACAATTATGGAGGTTTCTGTTGAAGACTTCAAACGTTAAAAGGAACGGTGGGACAAAAGGTTTTCCCTTCTTATCTTTAGAGCAGGCACTCATAGTTGGTTTATTCCTTGGGTCTGTGGGAGTTAGACTCTCCCCTTGGTCAGTGCTGGTTGTAGGATTTTCTACTGACTTCAAAGCTTGTAACAGAAAGTCTTTTTGATGAGGGATTATAAATATGTCCATAACTTATATATTAGCCTTCAACTTCTTCAAATATTCTACTATGTTGTAATCCATCTTGGGCGATTCCCATGTATGGATGTTTATAGGGTTTCTTCAGGGAGCAAAAGGTTCTTTCAGATGATCGAGAGCTGGTTTCCCTCAAAAAATTTGGGTTGTACTAAGGTCGTTTGAGATAGGTTATCCCCGACTTCATGTCTGCATAGCGAAGACTTCTGTTGTTGGTTATTGAACCTCAAACAGATCATTGGAAGGCATATCTAGGTCAGGATCCCATATCAACATGGTTGTTTCTTCTGGTGGAGAATTTTTTTATTGATAGAAAATATTCATACTAGAGCCGCTTGATTGTTCGGTTAGGGAGACTTCATCTAGAAACCAGTTGGCCATTAAATTCATGACATGCACCCGTTGAGGGCAGTCTATTTCGAAGTGATTCTCTTAGTGATAAGTGCAGAAAGAGTCGGATGCTACATTTCCTAGATTAATATTTAGGTTGGCTGGGGAAGGTTCAATTTATTTGAATAGTGGATTCCTTTTAAAGAAAGGATTATAGGGCCTTTGGCCTTGGTTTCCCTCCCCTACACTTCTCTTCATGTCTATGATTTCGTTTGATATCATTTTGACCATGCGTTGTAGGTCCTCTATGTCCCCACTCCCTTTTCAAGAGCTTGTTCTGTTTGTTTCGCTAGGGGTCTAGTAAGAAATAGTCCTCTCTTGGGAGGAGGTTGAACTTCTTTCTTAACTAATGATACCCAACATTCTTTACATCCCTTCATTTGGAACTCTATCATTTTGGCTTCTTCAAAATTCTCAGCTAAGGTTGGTTTGGAAGCCCTTTTCACAAACATGGAAATAGAAGTTGGGAGAGCATTAGCATAAACTTCGATTTGCAACTCCTAAGTAGGTTTAGCCTTGGGATGGAATTTGTTTAAAATGGTGGTAAATATTTGATTAACTCAACCATGCACGTGGAGGCTGAGTTAATCAAATATTGGTAAATATTTGATTAACTCAGCCATCAACGCTCCTGTAGTAGTTTCTTTTGCAAATTTATCTAGAAAGTCCTTTTGAAACTTCACCCAACTTGTTATGGATGCTACGGGTAATTTAAAATACCACATGGAGGCTGAATTCTCGAAAGTGTAGGGGAATATCCTACAAAATACGTCTTCAAGTTGGAAATTCATAAGTCTGATAGCTAGTATGAATTTCTTGATATGGTCTTCAGGAAATCCTGGGGTTTTAGGGTCAAATTTAGGAAGTAACTTCTCTAGGTGTCAGAGAAGGTTATGTACTCGTCCAGGGATGGCCAAGGAATCTCTAGCCAACCAAGGTTGATTATTCTTCGGTGGGTTTCCCCTCTGTTAATAATTTTCATTGTTATCTTCAATATCTTCAGATCTTGAATTAAACCCTTCTTCTTCCGAAAACTCGTCGAGATCCGAGAAGCTGTTGACTGGTGTTTCAGTAATCAAATTAAGAGGAAGTTTTATTTCGGTGAGGGTGAAATCTAGTAGGTCTTGTATTGTGTGCATGAAAACCTGGTCCAGGGATTCAACCACTGGTCTGTTTATTTGTTTTCTTCGAGGAAGTAATGGAGCTAAGGGAAGCACATCGATCTGTCGGGCGTATGCTCTTGTGATTGTTCTGAATTGATTCAATTCCTCATGAGGAAGAGCATAAGATATATCAAGGAACATATGTTCTTCCTCATGCTGGGGTGAGTTACTCATTTTGGGAGTACTCATTGTGGGTGGGTTGTCTTGGGAATGGCTAGCCATGCATGTGGGAGGTTTTGAATCTACAAGTTGTCTGGAATATTATGTGAAATATATATTCATCCATTCATTCTTCAAGCCCTCCTCCTAGCACCATTTCTGTTCAGGGGTCCTAAATACCTTTAACTCAACAGTAGGAACCAAACCCACCACTGAGGCCCAATTAGACTGTGCAAAGTTTAATAGTGGATTGGTTCTCCAGATCCTACGATCCAACCAAAATAATCTGATCCGGATTATTTTCGGCACACAATGATAGCGGAGATATAATAAAGAAATGCACAGAGATATCACGTATATCCAATAATATAATAGAAATATATCAGAGATTCAACCATAAACACAGAGATACAGTAATACACGATTTCTATTAATGAAAGAAATGT
>ML796024.1:96165-112688 GCA_009831015.1 Picea engelmannii | reverse complement strand
CAAAAGTCATGTGGGCCCCGTTTGGGTAAGTTGGTGCATCAACTTCCCGGGGTCGTAACTTTTGCATACGATCTCCGTTTTAGGCATGTGATAGCTCATTGGAAAGGTATCGTCGAGGAGATTCATTTTGGGGGATCAATCATTCCTTTAGATATCATTGAGAACCTCGATCTCGAAAAGACTTCATTTAGGCCCTCAAAATGGCCCCGGAAGTGAAAACCTGCTAAAAATAGTAAATTGCCAAAATGGCCAGAAAACTGTTTTGAGCCATTTGGAAAAGGTGGGTGGTCCCTGATATCCACCTGGATCATAATCGATCAACTTTACATTTTCTTGTGAAGGCTTTCTCCTCCAGGTCGAACGTTCTATTTTTGTGTTTCCTCTTATAGTTGGGACAAATTTAAAATAAATCCGGTATAAACTAACCAAGTGACAAAGTGGGAACAAACTTAACTACTGGAGAAGAGGCTAAGCTTGGGATAACCCTTTCACTCTAGCATGCAGACAATGATCGTCTATCATAGGCCTAGTACTATTACGTTAACCGTGTGAGTATTCCAATTACTGAATGAGATACAATTTATCAGAAGAAAACATGCATGCAATAAATGATGGCAAGTAAAATAATTCACTCAACTCTAATCATCTATCACATAATAACGCAACGATTTATTTTCATCATCAAAGACAAGAACTGTAAAAACATTGAATCAGATAACTTATCAACAAATTTAGTAGTTCTTACTCGTTACAACATCCATTCATGAGATGAAATAAGAAATAATTCTTCTCCACATCCAATCATACACTAATTTGATGAAAAAAATGAACTTGTCTCTGTTCCCAAAATGACTTCTCAATTAAAGGTAGCTCTGAAATAGTTATTAACAAAACAAAAAATGACGGTCTTTGCAACAACCATCGACCCTTGCTAATAGGTTGATCCTCCTATTTATAACATACTATTAACTAAAAACACTATTAAAGTGAAACTAAGTAAAACAAAACTCACTAGATGGCACTTTATTCTATCAGTGTTTCTAAGAGTCATCTTAGGATATCACTTAAGTGGGTGACTCTTCTCGTACTCTAACCATTGGGCAAAAAGATCCTCGCACGTGTTAGCATACACAAACCTATGATGATCCATTAGGGCTAAAAGGATCTCCTTGATCTCTACTGCATGTGCCCGATATTTGACTATTTTGGCACTTAACTGTTGTAGCACTGTCCGAGCCTTGATCGGGTGCTTTGTGAACTGCTACACTTCTCCTGGCACCATATTCACAATTTTGTTTATGTCCACAACCCACGATGAGTCTTGTTCGATATGTAATTTGACGATGTCGCACAAGTAGACAAAGTCATCAGGTGTGCTGAATTGTAGAAGGATGATGTCTCTCACCGCTTAGTTGACCTTGGTCCAATTATTTTTTCACTTAGCCCACTTTTCTTGGATCTCCCGGTGAAGCTCTTGGGCCATTATCTTGCAGTACTCGGACAATTTATTTATGTTGTCGATGCTACTATCTCTAAGTACCCAAATGTCGTGCTCTTCGACGTCTCGACCCTACTGAACAACGCTGACATAGTTGATGCTTTCCACGGCTTGGAGCACTTTCTCATACCACCTCTCCATATCTTTACACATTTCCAGCGCCATGATGGTGTCTTCTTGGTACTCAACTACTCTTGCAGTGAACAAATGCCACTCCTTTTCAAATTTATTATAGGTTTCTTGGAACTCGTTCCTCAGGAATACCACGGATTGTGTGGTATCCTGGTAATAATTTGCCAAATGGTGCAGATGTTCTAACTCTCTCAAGGCAGTGGAAAATTCCTCTTCATCCTTTTTTTCTCTGTCTAGGGTGGCATTTGAGATTTCCATCCCTACACCTATATGTTCGCATGTTTTGGCATGATCTATATTTATCAAATTTTCCTTAGTGGTGATGAGGATAAAGGGATATAGAGTGATCCTCCTCTTCTTGGTGGTTCTCTGTATGATAGATTTTATTTTCCGGTCATAAGATATGGCATGTATGTCAGCTACTTCGTCCACGGGTTCAGGGATTTGATGATCTCCCCAGGTAAGTGTATTCCCTAGACTCCCGATGGTATATACTTGTTCAAGGCTAGGTTCTTGAACGTCCTCCCTATGTTCTGAAGGCCCGAATTCTATTTGTCATTCATCGGGGAGTTGGGTACCGATTAAAATTGAGGCATCGAGGGTAGGCTCGGTACTTACTTGATCATCGTTCGTTGAAGTGTTGATTTACTGTTGTGGAGATTCTTCCTTTTATTCGCCCATCCCTGGCTCATCCTTTAGACTGTTCGCTTGGGTCTTCGGTGCATTGGACAACTTAGTGCCTAAGACACTCTCGACTTCTTATTCGTTCTATGGAAGCCGAATGGATTTGAGCGTTGGGATATGGGGAAGATGTCTTCTCTAGATCCTTTTCCTCTTTGATATGTACAGGGGACACAAGGGATACCTACGAGATCTCATCATCATTATAGATTTTTATTATTTCACGGAGGGGGTTTGATGCACTTGTTCCCACTGATACCCCGACTGTCTCCGGATGAGCTAAAATACCCACCGGTGATCTGACCTGCGCTGTTGTGATTTCAGGGTCGTCTAACCTGGCGATTTCATTGACGTCTATTAGTTCAGGGCCGCTTGGGCCTATCTGGCTTTCATCTGGGTTGTCGACAGGGAACCTTGTCACACCTATGAGGTCTGGGTCATCTTGCAGGTGATCAATTATCCACTATACCTGTTCTATCATGAGTAACCCCATCTCCCGCGTGTCCTGAGTCACGGGGAAAACTCTATCTTGCACCAGAGCTACCAAGGGAGCTTCTGCTGCTATCAATTCTTCTCTGGCCATGGGGCTACTTGAGATGATTGTTCTAATATTATCGCCTATTCATCTAGGCTCATGGCTTTGAACCTGGTCATCTTGGGGTCGACCATCCTTGCCACCACTTCATCCTAGTCTTGGGAAGTTTTTGTGAAGAAATCATCTTCAAATTTGTCGTGGGTGTATGACTAGCAGGACGACACTTGTGAGGCATGTTTCAAGACTAGACCCTTTGGGTCATGTTTGCGGAATCGACTGGTCTAGAATTTGAACTCCTATTGGCTCAGTCCTTCTTTCTTGGCTTGAGCGGTTTCCTTCGCCATGTAGAAGACTACATGGAAGCCATAAGGTATGAACGTCCTTTTCTTGTCCTTTACTTGGGTAGCATTGTAACGTTGCAAGATGGTCTGGTAGCATATCTCCCCCACTACAAGCTGGCTAGGGACATGTGCAGGCATAAGATGAGGTTTTTCGTTGTCCCCAAACACTCTGATGTAGGTATCGCGCTTGTCCAGATACCAATGGATGACCTTTGATATCATCTTTTTGGCCGCAACTGATAGTCTCGAGCATTATTTCTTGAAAAGAATAAAATAAATACGTGTGATGAATTAATCGTAGATGAGGGAGTAGGATTTTTTCTACCTGTTCTCCCATAAGATGCTGAAATACATGTGGACCGGGAGATCTGTGACGTGCCAAATCAGTTTCATGCCGAGGAAAATGTTTCTGGCACACATGACATCCAGTAAGTAAGAGGCCATGTAGAAGGCTGGTGTCTCTCCTTTCGGCATCTGAGCTTGTTGTATGAAAATTCTCAGTTTCTTAGAAATGATGGCTCCCCAGTTGAAGACGCTCCTAGAAATGGCTATTATGTAAGCTAGAGGCATCCATGCCTTTGAAAATATGGAGCAGTCTTTCTCCCCTTACAACCAACAGATGAGATCCATCAGGTAGATATATGGCTCCCTTAGGTTAGCCATTTGGTACTAGACGGAGGTCCGGTTGGTGTATTTCTGTCTTCTCTCCACCATGAGGCCATTACCTAGCTAGTGTCATGGCGCTCGTAGAATTTTACGATAAAATATGTGTTTATTCGCTCTTCAGGGTCTCTTAGCTTGTAATACTTCTAGAACTCTACCGGAAGGAAGACCCCGACACATTCACCACTTTCATCGTTGATTAAACACTTCTGTGTGTTTATGTGCTCGATGAGCCACTATAGAAGTTATATACAGGGAAACACAGGGGTTCTGCTTGCTACCATGTGTAGGTACGACCGTCGAATATTCGGGAATACTTGGTTGTCGAGTGCTCTCACATCGAGCTCACTCTGTGGGATGTACTCTGGTAATTCCTCTAGGCTAATCTTTTTGAAGAGTTCTCCCCAATGTGGGAGTGTTATCTTGGTCCTTGTGTTTTCCTTTGTGTCTCCAAAGTTCGAAGGTTGAATGAAAACCTTCTTTGTAGATGTCTTAATGAATGGCTCCAGCCTCAGAGTGTATTCCAACTATTTTTCTTCCCCTGGAGAGGAACCTTCACCTACTTCTGGCTCCTTCAACTTCAACGCCCTCTATGATCATCTAGTGTTTGGATTCCTTGGCGGCATTGTTCCTGCAACTGAAAAATAGAAGCTTATATACTATATAAAGAACATAACTGGATAAAAAATATAAAAATCGTAGTCACGTAAAATTATAGACTTGGATGCATACCTTTAAAGTTCGCTAAACTTGGTTATTTGATACTCACAAGAACTCTGCAGCTTTCAAATTTCTTGTCTCGCTTTCTCCAAATTCTCTGAGACGTATTTGCACGAAGAATGGTTTCATTTACAATGGCTCAAGAGAATTTAAACCAGGGAAGAACTTACCATGTCGTATCAACCATTTAATTTGGGTGATGAGTGAAATTCAAACAAATCTGCCGCCGAATCTCTATAACTTAAATTCACCATGGGTTGATGGCAGAGGCATGGAGGGTGATGTGGTCTATCAATAATTTCAAATGACTGTTTTGATTTTCACACAGATTAACAACTATGCAAGATTTGGTATTGATTAACCCTTTAAATGCTCATAATATAATCGTATCTAGCGTTAAAACGTCCCATCATGTCGCTTTCTCAGTGGGTGGATCAGGGATCGGGGATGCGCGATGAATTTTTTTGTCGATGTCCCTCGCAGAAGCTTCGATGTCGATCGATCTCATCATACAATGCTGACATGGCGAAACCAACTTGGAGGTGTTACTTGGACCTAGGGAACCAAGAATGACTCGGGGTAGAACTAGACCTTATGGTTCTCTAGTATGGAAAAGACATGTGGCGTTGAAGACAGGTGGCTTAATGCATGTGTATTAATTGTAGTCGGGGTTTTTATTAAGTCATTAGGTTTAAAACATACCTTAAAGTACCAATGACGAAAAGTACCTGAGATCAGAGATACCTATCACATGTTTTCTTTCAGGTTAGCTTCCTCGAAAAATTCTTGATGCCGAAGAGAATTGGGAATCAGTGATCGGGGAATTTTTTTTAGTGTTGTCAAAATGTTCGTTGCGATTCAATCTTCTCTGATTTTGACAAGCGCGTCAGGTATCGGCTATTGGTGATATCGTTTCTTTCTTCTTTGACGTTTAATTCCTTCATCTTTTATTGATGTCGAAGGGGATTGGATATCGACGATGTCCATATGTGATACTGGTCATGAAACATAACTTCCTTTCATCAAAACTGGTGAAGATCGGTGCTCGGAAACTAATGTTTTTCGAGTGATTCCTTTTCACCTCTTAATTCCTTCCGATGTCGAATCTTGAGCGAGTCGGGTGAAGTGTTTTGGCTGTTGATTATTTAAGTGTTGAGTCTTTTATTTTTTAATTCATGGGGTTTTATAAATTTTAAACAAACATTGAATAGAAAATGAGAGTCAAGAAAATAAGAAAAGACAAAACACTCCTCAAAATAAAATCGAATCATATAGTGCAAAGATCAAGTGGTACCCAAAAAGTGAAAAATTGACATAGGATTTTTAGGGTGTGTTGACTGCTCAACAGAACCCTCATTATTTACAGTCACAACCACCTGGGAATCCTTTAGGGATGTTATTAAGGAACAATACTACCCTATCAGAAGTTATGACGACTTGTATACCAAATGGACCACACTACGGCAAGAAAGAGACCAAGCCGTGCGAGAATTCACAAATATATTCCATACCTTGCGCACCAATATGGGTATCAAAGATTCAGAGTGACATCTAGTGCTCAAGTATTGAGGTGCTCTACATAGATACATCCAGAAAAAAATGGAATTTTTGGACATCTTGTCCTTGGGCGCGGCCTACCGATATGCCGTCAAAATCAAGCAGAAGCTCAAACAAAAGACGTGACAATTTGGGCATGGGAACCCCTCACAACAAAATCCAGGAAAGGGCGGCCCTAACCCACAGAACAAAGGATGGAGAAAATATGGAAAGTATGAAGACAACCAGTCCAATCCGCAAGCAAAGAAGGACACTGGAAAGACAAAGAAAGATACCATGAAGTGGTGCGACTTCCATAAGAGCCCTTGGCATAACAGTGCTGACTGCCGCTCAAAGCAGTCGCTGGTGGCCAAAGTGAAAGCCTATGAATTAGATGGATATTATGACTCTGATTCAGAACCAGAAATGGAAAGACAGATCATTGACGTGGAACCCAGTGCCACCTTTGCTACCACCAAGCTAAATCCTCGTGAACCAAACGAGGCAGAAGAAGGAGAGCGCCTCTTCCATTCACAAATGTGGGTAAAAGGCACCCTGCTGCACTTCATCATTGATAGCGGTATCTATAAGAACCTCATCTCCGCAGAGGTTGTCAAGCGACTAGACCTTTCGGCAACACCACACCCACAACCCGACACCATTGGATGGATCTACCAAGGAAGAGATCTCCGCGTCAACCAACAGTGCTGACTGTCGTACGACATCAAGCCCTTCAAAGATGAGGTATATTGTGATGTTTCTCCTCTCGAAGTTTGTAATGTTATTTTGGGCCAACCTTATTTATGGAAATGTCATGGTGTATATGAGTCTAGGCCTCGTAGTGTTATTATCACTTTGAACAAGAAATTGTACAGGATACCTGAGGCAGTTCCTCCTAGTGCTATTTCCTTGATCTCTTCCAAGCAATGCAGGAAGGTCATCTCTCAGATCGGGAAATTTTTCTTCTTCGTAATTCGATCTCAGAGTGAGAGAAACATCACAACCACATTCAGAGCCTCCATGACTGATCTCTCCACACAACAAAAGAAAGTGGATAAGGTCATGGATAAGGTCGATCTCAAGCATCCCATTGATCTGACCCCAGGCGCACCACTACCCAATGGGCCAGTCTATCACCACTCTTTGTTAGAAAACGAGGAGATCAAGAGTTATATCCAAGAACTAGTCTAGAAGGGTCACATTCGTCCCAGCTCATCGCCTTGTGGGAGCCTAATCATTCTGGTGTAGAAGAAAGATAGGACCTGGATACTCTGCATTGATTACCGTGCCCTAAATAAATCATAGTTCAAAGCTGGTACCCGATTCTCGAATTGATGGCCTCCTTGATCATCTCACGGTGTCCAAATACTTCAGTAAGATTGATTTGAAGTTTGGCTACCACCAGGTCCCAATAGAACAAACAGATGTATGGAATACTACCTTCAGGTCAAAAGAAGAGATTTTTGAATGGCTTGTCATGCCCTTTGGTTTTTCAAATAATCCAACAACTTTTATAAGGATGATTTACGATATCTGATGACCTTTCACCAATACTTTTGTAGTGGTGTATCTAGATGACATCCTCATCTACAACAAGACTTGGGCGGAACACTTGCAACATATTCAACAGTTTTTTCACACTCTGTGGCAACAAAAACTATATGCAAACTTGGAAAAATGATCCTTCGGCATGGACAAGGTCCATTACTTAGGATACATCGTTGATCAACATGGTGTGCATGTGGATCTAGGCAAGATCCAGGTCATCCATGGCTGGCCAACCCCAACCACACTCACTGAAATTCAAAGTTTCTTGGGCCTCACCAATTTCTATCACAAGTTCGTGCTGGGATTCTCTCATATCGCATGGGCCCTCATCCAAGTAACCAGGGGTGGAGGTAAAGCCAAATTTGTGTGGAGCATATCCCAACAACAAGCCTTCGATGAATTGAAGAAACGTTTGTGCTCATCCCCGATACTTTCATTACTGGACCTACAACATCCCTTTGAGATCGAGATAGATGCTTCATACTATGTTGTGGGAATATTTCTCACTTAACACGACCACACCATGGCATACCATAGTGAGACACTATCAGATGTTGTCCGTAAGTACCCTACTTATGACAAATAAATGTACTCCATTGTGCAAGCCTACCACTAGTGGAGGCATTACATTCTTGGGAAGGAGATAGTCATCCACACTGATGACAAGCCACTATAGTTCATGCAAACCCAAGGAAAATTGCATAATGAACTCCATCATAAGTGGTCAATATTACGAGGAAAATCTCTCTATGTCCAGGGTAAACCACAACAGACAAAAATGACTGTAGAAATAAACTCCATCCCAAAAACATGATATATAAACCAATATTCAAGCGAGATAAGAAAGAGGCCTACCTCGTCTAGATGTTCGATGAAGTCCACCATTGAGCACTTCGACTCAAAGCTATATACCTGCAACAAGTTCTCAACAAACAAGCAAAGCAAGAATATGGTGATAATATAAAAGGTGATCACATTAGATAGCATAATCCATTAACAAACATAACAAATATGCCCAACTCATATATTTGCAAGATATCAATTGGATAGGAAATGAGTATTTCTATTAATAAATGATCAACAGAAGTGAAAATATTACAGACTTCCATGTCGGCACAGTTCATAATCGAGAAATAAAGTTTCTTCCAACTGGGCCTCCACCACTTCAATCCTCCACCAAAGACAATCTCATAAGAGATAAACAATGAGGTTCTCAATCAATAAGGCAAGAGCTTGGGGAATGAATAGTGTGTTCATACTTAAAGGACAAAGGGATGCAGACTCAATATGAAGTAAATAATTTCTCCAGAGTAACTTTGCTCTCAAAGTTGAATTCTTTCTCTTTTTCCATAGCTCATAATTGGCCCATTTATAGCCTTCAAAATGGAACAGAAGGGCCAAGTCAGAATGTTTTCAGTATATGGAAGGCCAAGGATCATAGATCTCCTGTCGTGACATGGAAACTTGACATTAATTTTCATTTTTTGGCGCAAATCCCGATGTATACGGGCTGTAGTGGAGTAGCCTGCATATACGCATGTTGTATAGTGTGCAAGATGCGTACATGTGTAAAAATATTTATTTTTGTATCTAGATTTTATCAACAGGGAAGATAATTCTTTATAGAGAAATGGAATAAGACCCCCTGTGCAAGATTTCATAAGGTGATGAAAGTCTTGCTTTAACAATCAACATACTTACAATAGTTCCACCACAACATCAAGTATAAAACAGGAAGTACCAACCGAGTTGTTGATTGCCTCTGTCGACCTCCATTCGTGACACTCACCACGATGCTATACTCTTGCGGCCATGAGACCTCCGGATGGCCCCAAATCTATGAGATAGACCCTGACTTCTCCACCACCTACCAAATGTTGGGCGTCAACTCAGTGGTAGCTAATTTCCATCTTCAGGATGGGCTATTGTGTCGTCTGGGCCATCTCTGTGTTCCATCAAGCGAGCGCGCGAAGATGATTTGGGAAGCTCACTACAATCAAGTGGCATGACACTTTGGTGTCTAAAATATAATGACAGTGCTGCAAAAACATTTCTATTGGTCGAAACTTTGACAAGTTGTCAACAAGTATATCAGGTCTTGCACCGCCTGCACTATTGCCAAACCGACCACTAAGAAACAGGGACTGTACACCCCTCTGTCTACTCCTAATACACCATGGGAATCCATCTCAATGTAATACATGTCGAGCCTCTCGTCCACCAAGAAGGGGAAATGACTGTGTTTTTGTGGTTGTTGATCACTTTTCCAAGATGGCGATTCAAGATGCCTACAAGAAGAACATCAAAGGAAAATCCACTGCCAAGCTCTTCTTTGAATGAGTATGGGTACATTTTGGGATCCCAAAAACCATTATCTCAGACCGTGATAGTCAGTTCCTCATCTCATTCTGGTCGAGCCTCTGGTCACAACTAGATACCAAGCTCACCAAAGCCACTACCTTCCACCCCCATATAGATGGCCAAACTTAGGTTGCGAATCAGATGGTCATACATATCTTGCGCATGTACAATTAAAAAACCCCCCAAACATGGGATGAGAGTATTCCCTATGTCCAATATAGCTACAACCGAGCCCTACATAGTTCAACTGGACATAGCCCCTTTCAGGTGGATTTGGGATTCCAACCATTGGGCGCCATGGATGCTGCATTACCATTGGTGACCACCTCAGCCGACTCGTCCCCTGCTCCACTAGAAGCTGACAAAGCCACTCGGTTCATTGAGAAGATCCAACACATCTTCCAACAGGTTCAAGATATTCTACAGAAGTCTAATGCCAAGTACAAGCAGGGCCATGATCAACATCGGGTGCCACATAAGTTTCAGGTGGGCGACAAAGTTTGGTTGCATTTGCAGAAAGAATGGCTTACAGGTTCCCATCAGAAGCTTCGCCCACTCCGTTATGGGCCGTACACTATCACCAAGGCTATGGGTGACAATGATTTTGAGCTCAACATTGCCCCCTTCCTTGTTCTGCATTTAGTCTTCAATGTGGTTGTCCTTCAACCATATCTCCCACCATTATTGGACACGTTAGAGATAGCAGAGCAGTTGACACCAACAGAGCTCAACCTTGACTGCATGCAACATGAATCCAATGATAATATTGTGGACACACATATCAAGGGCACTCGACATCAACGGGTCCAACTTTATCGAGTCATCAAAGTAGGACAACTCCTGCACCAAGGCAAGTGGCTCACCCGGGGCCAAATTCAATAGAAATTTTCTCATCTGATGGGGGAAATAAACCCAATGGAGACCATTTGTTCTTAAGGAGGGAGTATTGATCCAGGTGGATATCAGTGGCCACCCATCTATTCCATTAGATCAATTTTTTTTTTCCACCTTGGTAGTTTTTCGATAGTTTTTCAGGTTCCAAACTTTTTGGGTTGTTTTGAGGCCCTAAACGACGTTTTTTGGGGATTTGGGGCCCAAGTGACTATTAAAGGCATGAAATGAACCAACTGAAAAATAGTTCTTCTCAGTTAGACATTTCCAATGAGCTATCGTGCACCTAAAACGAATATCGTATGCAAAAGTTACGACCCCAGGAAGTTTATGTACTAACTTACCCAAACAAGGCCCACATGACTTTTGGCGCTTCATCTCCTAGGGTTAGGTTTTTGGATGTCTAGGGTTTTTGACATTCCTGTTTATTGTAAAACACCTTCAGAGCCTCATTGTAACCATATTCTTGTGAATGAGCGCAACCATCACATCTCTTCTCAGAGATAAGCCACCAGCATTCCAACAAGCTTGTTTTCCGCTGCATTTTACAGTGTCGGCTTATTTCCTTATTGAATAGAAAACCAATTTTACCCTATCTCTGTTATTTCGTGTTAAGCATCTTTTAATAATTTGTATTCATTTCTTCCTGTTCATAAAATCTGGATCAATGGTTGGTGAACCATGTACCAAAAAGAGTTTCCTAGAGAACCGACAGATACACCAACTGACAACCCATGTATTTTGGTGGATGGTTACTCTTTTATATGGAATTCAACAATGTTTATGTTTTGCAGGTACAAGAAGAAGATCAAGAATGAAGAATACCAAAGACCATGGAAAAATAAAGATTAAGACAAAGGGAAAATACAGTGCAAAACCTAGAAGAGAGAAGAGACCAATTTAATGAAGATTTCTCATAAAAGAGAGAACATTCCTACTTGTAATGTTTAATGCATAATATGATGGAAAATGTAATAATGTAGAATTACTCTATAAAGTCTATATAAGAATGAAAGATCCAGAGAAATGAGTGGATGTAGGGATGAAGATTGTTGAGAAAATCATGAGATGTGAAAATCCTTAGAAAGATAGTTGAGGAAATAATGGAACTAATTTTCTAATTATGGCATATTTGTTATAATCACCTAATATTATATAAAAAGACCATTTATACAATAGTGTAATATTGGAAAATGATTGTTTAATAATTTTTCCATAGGTTTAGAAGTATATTTTATAAGTATATTTCAGACTTCCTTGCTTTGTGTGTGTTTTTGGTTCATCATTTTTGGTATGAGAGCCTAGGAGAATATGGAGAGGGGACTCGATAGCCCACTTACGTTGCTAGAAACATTGAAGAATATGTTTTGCATGCTTTTGAAGAAAGATCAGGTTATATTCTGATCACAGGTGTGTGAATCATTGCTTTATTTTTCGGGTAATCATAGATCTGGACACTGCTCATTAGGAGATTGGTGCGTAGTAAATCCAACCGTCATATTGGTTGAGGCGAAGCATCCACGTGTGCTACCAGTGATTAGTGGTCAGATGTGCTAAAGTAGATTCAGAAATATCCAAAAGTCCCTCGTCTCCACATCCTGCATTGATAGAGGAAAAACATGTAGCAGTCATCATTTGAGATTGGGGAATGTAGAAAAGAAAGTAGGCGTAACTGTCAAGTCTGGAATTTTAAATTTATTTTATCTATCAAATAGATAAATGAAAATTTGTTTGATTTCAAATTTATCTTATCTATCAAATAGATAAATGAAAATTTGTTGAAGGTTAATTGGTTTCTATGTTAGTCATTTTATGTTTTTGGCAGATTTAGGACTTTATGTTTTTGGCAGATTTAGGACTGTCATTTTTTTTTGCTTTTATATAGACCTTGCTTCTGGAACTTCAAAAGAAAAAATATTATCTATTTTGGTGGGGAAATAGAAGTATAGATAAAGCATTTACACCAAATTCGTTCGTTGCAAATTGCAAGCCATCAGTTATGGCTTAGTCCAAAATTTATATCTAAACTTTAAGTAAATCAGTCAAGTATAAGCAAGCAGACTAGGAGTAAAGCAACATCAAATTTCATTTCTTTGTTAATTTGTGCAGGACCTGCAATTAACCTGTGGCTTGAGAGCCTGAGCCACACCAACCCTTAATATGGTTGGATTTTTTTGTCCCCGCAGGTTTCGAACCGGTGACTTTAACATCACGGAGTGGCTTAACAACACACTCCGTCACCGACTGTCCTACACCTCGGGGACTACGGGTGTGTAAATTTGATAATACTTCTTAAAATGATAAAAAAACGTCCTATAAAACGTCAAATTCCAGGCCTGGTCCCTGCAACGGGATCAATTGTAGTTGTTGGTGAAGGAGACGGTGTATAGAGGGAGGCTTCACACATTTTTATGTTTCCGAGAATCATTGTTTTGCGTTTTTGCATGCAATTCAATAAGTTTGAATGAAATAAACCGGTTGCAACAAATATCCTCGTCAAAAAGGAAACCTTTGAAGTGTCGTAAGTACTTGAAATATTTATTAAAGTTATTCTAGAAGCTTGAATGTATATAATTATTTACAGATACTTTAATTAAGCAGAAGGATTCTGCGAAAAATGGAAATGGTTTTGGGTGTCGTAGAAAGGGTGGCACCGGTATTGAAGACCTTGCAGAAAATTATCCTAACATGATAATCAAGGTTTCTATATTTATACTAGGAGTTCCACCTCTATTGGCTCGGTGAGTCAGATTCTTACCAAGGATGTTACAATCGGGGCAGCAATATCAAGTCCGACATCTCAATCTCCATGAATACCATGGTGTAAGTATGATGAACAAATATGGAGTGAATTTGCACAAAGTTGTAATTTTAGGTTGTAAAAATGACGCAGGATGTAAGTACTTTTTTTCCTCAAAATTAGATGTTTAGTGCAGTGAACTGTAATTTTGCAATGAAACCAATGATTTGAGCTGGTAATTGATGCATGAGATCAAAGTGTGAATACGTTTGTGCTGGTAATTGTCAATGAGTTCAAGCTAATTGAAATTTTGTAGAAATATTTATAATCTTTGAGGTTGATAATTCCTCCAAGATAGCTTTACAATAGAAGATTGATTCAAGAAAATTTCAAGAATGTAAAAAGCTGAAGAAAAAGAAAGCAGAAGAGGAAATTCAGTGAAGACTATGAAGAAATTGCACACAGAAGACCAACCAATTGGAAAGAATTGAGGACTACATTTTCAAAGTATGCTCGTTTTTCCATAGAGGTGCCGCCTGTAAAATCAAACAACCCAGATTGATGTAAGAAGAAATTGAGAATAACCATTCATAAGGAAAAACACATTCAGTTCGAGTAGAGATGGCACACAATAAAATTATTTATGGGTTGTTAGGATTGGCAGGGATCAATGAATCATTGAGTTTCTTATCATCAATATCAAGCAGCAAAGATCGATGGGGTAGCATAGCTAGAGATCATGGTAGAGTGATTTGAAAGGAAGTGATGTTACTTCACCAATGATGTTACTGCATGTGAATAAAGAATTGCAGCAGGAACAGGGAAGGTGCAATATTTTTCAAAGGCATATTTTCTCATGACAATGGTTATGTGGTTTCATCTTAACAAAGGGAAGTTGAGTCAAATTGAGAGCCTAATTCAATTAAGTCCAAAGGTTTGAGTCATGTAATGAAGTTTTTTATAAAGACATAACAAAATTATGTTGAGTCAAAATCCGTCTTGGGAAGTTAAGTCAATGTCAAGATTAAAGGTTGAGATTTTAATGAAGTCGTAGCATGTAATGAAGATTTGAATATGGCCATTCTTTGTAAATAGATGTGAAGAGTCTCAAAGAAGTCATTAATGTAATATGCAAGGGTGAATGATGAGTGGTATGGGATACCCAAGGTTTAAATTATCGTAAGTCACTATATTAATGCAAGTTTTCAAAGTCTTGAATATAGAAGACAAAACTAAGTTGAGGGAGTATAGTTAAATTCCATTGTTGTAAGTCGAGGTGAAATAAATGTTTGGTTATTGTTTCGCACAAAATTGAGTCTGTGTTGGAATTGGCCATTCCGATAATAGATAAGATTTTTTTTTTGCAAGTACCATAAATTATGAAGACATGAAGAGATTAGTGGAAAAAAAAAATTGTCTTTTTGGACATTGCACAACCCAACAAGAAACATATTTGCATGCATGTAATTGTAGGTTCAAAGAAAGAAGAAGCATAATCGACAAAGACAATGTAGTGGAAGAAGCATGAAAAAAGATTGCTGCAGAAAGAGAAAATGATGCATATTTCATAAAGATGACTTCAAGAGAAAAGGAGATTTGTGGAAGAACCCTACAACAAAAAAGATGCAACAGAAAGAGGAACAAATTCCAACAAAGATTGGGTAGAAGTTTTTGATACAAATCTACAATTGCAAATGTGGGTAGAGTCTCAAAAGGTTCTAGCGGACGAAACCAAGAATACCAAAAGGCCAAGTTCAAGGGAGAAGCTTGGTGAGGTATTGTGTAGCAAGGTGAAACATACTTGTTACTGAAGAGGTCATTTTCAGCTCACAGTGAGCATGGAGAATCTCATAGAGGAAGAGAGGAAAATAACTATGGATAGTCAAACATAGGGTTCATAAGGAAGCCACAAACAAAGTAGAAACAAACTCCATGATAGAAGAAGAGGACAAATATAGTTGGATTAGATGAACTCCTATGCATGAATGAAAGGATAAAGAAGTAAGAGAAAGAGATAATGAAAGCAAAGGATGGAGACAATGAAGCAACATAAGGAAAGCAACAGAAGTGAAGCAACAAAAACATGTTCAAAAAAGAAGAAGGAACAAGGAAAACAAAGTATAAATAAAATGATGTATGTTTTCAATATGTGATAAATCCATGAAGCATAAACAAACCTAGTAGTTTATTGGTCCTCTTTGATAAGGAAATGTTGAAATTTGAGTCTTATAGCGATGTAAGCCTGATGAGGCAATGTTACTCCAAAAAAGTTTATGGTAATCTAAAAATCGTTATGTAATGTATGGTTCGTAGTCAATGAGAAACCACTTATCATAATTTAGTTTTGTTAAGCATAAACCACTTGAGGATTTTGAGCAGAGAAAATAATGAGGCAAAGGTTTGGAAGAAATAGGGAACACATGAACAAGAATCCATGAAAAGTTTTGTTCCTTGGGACTCTGATGCAGGAGCATCGAACACAGAGTTACAGGGAAACAAAACATCAGGGTGAGGATGGTAATGGTGACACAAGGGGATTGACAGTTACATGAATGAATACTTTCAACGAAAGAATGGTGGGTGAACCATGTACCAGAAAGAGTTTGCTAGAGAAAAGATGGATACAACGGTTGGAAACCCATGTATTACGGTGGATGGTAACTATTTTATATGGACTTCAACAATGTTTATGTTTTGCAAGTATAGGAATAAGATCAAGAATGGAGAAGACCAAAGGCCATGGAAAACTAAAGATCAAGACAAAGGGAAAATAAGGTACGAAACCTAGAAGAGAGAAGGGACCAGTTTAATGAAGATTTCTCATGAAAGAGGGAACATTCCTACTTGTAATGTTTGATGAATAATATGATGGAAAAT
>ML796024.1:73996-89964 GCA_009831015.1 Picea engelmannii | reverse complement strand
GATATTTGGATCGCAGAAGATCTACAAGTGGGTATGTATTTAACCTATTTGGAGGAGCAATAAGTTGGATGAGCAAAAGACAGGCTGTAGTGGCACTCTCAACTACAGAAGCTGAATATATGGCAGCCACTCATGCAAGCAAGGAAGCAGTATGGTTACAAAGATTGTGTTCAGGTATTGGGTTGGTACAACAAGCAGTGAGATTAGACTGTGACAATCAGAGTGCAATATTCCTAGCAAAGAACCCAACCTATCATTCGAAGAAAAAGCATATTGATGTTCAGTATCACTTTGTGAGAGACATGGTTGAGGAAAATAAGGTGTTGCTGGAAAAGGTTGACACTTTGAAGAATGCTGCAGATTCATTGACAAAGTCCATGAGCACAGAAAAGTTCTCTTGGTGTAGAGTAACAATGGGCATTGCTGCCTTGGATTGTTGACTATATAATCCCCTGGACCCCTGGATGCAAAAAAACAACAAGTGGGAGAATGTTGGGTATGTGTTATATTCTTTGCATGTGTGTGCGTGTGGGTGCGTCAGATACGACAACTGCATCTGCGGTAACGCCCCGAAATTGTTTTTTGGGCGGTTTTTGCTATTTTTAGCGGATTTTTCTATTTTTAGCTGATTTGTAAATTAATCCCGGATTAAGGGATTAGGGTTTTGGTATCTACGGAATACCTAAAAACATTGTATATATTGTATGGCAAATGGTGAAATTCGATATAATGAAAATAAGAAAGGTTCTCCCGGTTGAGAGTTTCCGGTAAAAATTTGTGTGTATTCTGTGTATGAGCCATTGATTAATTTCAGTATTGCTTAAGAATATATATGCATTGCTTTACTTCGCAGGTTTAAAACTTACAATACTTTGGTTCTGCGAATCAGAAGCAAGGGAAAGGTACCCCCAAACCGTCGAACAAAGGACCAAGCCAAGGTGGGGTGACCCAGGACAACCCCCAAAGCCACAAGCAAAGAACAACACCACGAAGCCAAAAAAGGACACGGGGAAGTGGTGTGAGTTCCATAAGAGCTCCACTCACAACACAAGTGAGTGCCATGCCAAGCAGTCACTAGTAGCCAGGTTGAAGGCTTATGAATTGGATGCAGGCTCCGAATCTGAATCAAAACCTGACAAGGGGAATGACAGGGGAAAGCAGATTATCGATGCAGAGCCCAACACCATTGTTTCCACCACAAAGATCCAGAAGAAGAAACCAGAAGATCCATAGGAGGCAGAGCACCTCTTCCATTCCCAAATGTGGGTAAAGGGTTCCCCGTTGCAGTTCATTGTCGACAGCGGGAGCCAGAAGAACCTCATCTCATTAGAGGTCATGAAACGACTGGGCTTGCCGACCACTACACACCCACAACCATACACCATCGGGTGGTTGGACCAAGGACAGGACCTCCGCGTCAGCCAATAATGTTGCCTTCCCTACATCATAAAGCCCTTCACAGATGTGGTATTATGTGGCATTGCTCCTCTTGATGTTTTTGATGTATTATTAGGACAACCATACTTGTGGAAGTGACATGTTGTGTATGAGTCCAAGCCTCATGTTGTTATTATTACTTTGGGAAATAAGCTGTACAGGATACCAGAAATAGCACTGCCTACAACCATCTCTTTGATTACTGTAAAACAATGTAGTAAGATCATTACCAAAACTAGGAAATTTGTTTTCCTGCTGATCCTCCCTCAGGGAGAGAAGAATACTGTGGCCACAACCTCCAGACAAGGCCCCTCTGCACGACAACAACAAATGGATAAGTTCATGGAGGAGTATGAGGATATCTTCACCTCCTCCGTAGGGTTGCGTCTACATTGTCAGGTCAAGAACCCCATCGATCTGACCCTAGGTGCGCCACTGCCCAATGGACCAATCTATCGATGCTATGTTATGGAGAATGAAGAAATCAAGAGGCAGATTTAGGAGATGTTGCAGAAAGGTCACATCCGACCGAGTTCATATCCCTATGGGAGCTCGATCGTGTTGGTGTAGAAAAAGGATGGGACTTGGAGACTCTGCATTGGCTATCAGGAACTAAACAAGATCATTGTTCGGAATAGGTACCCAATCCCACAGATTGATGACCTTTTGGTTCAACTCAAGGGGGAGAAATATTTCATCAAGATCGACTTGATGTCTGGGTATCACCAGGTACCAATCAAACCCTCTGATGTGTGGAATTTTGCCTTCAAATCCAAGGAGGGAATTTTCAAATGGTTGGTCATGCCTTTGAGTTGACGAATTCCCCTGCAACATTCATGATACTAATGGACCACATCGTGTGACCATTAACCAACTCATTTGTAGTGGTGTACTTGGATGAAATTTTGATCTTCAACCAGACTTGGGAAGAGCACCTCCACCACATCCGAGAGGTCCTCCAAACACTGCGGTAACATAGGTTGTGTGCCAATTTGGAGAAGTGCACTTTTGGCATGACCCAGGTTCAATATCTAGGATACATTATTGATGAGCGGGGGTTGCATGTGGATCCATCCAAGATCCAAGTCATTCGGGATTAGCCAACCCCAACCAACCTAACAGAGCTCAGCAACATTTTGGGTCTTTGCAATTTATACCGCAGGTTCGTGTTGGGATTATCTCATATCACTTATCCCTTGAGTCAAGTCACCAAAGGAGGATCAAAAGAAAAATTAATTTGATCTGAATATCAACTGAAGGCATTCGAATATTTGAAGCATCACCTTTGCTCTGCACCAATGCTCACATTACTAGACTTGCAACAACCATTTGAGATCGAGACAGATGCTTCCAACTATGCTATTAGGGCAGTCCTTACTCAACAGGGGCATCCAGTGGAATATCACAGTGAGACACTTTCTGACACAGTTTGGAAGTATCCCCCTTATGAAAAAGAGATGTATTCCATTGAGCAGGCTTGCCGACAATGGAAGCATTACATTTTGGGAAAGGAAACAATCATCCACACAAACCACTGATCCTTGCATTTCATATAGACACAAGGGAAGTTGGAGAATGATCACCATCATAAGTGGTACACATACCTGCAAAAATTTCATTTGAACATTAAGTACAAGAAAGGAAGCACCATTAATGTTGCTAATTGCCTCAACTAACCACCTATCATGGCGCTAACCACAATGCTCAAATCTGATGGGAATGAGACTTCTGATTGGCCGCTTCTCTACAAAAGTGATCCAGAATTCAGCCACACATACAATACACTCTTGGAGGGTAAGTAAGTTCCTAATTTTCACCTCCAGGATGCCCTGCTATGTCACCTAGGACACCTTTGTGTTCCTTCAAGTGAGCGTGCTAGTATGATTTGGGAGGTGCACTACAGTCAGGCCACTAGGAATTTCGGGGTTGAGAAAACCATGGCAGTATTGAAAAAGTATTTCTATTGGCCAAACCTTCGACATGATGTTGAGAAGTACATCAAGTTCTGCACTGCTTGCGCCATCGCCAAACCGACCATCAAGAAGCAAGGCCTCTATAATCCTCTTCCCACCCCTAGTATACCTTGGGAATCCATCTCCATGGATTACATGTCGAGCCTTCCTTCTACTAAGCATGGAAATGATGTTTTTGTGGTCGTCGACAGATTATCGAAGATGTCCATTATGATCGCCTGTAAGAAGAATATCACAACAAAAACCACTGCTAAAATCTTCTTTGAATGAGTGTGGGTACACTTTGGGATTACACAATCTATCATCTCAGATCGTGACAGTAGGTTCCTTAGTGCATTTTGGTCCAGCCTCTAGTCGATGCTGGACACCAAGCTCACCAAGTCCACATCTTTCCATCCGCAAAGAGATGGTTAGACACAGGTCTTCAACCAGATGATTGTGCACATTCTGCGAATGTAAAAATAAAAGCATCCATGCACATGGTATGAGAGCCTCCCCTATGTACAACACATCTACAACTGGGCTCTCCATATCTCAACCAACCACAACCCCTTTTAGGTGGGCTTGGGATTCGAACCACTATGTCCCATTGACGTAGCCATGCCGTTTGCGGCTACTCAGGAAGATTCATTCCATGTCCAATCTGAGGCTGACAAGGTAAACAAATTCATTGAGAACATTTAACACATATGCCAATAGGTTCATGACATATTGGACAGAGCCAATGCTAAGTACAGGCAGTGACATGATCAACATCGGGTGCCACACAAGTTCCAGGTGGGCGACAAAGTGTGGCTACATTTGCAAAAGGAGCGCCTTGCTAGACCCTATCGCAAGATTATCCCTTTTAGATATGGGACATACACCATCACCAAGGGTGTAGGGGACAATGCCTTTGAGCTCAGTATTCCACCATTCCTTGGTCTTCACCCAATGTTCAATGTGGACCACCTTTGGCCCTACTTTCCACCTCTACTAGACACATCTGACATTGCAGAACAATTCACACCAATAGAGTTAAAACCAGATTGCATGGAACAAGCCACAACTGATCGAATTATGGAAAAATAGATCAAGAACACCCACCAGTAGAGGATCCAACTATATCGAGTTATCAAATCAAGACAACTCCTTCACCAGGGCAAATGGATCACTAGGGAGCAATTTCAGCAGAAGTTTCCTCATCTCATGAAGGAAATCAACGCAATGGGGACCATTTCTTCCGAAGGGGAGAGGAATGATCCATATGGATATTGGTGGCCACCCGCCTATTCCACTTGGACCAACACCATTGTTTCTTTCATTTTTTCAGTTTCCTTAATTGCAACACAATTTACTATTTTTAGCAGTTTTTCGGGTCTTAAACTTCCAGAGACATTTTGAGGCCCTAAACGACGTTTTTGGGAATGAATGGTCTGGTGAATATGAGTTTGTTTTAGACTCAATATTTGTTGTCACCTGTTTATTCCTTAGATAGATATTTCTAACGATGTATCATGTGCATCAAATGAAGATAGTATGCCAAAGTTACGACCCTGGGAAATTGATGTACCAATTTACCCCAACAGGGCCCATATTCTGGTGTTTCATCTCCTAGGGTTAGGTTTTTGTATGTTTAGGGTTTTTTATTGTTTCTCAATAATATATAGGCCTTCGAGCTTCATTGTAACATATATTTCAAAGGCCAGTAGCTGCCACATGTCTTCTCAGAGATAAGCTACCAACGCTTGAGGTATTTTATTTCCATTCTGTCTGTAAGCATATTTCAGTCATTTGTTGTTAATGAAATGAAGCTTTAATTCCGTTGCATCTCTGCGTCTATGTATTTCTATATTTCATTATGTTCTAGCATAAATTTGGATCAATGAAGGACTTTGTAGGGTGTTCTCTTGTCATCAAAATTCCCTCCACATAGAACATAGTTACCGACTTAATGAGAACTTTGACCTCAAAATGAGAACTGTAGCCCATAAAAACCATATTTTTGCATAAAAAACATCAAAATCAACCCCCAAATCAAAAAGTGGTGCTATCGGTAGCACCATTTTTTTAAACGGGGTCAAAATTACAACATTTTTCAAGCATGGCCTTCACAATTTAGACAACAACTCAAACAAACCTTAAATTCAACACCTAAAAAAAAAAGATTTTTTTGATTTTTTTTTTCTTTTCAAAATGTTAAATTTTGAGATCATTTGAAATTGTATTTTTATCACTTGGTACCATTAAAACCAAAACCTCAAAATCAACCATCAAATTGAAAAGTACTGCTACCAGTAGCACCCATTCTAAAATTGGGGTATGAAAATGACACATTTTTATAATGTGGTAAAATAACTCATCATTACTGTAAAGAAAATCATAAAATCAACCCTTAAATGTTTACTTTTAAAATCTTATTATCACACAAAGCACAAGGTAATACATAATTCCATGAAAATATCACAATATACTTTAAAAATTCAATGTCACTATTGGTGCGTAAATATGTTCAATGTATATCTCACACTCATTTAAATGTCAATTCGGTATTCGTAATCGAAAGAGTCGTTACACGATATGTGCCGAGAACAAGTAACCTACCTAAGTCTGTTGCATATAGGAAATAATTAATAACATAAAAACTCTGTTTCTAAGATTTCTAAATACTTCGAGATATCGCTGAACTTAGAAGAGAAAAATGATAATGAAACTCAAATAAACAGTCAATCAAAGAGATGTTGTCCTAGAGAAACAAGTCTGTTCATTTCAGGCTCTTGAATTGAAGGGATGAACTTTAAGAAGCTTGTCTCCTATATCAATTGAAACAATCAATTCCAACCATTCTCGAAATCAAAACCAACTTCAACCTCATGTAATTCAATCAAACCAACACAAAGGGTGTTCAGTATAACTGAAAGACTTTATTGTAGAGCATGAAGATGAAATATAAAGTCTTCTGGTCCCTTGATATACTAGATCTACTACAGTCATAAACTCAAAATATTAGTTCCACACTTCAAATCATGAAATAACTACTTTCAACATCTGAGAATGAAATGTCTACTCAATCTAACACTTGCTTATTCACACCAATCCAAAATGATTAACTCAATGTCGAATTCTGAAAATGAAGTAAAGACCAATCACACACACACTGCTGTAAAATATCCGCATAAACACACATAACGTATACAAGGAGTTTTACCTTAGTTGGGGTGGTGGGCCCTTGCCGAACCAACAAGGAATCTCTTAAAAAAGTAACTGACTAAAACTTTTCACTCACATTCAAGAATTGACATAAAATATCTTTTGTATTAATTCAACTGGTAAATTAGATCAACAATCTTTTACTTCATACATGATAATGGTAAGTATCATCTGGTTCTGACAGTATACTTTTTACATTCGCTAATATCACTAGCTATCATCTATACAACATTCCCTATACAAGGTAAGCTGATACTATCAATATCTATGGATAAGCATTAAACAGTTTGAAAATTTTTACAATTAAGATTTACATCGAATTTTTAGGAATCGACTCCATCCTCATGACACAAAGTGCATGAGCGATGGAGTCTCTTGCAACTTGAAAACTAATTTGGGCGCTTCTATTCAACTGTATTCTCGAAATATTCATCATCATTCTGGTCCAACTGGTGCATTATGGAAATAGAGGTTCTGGTACCGGATTGCACACAGTCGCGAGCCTGGTACCAGAATGGAGCAGAACAGGTAGTACCGAAATAGTGCATGTCTTGGTACCGTAATGGAGTTGGTATCGGATGACAACTACCTTGGATCCTGGAATGGATTTGGTACCAGATTGCAAGATGTCTGGTAGTGCCGGATAGACTGCTCATAAATCAAACCATTAGGACTATACAAAATAAAACACTTTAATCGAATTAATTTAAGAAAGTTAAACAAACATGCTTTAAATCATCAATTACTTCTTGTGAACATGAACATAGCTATTAGGTATGTGTTTTGGGAGGGAATAGTCCAGTATGGGTTTATAACAGAGGCAAAAAGGACTTAGATACAGGGTAGGATAGGGAATTATCTATGTCAAAATAGGGACTCAACATTTCCCCCATGTTGAAGGTGTTACATGTCCTCATGCAATGTTATCAAAAAATGATACCCAAAAACTTTCTGCACAATTGGATCCTCCTCTGTTATTCCTCAGATTGCAGGATGTTAACACCAGAAGCTTCACTCTTCAATTCCTTCTTGATCACCCTAGTGTAATGGATCAATCGTAAGACCTTATTAAGTTTGGCAGGGACCTCTACATGTTGTTCTTTCAATTCTGCATTCTCTTCCTTGATATGCCTGTCTAGTAGTTTGTATTCTTCAACTTCTTGGTTAAATCTCTAAATTTTTGTTCATTCAGAGACTTGTCTGGGCTTGGTGTGAGTACTTCCTTAGCTACCATTTCTTGAGCCTCTTTTTCTTTCCTCAGACTCCTCAAGGTCTTTATTATCATTTTTCGTTTGCTCAGGGACTAGTCTGGGCTCGGTGTGAGTGCTTCCTAAGTTACCAACTCTCGAGCTTATTTTTCGTTCCTCAAATCCCTCAAAGTCTCTGTTACCAACCCTTCCATATCACTTATTGTTAACAGTCCTTCTCTTTCACTTGTGGTAGCTCCCCAACCACTCCCTTTTTCTGGAGAACTCAGAATATCCATGGATTCTCCTTGAGGAGAAGGTATGTTTGGAGTTGTCGCCTGTTTGGCCATACTTCTAGTGGTCTTGTGTATGGGTAGTCAAACTTTCTTAGACTTGTTGATAGGGGTAGGAGTTTCTTCAAACAATTTCCTTTTCTTAGAATTGCTGACAGGGGTAGGCCTGGACGCCTGTTCCTCCTGTGTTGACTTGACTTTTATCTTGCGGCCTTGAGTTGTGAATTCTGGGGTTTGATTCTACTAGAAAATCCATATTCCTATCCTGGAATATTGAGGCGTAGGCTATAGAACTTGTGCCTCCTTCCATTCTAGTTTCTTTTTATTTTTTCTTGTCACCTTAGTGGTTTCCTTCAGTCCACCAACTGATTTTTGGGAAGGTCGAGTAACTTCAGAAATACTTTTCAATTCTTTAGAGGATTTCAGAGGGGTTTTAACAGTTGGCTCTAGTAAAATCTCATGTTGATCTATCTACTCCTTCTTTCGTTTCTTATTCTGTGATCGTTGGTATTTAGGGCGCAGGACTGAGCTAGATGCTTTAGCTTGTGCACAATTTTTCTTTCTTTGTAAATTGAGGTCAGGGGTCTTCTCTATTTGTCTGGCTGGTTCTAATGACATTTCCATGATTGTTTCAGGAATGATGTCTGATTGACCACCTGGTTCTGAGTCTTCTTTTCGTCTTTTACTCTTTTGAACCGAGGTAGGACTTATTCTCTGGAATTGAGTGGATGCCTTCTTTCTCGATATAGCAGGTTCTCCTACGACAAACATTTTTGTCACTGATTTCTCATTGGGATGAGATGAGCTCGGCATAGCAATGTCTTATTCACCTCCTGATGTCATTTTTCTATCTTTCTTTTCCTTTCTGCTTGAACCCTCACTGTGTTTCCCTACCTCCTGTGTCTTGGCCGATTTGTATTTTTCTTGAGAGAAACTCTGTTGGAGTAATTGATTCCAACTACTACCTTGTGTTTTTAAAGCATGAAAAACTAGAAGTTTGATTAAACCATGATGCTAAAGTCTATTCTCAGGTTTCTTGGAAACTGACCTCACACCTCTTTCCATTTTCTTCAAACTCATCCATAGAAAGTGGGGAAAATTAATTTATGGTCCTTCCTCGAAATTTGATAAAAGCTTTAAATGATAAATGAAGGTCACTGTGTACCTTCCCTCACAGGTGAGGAATTTCTACAGACTTATGAGAATCATCCAATTTTCCTCTTTGATGTAGCTTCGAGGGAGACCCTTGGTCCAATCGGGGTCTTGATGTTCTGGCTTGAGGAATTTTTCACAAAGATTTTTGTCAACAATCACTCTCTTGAAGTATTTTTCTCCAGCCATCGGGAGACCCGTAGCTCCTGCTACAGTGGCTTCTGTAATTGTTAACTTCACGTCCCCAAAATGCACATTTTATCCATCATATTTCTGCACAAAGACAAGATAAATTCCCTCATGATGAGCTTTAAATTTCTCCAAGAATGGCACCCACCCTGCCTGTTCATATTTTTTCTTACAAGCCTGATATTCTATTGTTTCTCTGTATATTTGAAATATGGGCTCATGCCTGTCGACCCCCATGCCAGCTTAAAAAATTATCTCGGGTAGATAAGGCATGAACAGAGGGTCGAGGGTCAAGTACCGGATAACGTAGGCTATGATAGAGTATTGGATGGGAAAAATATGCAAGGGATACAAAGGCATAGGGTGTCTGTAGATGGTGTGACAACGACAGTAAATAATGCTCATCTGGATGGAAGAGCCATCCATAAGAGCGTTTATGAATGGAAGTGTATATTACAATGGTCATGTCGATACTTATGATGATATGGTGAGGTAGGTTGGATCCAATAACGATTTACGGATACGTGGGAAGCTTGGTGTTGGACGATATTCATGGAAGGATGTGGTCCTTATGATTGGGCCTCGTGTATATGAAATTGGCTAGGATCATTACTCGATATGTTGTGATTCGTGGTTCATGTCATTTCATATAGTACGGAAATGAATCATAAGTTTACGGGGTTTATTTACCGGATAGACAGAAGGAGTATGAGTTTGATCCGGTAAAAGACATCATGACCTTGCACTCTTGATATTTCATAGGACATTTTCTCTTTACGGAAGTGTGGTCTAATATTTTTACAGAGATTCATGACAAAATATGGGTATGTCATGATCCAAGAGAAATCATATGTTCTAAATTCATATTTATTCTAATTCCTTTAAATAACACGAAAAAAGTGTCGAATCTGTATGTCCTAGCACTAATAATTGGATAGCGACTTGGAAACATGATGAAAGTTACCTGTCATATTCTTACCAGTACTGGATCATCTAAGTACCGGATCACTCGGGCGCAGAGTTGAAATTAGTATGGGATCATATGAGTACCAGATCACATGTGTGTAGAATTTATAGTTTGTATAGGATCATCTAAGTACCAGATTACTTGAGTGCTGATTTTTTTTCAAGTACTAGAATAGCGCAGGGTCCCTTCTTTTATACTGGATAGGATCCAATACCGGATAGGCAAAACGAGATGATTTGGTACAGGGGTGGCCCTTGGTACCATATGAACATAGAGGTTATCATTGATGCCAGATAAGCAGAAAAATGAGCATTTTTCTAGTGCTTAAAAAAAATCTTGACACAAATTCTAGTGGCAGTGATTTGTAGAAATAGTTGGTGTTCTACGATCAAATTTGATTAAAAAAAAAACCCATGTAGTTGCCAAAGTTTATATAGGAATGATGCAAGAAAGATTTGTAATAGGAGGGTATGCTATAATGACCAGTGACTGAGATAACATAACTCCTTTTCTTTTGGAACCAAGGTGATCACACTTCTGCTGGCATTTCCTCTTTTATTATAATAACAATAATGATCCTAAATACTAATTTTCTTTGGATTTTTATCGAGCCCAGATTAGTTAATGCTCCCCAGTATTTTCAATTTTACAGAGTCTAAAAAACTTAAAGGAAAATCTCTATACTCTCCTGTGGATTTTTATCGAGCCCAGGCCAGTTCCTGCTCACCGGTATTTTCAAATTTAAAGAGTCTGAAAAACTTAAAGAAGACTCTCTCTGGTAGCTGTCCTCCTTAATTGTTTATCTACATGGGAACACCACCAATTTTTTTGTTTTTTTGTTTTGATTTTGTTAGTTGTACCAAAAATAAAGAAAAAATTCATCTCATGACACACCTATGTACAGAAAACGAATTTATACAATTTGAACTTACTATGGTAGGTCAACAGGAGGATAGACCCTCTTTCTTATCAGTTGCATTTCAGAAGTTTGAAGAACATTTTTGACAAAATCCTCCTTTGACAGAGGTTTTTGATAAACCTTCAGTCGATGCCCATTTACAACAAGGGAAGTCTGATTTTCATCAATGGTCTTTATCCTTACTGAACCATTGTCATAGACTGTATCAACCTCATAGGGCCCCATCCATCTGGTTGATAGTTTACCTTTAAAAATTTTGAATCTGCTATCATATAGGAGGGCCCAATCACTTGACTAGAAGGAATTCTTTTTAATGTACTTTTCGTGCCATTTGGTCCTTTTCTCTTGTATCAAGGTGGTTATTTTTAGAGCATCTTGTCTTATCTCATCAAGCTCATTCAATTGTAATAGCCTCTATTTTTGAGCTTTGTTTGGGTCCATTCCTAATTGCATGGAAGTTCTGAAGGTCTTTACCTGAAACTCTATGGGCAGTAGTACCTGCTTCCCATACACCAACTCATAAGGTTTATGGCCTATTGTATTTCTCCAGGATGTCTTGTAGACCCACAAGGCCTAGAGAAACCTATCATCCCAGTCTTTGTGATGTAGCTGAACAGTCTTAGTGAGGATGGCCTCTATCACTTTGTTGGTCGATTCCACTTGGCCATTGGCTTGGGGATGATAGGGTGAAGACTTTCTGTGTTTGATCTTGTATTGTTCGGTAAGAGCCTTGACGAAATTTGAGGTGAATTGTGTCCCTTGGCCAATGACTATTTCCTGAGGTACCCCGAAACGAGTTAAAATTTCCTCAAAGAGAAAGTCTACAATAGATTGTTCATTGGCTGAATACAGAGCCTTGGCTTCTACCCATTTTGTTACATAGTTTGTGCAAACTAATATGTACTTTTTTCTGCGGGACATGGGATTGATAGGTCCTACAAAATCTAAGTCCCATTTTTCAAAGGGTTCGATTACTACTTGGGATTGGAGTGGCATTTCGTCGACTGTTGTAGGTTTTCCCATTCTTTGGCAATCATCGCAGCTGGCCACGTATTTCTTTGCATCTTTGAAGATGGTTGGCCAATAATAGCCAGACTGTAGGATTTTGTAAGCTATCATTTTGTTAGGAAAATGGCCTCCACATGGGCCATCATGGAAAGATCTGAAGATATCCTGCATTTCATCTTCCTGAACACATATTCTGATTACCAAATCATGTCCTGTTCAGTATAGGGTATCCTCATGCCACATATAATTGGCACTTAGCTGAATAATTCTTTGTTTTTCTATGGATGTCATACATTGAGGAAACTTGTTGGTTACTAGATAGTTGGCTACGTCTGCATACCAAGGGGTGAAAGTAGAAATGGAAAATAAATTCTCATCCAGAAAATCATCATCTACTGGAGTACTATCACCTATATGGATAAGTCTAGACAAAAAATCAGCAACCAAGCTGTCTCTTCCATGCCTATCTATGATAGTCATATTGAATTCCTATAGTAACAACAACCATCTAGTTACTCTAGCATTTGTAACATGTTTATTCATTAGAAATCTGATAGCTAAGTGGTCAGTGTGCACTAAAACTTTGTATCTTGTTATATATTGTCTAAACTTGTTGATGGCATGTACTACTGATAAAAATTATTTTTCTGTGACAATATAGTTTGCTTCAGCAGGTGAGAGGTTCTTACTAACAAAGTATATAGCATAAGGAATCTTCCCTTCCCTTTGTCCTAATACAATTCCCAAAGCGGTATCTGAGGCATCTGTGTAGATATGGAAAGGAAGAGACCAATTTGGACCTCTCAAAGTAGGGGCACTTGAAAGTTTTGTTTTTAAGATTTCAAAGGAGATTTGGCATTGCTCATCCCAACATAATTCAACATCTTTCATTAGCAGTTTGAAAAGGAGGGCAGCTAGGTTTGTAAAATTTTGAATAAACCTCCTATAGTAGCTAACATGCCCTAAGAAACTTCTGATTTCCTTTTGTGAGGTAGGGATCTTAATTTGGGAAATAATGTCGATCTTGGCAAGGTCCACTCTTATTCCTATACCAGAGATGTGGTGACCTAGAAAAATTCCTTCGGTAAGCAGCATTCTTGATTTTTCGTGACTGAGTGAGAGGTTGGTCTATTTACATCTAACCAATACCTTCTCCAAATTATCCAATGCATGTTGGAAATCATCCCCATATACCATGAAATCATCCATGTAGACTTCCACACAATCATTGGTCAAACCAGAGAAAATAGGCAGGACAACCCTTTGAAAGGTAGCAGGGGCATTACATAACCTAAAGGGGAGAACTCTATAGGCATAGGTTCCCCAAGGACAGGTGAATGTGGTCTTATCCTGGTCTTCTGGTGAAATTTGTATTTGGTTGTAACCACTAAACCCATCCAGGAAAGAAAAATACCTCTTCCCAGATAAAGTGTCTAAGACCTGATCTATGAAAGACAAAGGGAAGTAGTCCCTATAGGTGGCCTTGTTTAATTATCGAAATTCCACACAAATCCTCCATTTCCCGTTTTTCTTTGGTACAATAACTAATGGAGAGACCCATTTTCTATCTAATATAGGGTAAATGAAATTGTCTTGTAGGAGTTTTTGGAGTTCTTCCTTTACTATATATTTCAAGGCTAGCTTCATACTTCTTTGGGGCTTCCTGACAGGTCTGATCTGATTATTAGTGTAAATATGATGCATACAGGTATCTGGGTGGATCCATTTCATGTCAGAGTAATCCCATGCAAACACATCAGATTGCCCTTGAATCATTTGTATCAACTTTTGTTGCTAATCTGTTTCTAGGCTAGCATTGATATATATGGACTTTCCAGGACTGATTTCAACAGCTTGGACAGTTGATTCCTTCCCTTCCTCTACTTGTGAAAGAGTGGCTATTGTATAAGTGGAAGGGTGCCAAATTTCTTGAAATTAAGGGCTAACGATGTGTGTGTAGTTAGGGAAAGATTGGGGATAGTCAATGCATGCCGAAGCAACCAAGAATAGACTTAGGATTTGTTCTTCAGAGTGCTCCTGTACTCCTTTTACTTATTCAAGTGTCAACAAGGGCTGAGTACAATAATCCTTTCCATAGGGATTATCCAACCAGAGAGGAACTTCAATGGCTGGTTGGGCGGGGGAAAAAGGGATAAGTTTCTGACTTTGAGTGCCATTGGAAATTGTCATTTCTCTAGATCGACAACTGATGAATGCATCAGCAGTGGCCAACCAAGGTCGTCCGAGTACCACTGGGTGTCTTGGTTTGGGGGATTTGGGATGGATTACTAAGAAATCCACAGGGTATTCCCAAGAGGCCAATGTCACTGTTATATCATCTAAAATTCTTGCTGGGGTGATGATTGATTTATCTGCAAGCTCTAGAAAAGTATGTGTAGGTCTTAAGTGATCTAGTTGTAGTGTTTTCATAGTGTTTACTGACATCACATTTATTTCTTCCCCTAGATCAATCAATGTGTTAGGTAAGGCAACACCATTGATTTCTATGGTTGCCACTGAGTTCCCTAGATCACTATACTTGGAAGGCATTTCTGTTATAAATTTGGATAACTTTCCTACCACCCGTATGATAGGAGGTTTCTTCCTCTTTCTCCCTGGATTTTTAATGCAAAGGTCCCTTACAATTTTAGCATAGATAGGTGTGTCTTTAATGGCCTTTAATAGTGGGATCTTTACACATATGTTCTAGAGTCCAGTCTCTAGATTATGTTCTAGAGGTTCCTCAGTTTTCTTTACGAGCAACCTTTCTGTGTAAGGGGGATTCATTTTATGGGGTGTTTCTGCTGCAAGGGAGTTGGGTGAAGAAATTTCTTGTTGTACTAGAGTGCTTCTTTCTTCGTTCAATGGATTAGTCTTCTATTCTTCTTTTTGAACTATTTGGGCATCTATTTGTTCTTCTTGGTTTGCGTGATTATTCTCTTATTCTTCTTGGATGACCATAGTGGGATTTGTTTTGTTTACAATCATTCTTGAACTTAATTAAATTCCATTAAATGGAGTTGTCATTATTACATATGTAGGAAAGGTTTGTACTTCAACATTTTGTATAGGTTGTGTCGGTCTATTATTTGGGTTAGGGATAGGTTGTGCAGGAATAGGGGTAGGCCGAGGAGGCTTTTGGATGGGTCCATCTTGCATTGGTTGCTACATATTTGGATTCATGGGTAGTGAAAGTTGTTGTTGTAATTGTGGGGGAGGAAGAAGAGTAGGGGGGTTAAATCCTGGGAGAAACTATGAAATATTCGAAGGATATTGTGGACATGTGGGAAATTGTTTTGGTTAGAAGGGGACATTCCCATATACAGGTCCTCTCCACCCCTGTTTCCAAGGTTGGGTTTGTGTCGACCACTGAGTATAAGACATGGGGGGTACCCATTGCTATTGGGGGTATTGTGTAATTGGGTCGGCAAACATGCTGGGGTTTTGTTGTCTCCATGGTCTTCTATGGGGGTAGGATGTCTCAGGTTATCCTCCTCCCTTGAACATGGCGTTGAGTCTGAGAAGAGAAGGGAATTCGCTAGTAGGATGGTCCTCTGTACAGAGACCACAGATTTCAATAACATTAAGGGGGCATTCCTTTTCAGGGTGTTTCCTCCTACACTGATGATAGAAAATTGCTAACGCAACATTTTC
>ML796024.1:43827-67464 GCA_009831015.1 Picea engelmannii | reverse complement strand
TTGATAAACCTTCAGTCGATGCCCATTTACAACAAGGGAAGTCTGATTTCCATCAATGGTCTTTATCCTTACTGAACCATTGTCATAGACTGTATCAACCTCATAGGGCCCCATCCATCTGGTTGATAGTTTACCTTTAAAAATTTTGAATCTGCTATCATATAGGAGGGCCCAATCACTTGACTGGAAGGAATTCTTTTTAATGTACTTTTCATACCATTTGGTCCTTTTCTCTTGTATCAAGGTGGTTCATTTTAGAGCATCTTGTCTTATCTCATCAAGCTCATTCAATTGTAATAGCCTTTATTTTTGAGCTTTGTTCAGGTCCATTCCTAATTGCATGGAAGTTCTGAAGGTCTTTACCTGAAACTCTATGGGTAGTAGTACCTGCTTCCCATACACCAACTCATAAGGTTTATGGCCTGTTGTATTTCTCCAGGATGTCTTGTAGGCCCACAAGGCCTCAAGAAACCTATCATCCCAGTGTTTGTGATGTAGCTAAACAGTCTTAGTGAGGATGGCCTCTATCACTTTGTTGGTCGATTCCACTTGGCCATTGGCTTGGGGATGATAGGGTGAAGACTTTTTGTGTTTGATCTTGTATTGTTCGGTAAGAGCCTTGACCAAATTTGAGGTGAATTGTGTCCCTTGGCCAATGACTATTTCCTGAGGTACCCCGAAACGAGTTAAAATTTCCTCAAAGAGAAAGTCTACAACAGATTATTCATTGGCTGAATACAGAGCCTTGGCTTCTACCCATTTTGTTACATACTTTGTGCAAACTAATATGTACTTTTTTCTGCGGGACATGGGATTGATAGGTCCTACAAAATCTAAGTCCCATTTTTCAAAGGGTTCGATTACTACTTGGGCTTGGAGTGGCATTTCGTCGACTGTTGTAGGTTTTCCCATTCTTTGGCAATCATCGCAGCTGGCCACGTATTTATTTGCATCTTTGAAGATGGTTGGCCAATAATAGCCAGAATGTAGGATTTTGTAAGCTATCATTTTGTTAGGAAAATGGCCTCCACATGGGCCATCATGGAAAGATCTGAAGATATCCTGCATTTCATCTTCCTGAACACATATTCTGATTACCAAATCATGTCCTGTTCAGTATAGGGTATCCTCATGCCACATATAATTGGCACTTAGCTGAATAATTCTTTGTTTTTCTCTGGATGTCATACATTGAGGAAAGTTGTTGGTTACTAGATAGTTGGCTACGTCTGCATACCAAGGGGTGAAAGTAGAAATGGAAAATAAATTCTCATCCAGAAAATCATCATTTACTGGAGTACTATCACCTATATGGATAAGTCTAGACAAAAAATCAGCAACCAAGCTGTCTCTTCCATGCCTATCTATGATAGTCATATTGAATTTCTGTAGTAACAACAACCATCTAGTTACTCTAGCATTTGTAACATGTTTATTCATTAGAAATCTGATAGCTAAGTGGTCAGTGTGCAGAAAAACTTTGTATCTTGTTATATAGTGTCTAAACTTGTTGATGGCATGTACTATTGATAAAAAATATTTTTCTGTGACAATATAGTTTGCTTCAGCAGGTGAGAGGTTCTTACTAACAAAGTATATAGCATAAGGAATCCTCCCTTCCCTTTGTCCTAATACAATTCCCAAAGTGGTATTTGAGGCATCTGTGCAGATATGGAAAGGAAGAGACCAATTTGGACCTCTCAAAGAAGGGGCACTTGAAAGTTTTGTTTTTAAGATTTCAAAGGAGATTTGGAATTGCTCATCCCAACAGAATTCAACATCTTTCATTAGTAGTTTGAAAAGGAGGGCAGCTAGGTTTGTACAATTTTGAATAAACCTCCTATAGTAGCTGACATGCCCTAAGAAACTTCTGATTTCCTTTTGTGAGCTAGGGATCTTAATTTGGGAAATAATGTCGATCTTGGCAAGGTCCACTCTTATTCCTGTACCAGAGATGTGGTGACCTAGAACAATTCCTTCGGTAAGCAACATTCTTGATTTTTCGTGACTAAGTGAGAGGTTGGTCTATTTACATATAACCAATACCTTCTCCAAATTATCCAATTCATGTTGGAAATCATCCATGTAGACTTCCACACAATCATTGGTCAAATCAGAGAAAATAGGCAGGACAACCCTTTGAAAGGTAGCAGGGGCATTACATAACCCAAAGGGGAGAACTCTATAGGCATAGGTGCCCCAAGGACAGGTGAATGTGGTCTTATCCTGGTCTTCTGGTGAAATTTGTATTTGGTTGTAACCACTAAACCCATCCAGGAAAGAAAAATACCTCTTCCCAGATAAAGTGTCTAAGACCTGATATATGAAAGACAAAGGGAAGTAGTCCCTATAGGTGGCCTTGTTTAATTATCGAAATTCCACACAAATCCTCCATTTCCCGTTTTTCTTTGGTACAATAACTAATGGAGAGACCCATTTTCTATCTAATATAGGGTAAATGAAATTGTCTTGTAGGAGTTTTTGGAGTTCTTCCTTTACTATATATTTCAAGGCTGGCTTCATTCTTCTTTGGGGCTTCCTGACAGGTCTGATCTGATTATTAGTCTAAATATGATGCATACAGGTATCTGGGTGGATCCATTTCATGTCAGAGTAATCCCATGCAAACACATCAGATTGCCCTTGAATCATTTGTATCAACTTTTGTTGCTAATCTCTTTCTAGGCTAGCATTGATATATATGGACTTTCCAGGACTGATTTCAACAGATTGGACAGTTGATTCCTTCCCTTCCTCTACTTGTGAAAGAGTGGATATTGTATAAGTGGAAGGGTGCCAAATTTATTGAAATTCAGGGCTAAAGATGTGTGTGTAGTTAGGGAAAGATTGGGGATAGTCAATGCATGCCGAAGCAACCAAGAATAGACTTAGGATTTGTTCTTCAGAGTGCTCCTATACTCCTTTTACTTGTTCAAGTGTCAACAAGGGATGAGTACAGTCCTCCTCGCCATAGGGATTATCCAACCAGAGAGGAACTTCAGTGGCTGGTTGGGTAGGGGAAAAAAGGATAAGTTTCTGACTTTGAGTGCCATTGGAAATTGTCATTTCTCTAGATCGACAACTGATGAATGCATCAGCAGTGGACAGCCAAGGTCGCCCGAGTACCACTGGGTGTCTTGGTTTGTGGGATTTGGGATGGATTACTAAGAAATCCACAGGGTATTCCCAAGAGGCCAATGTCACTGTTATATCATCTAAACTTCTTGTTGGGGTGATGATTGATTTATCTGCAAGCTCTAGAAAAGTATGTGTAGGTCTTAAGTGATCTAGTTGTAGTGTTTTCATAGTGTTTACTAACATCACATTTATTTCTTCCCCTAGATCAATCAATGTGTTAGGTAAGGAAACACCATTGATTTCTATGGTTGCCACTGGGTTCCCTAGATCACTATACTTGGAAGGCATTTCTGTTATAAATTTGGATAACTTTCCTACCACCCGTATGATAGGAGGTTCCTTCCTCTTTCTCCCTGGATTTTTAATGCAAAGGTCCCTTACAATTTTAGCATAGATAGGTGTGTCTTTAATGGCCTTTAGTAGTGGGATCTTTACACATATGTTCTAGAGTCCAGTCTCTAGATTATGTTCTAGAGGTTCCTCAGTTTTCTTTACGAGCAACCTTTCTGTGTAAGGGGGATTCATTTTATGGGGTGTTTCTGCTGCAAGGGAGTTGGGTGAAGGAATTTCTTGTTGTACTGGAGTGTTTCTTTCTTCGTTCAATGGATTAGTCTTCTATTCTTCTCTTTGAACTATTTGGGCATCTATTTGTTCTTCTTGGTTTGTGTGATTATGCTCTTGTTCTTCTTGGATGACCATAGTGGGATTTGTTTTGTTTACAATCATTCTTGAACTTAATTAAATTCCATTAAATGGAGCTGTCATTATTACATATGTAGGAAAGGTTTGTACTTCAACATTTTGTATAGGTTGTGTCGGTCTATTATTTGGGTTAGGGATAGGTTGTGCAGGAATAGGGGTAGGCCGAGGAGGGTTTTGGATGGGTCCAGCTTGCATTGGTTGCTGCATATTTGGATTCATGGGTAGTGAAAGTTGTTGTTGTAATTGTGGGGGAGGAAGAAGAGCAGGGGGGTTAAATCCTGGGAGAAACTATGAAATATTCGAAGGATATTGTGGACATGTGGGAAATTGTTTTGGTTGGAAGGGGACATTCCCATATACAGGTCCTCTCCACCCCTGTTTCCAAGGTTGGGTTTGTGTCGACCACTGAGTATAAGACATGGGGGGTACCCATTGCTATTGGGGGTAGTGTAATTGGGTCGGCAAACATGCTGGGGTTTTGTTGTCTCCATGGTCTTCTATGGGGGTAGGATGTCTCAGGTTATCCTCCTCCCTTGAACATGGCCTTGAGTCTGAGAAGAGAAGGGAATTCGCTAGTAGGATGGTCCTCTGTACAGAGACCACAGATTTCAATAACATTAAGGGGGCATTCCTTTTCAGGGTGTTTCCTCCTACACTGATGATAGAAAATTGCTAACGCAACATTTTCTTCCTCTTGTTTTATTTTAATTTTCATGGTATCTAGTTAGGAACTGATGGTGTTTAGGATATCTGTTTTAAATTTTTCCAATATATTTCCTAGTTCAATCCTTGTGACACCTCCAGATGTGGATTTAGCAATTCTGTTGGTAGGGTCCCTTATACTTTTCCCCATTTTAGCTTGACTGCGAGAGTATCTTTTACAACACTCTGCTATATCTGCAAATGGATTTTGGTATACGTCCCCAGAACTCATGAGGTTTAACACTTCAATGCAATCATCCCTCACACCCTTTGGAGAGACAGTCCTAAATGTAGCTGTATCTAAGTTAAGCTGCTTAGTCTTTTGGTAATTGTATAAGAACCTTTCTAGGTAGTCTTCTAGGCTTTGTTCTTCATATTGTTGCATTTTGAATATATCATTCCTAACATCCCTAGGTCTGCAGTAATCTTGGTATTTCTGGAGGAAGGTCTCCTTCATACCATCCCAATACAAAATTGTGTGTTCCCCTAGGCTCATGAACCACCTCAGTGCCGAATCTTTTAGTCTAGCTGGGAAAAGTTTTAATTTTTGAGCATTATCTGTGTAGTTATAACTCCTACACAATTTGTCAAATTAAAAAAAAAATGAGTCAGGGTCTTCTGTTGACATACCTCAGAAATGAGGAAGTGAAGATAATGGAATGTTCTTCATAGCAACATATTTAGCGATATCCAGTATGGGGAATCCAAAAGTCTCTATTTCATTGGCTATGTTTCCCTCTTCTTCCGCCATGTCTCTAAGAAACCTGTAGGGAGGTGGTGAATTTTCTCCACTGAGTGATGGTTCCACCACTGGGTTACCTGGTATCTCTAGCTATTCCAAGGTTTTGTGTGGCCTTCCAAAAACATATGCAACCTCTTCTATTACTACCTCTGCTTCTTTTCTTGTTTCTCCTTTGGATGGGGTCGCCAGTGCTTCCTCCCTTTATTATTGTCTTATGTCTTTAATTTGAACAACGGCTTCATATTTAGTTTCTTTTGCTGTTGTTGCAGTTACTTCCTTTGAGCTCTCCCCTCTGAGAATTTTTCATGCACAAATTTTTGATGAATTAGTATAAGGGGGGGTTTTCTTTGTTGTTTTCTTTTCTATCTTTTCTGAGATTTTAGGAGCAATAAATATACCTTTATTATCCCTATACCTACTTATAAAAGAATTTTAAATAAAATGAATGAGAACCACATATTCCTAATTAAAGGTAGGAGGCAAACCTGACTTTGGAGCAACCCCACCAAAGTGGATGCGTAGGTTCTTACCTTTCGTCTTACCATCTTCTCTCCACCCTCATATTATCCTCAAATCCAATCCAATACTTCATCAAACTAATCAAAAAAATCAAAATGATACCTATTACCGTTTACAACTGCCCGACAACGGTGCCAAAATGTTGGTGCATAAATATGTTCAATGTATATCTCACACTCATTTAAATTACAATTTGGGATTCATAATCGAAAGAGTCATTACACTATATGTGCCGAGAACAAGTAACCTACCTAAGTCTGTTGCATATAGGGAATAATTAATAACATAAAAACTATGTTTCTAAGATTTCTAAATACTTTGAGATATCTCTGAACTTAGAAGAGAAAACTAATAATAAAACTCAAATAAACAGTCAATCAAAGAGATGTTGTCCTAGAGAAACAAGTCTGTTCATTTAAGGCTCTTGAATTGAAGGGATGAACTTTAAGAAGCTTGTCTCCTATAACAATTGAAACAATCAATTCTAACCATTCTCGAAATCAAAACCAACTTCAACCTCATGTAATTCAATCAAACCAACACACATGGTGTTCAGTATAACTGAAATACTTTATTACAGAGAATGAAGATGAAATATAAAGTCTTCTGGTCCCTTGATATACTAGATCTACTACATTCATAAACTCAAAATATCAGTTCCACACTTCAAATCATGAAATAGCTACTTTCAACATTTGAGAATGAAATGTCTACTCAATCTAACACCTGCTTATTCACACAAATCCAAAATGATTAACTAAATGTCGAATTCTGAAAATGAAGTAAAGACCAATCACACACACATTGTTGTAAAATATCCACACAAACACACAGAACGTATGCAAGGAGGTTTACCTTAGTTGGGGCAGTGGGGGCCCTTGCCGAACCAACAAGGAACCTCTTAAGAAAGTAACAAACTAAAACTTTTCACTCACATTCAAGAATTGACATAAAATTTCTTCTGTATTAATTCAACTAGTAAATTGGATCAACAGTCTTTTACTTCATACATGACAATGATAAGTATCGTCTTGTTTTGACAGTATAATTTTTACATTCGATATTATCACTAGCTATCATCTATACAACATTTTGTATATAAGGTAAGATGATACTATCAATATCTATGGATAAGCATTACACAATTTGAGAAATTTTACAACTAAGATTTACATCGAATTTTTAGGAACCGACTCCATCCTCATGACACAAAGTGCATGAGTGATGGAGTCTCTTGCAACTTGAAAACTGATTTGGGCGCTTCTATTCAACTGTCTTCTCGAAATATTCACCATCATTCTGGTCCAACTGGCGCATTCTGGAAACAGAGGTTCTGGTACCGGATTGCACACAGTCGTGAGTCTGGTACCGGAATAGAGCAGAACAGGTAGTACCGGAATAACGCACGTCTTGGTATTAGAATGGAGTTGGTACCGGATCACAACTGCCTTGGGTACCAGAATGTATTTGGTATCGGATTGCACGGTGTCTGGTAGTGCCGGATAGACTACTCATAAATCAAACCATTAGGACTATACAAAATAAAACACTTTAATCGAATTAATTTAAGAAAGTTAAACAAACATTCTTTAAATCATCAATTACCTCTAGTGAACATGAACATATCTATTAGGTATGTGTTTTGGGAGGGAATAGTCCAGTATGGGTTTATAACAGAGGCAAAAAGGGCTTAGATACAGGGTAATATAGGGCATTATCTATTTCAAAATAGGGACTCAACAATTACTTTTTAATATTTTTTACTTATAATAATAAAAAATTAAATACAAGTTACATTGAATGAAATGCAAATAATTTCTTAAAAGTATTGTTATGTTGACCATATTCAAAACATATGAGCTAAGGAACTTGATTATATTATCCATAATAAAAAAACATATCATTCATAAAACATAACAAACGATTCATAACTTCATGTAAGATCATATGTAAGTTCAATGCTCATTTTTAGTTACCATACAAACATGATATGGATAAAACAATGCATAAAATGTTTCATACACTTATTCAGATTGACTCATGGTTTCTGAAATACCATAAGAGTCTACATAGTCTTCAAATGAATATTTGGATGAAAATGTAGATGATCCATACTCTTCTCTATTTTTGATGAATGCACCATCTAAGTCTACATGCATGCCTAACATTTCAGATGTCAAATTCCTTTTAGATATATGACTAGGTTCAACAGACTCCCATCTTGCATTTATTTCTTGTGGCAACAACCTCTTGATAATATTTATTTTCTTGGAGTGAAGAGTTCCTCTCTTTGTCAAATTGAATTCATAAACAAGTATGCCAACATCACCTAATTTTAAGAGGTTAGTGCGATGAAGAGTTGTATTTTTACCCTTTATTTTTATCTTTCTATTGACATGTTTCTCAACCACTATATTTGGCTTGTACACACCATTGAATAGGTGTGTACTTGTTGCATACCAATTCACTTCAATTGGAATAACATCATCAATTTCTTTCTCAATCTTTATAAACTTTCCTATACATAATGGATAACCATGTGGATCTTCAGTCACTAAAATTGCAATGATGCTACCCTCCTTAATATCTTGTACTAAACCCCTATAAAGGTCTTCCATGGCTTCACGTTGTGCACATGAACTTTGCTAACCAATATACATTTCTCTTTCCTCTTCTTGTGTAAACTCAATAGCACCTTGAGATTCTTGTTGAATTTCAACAATGTTTGTTTCTTCAGATTCGTTTGGCATATTTTGTGGCCAATGACACTAGTACATATTGTAAAAATTTCGATGTTCTATTTGCGGCGTTATGGACAAAATTGGCCATATTGTCGAAAAATAGAGGATTTTTATTTTTTTTCCATATTGCATTATAACGTTGTTATTTCCATGTTTACGTCTCTCTTGCCACATTGTCGTCTCTCTTGCCACATTTGCCACATTATCGTCTCTCCTGCCACATTTGTGACATAGTCGTCTCTTTTGACACGTTTGTGAAGATAGGTGTCGCAGTTGCAACATTGTGGAAACTATGTTTCCGCCCCCCAACAGTCATCTAGTATTTTGACCAAGTCAACTTTGATTTGGTCAATGATCATCGAAATTGTGACATTATAAAATCTATAAATATGTTTCATTTTACAGATGTTGCGACAAGTTTTCTATAATATTGATACTTCAAAAAGGGTTTGTGGGTCTTCTCGGATAGAGTACAACTATTAAAATACATTGTACTAGGGATCTTCTTGTTTTATATTAATTTTCAGACCGGTCTAATTTTAAAGGAAACAACTATTAAAAGACATTGTACTAGGGCTAGAGTATATGATGGGCAACAATGACCTACGAATGGGGCCAACATTGAAAAATTTTCAAAAGTTTTCTGTATGACATCATACATCCTTGAGTCTTGAAACCCTCCCATACCATCAATGCATGTGTCTAGTCTAACCATGTAAAATTTCGATGCATACATGCACATATTGAAGAAATTTCAATGTTGGTCCCATTCACTACTCACTATGTGGGGTCGGTGCATGACATTTTTGGTGGTTGAATTGGAAGTTCCATGACATTTCAAGAGAGTTCCAACAAAGATTCTATAGATGGAAACAATGACATTTGACAATGATATGCCCATTATGAACTTTGTTGCAAACATGGATGATCTCAAAGATTTTGTGGTCGGGACATCATACATGCTTGAGTCTTGAAACCCTCCCATACCGTCAAGGCATGTTCCTAGTATAACCATGTCAAATTTCGATGCATACACACACATATTGAATAAATTTCAATGTTGGCCCCATTCATTACTGCTCACTATGCGGGGTCGGTGCATGACATTTGTGGTGGTTGAATTGGAAGTTCCATGACATTTCAAGGGAGTTCCAACAAAGATTCTACATATGGAAACAATGACATTTGAAAAATATGAGATGCCCCATTATGAACGTTGCTACAAACATGGAAGATCTCAAAGATTATGTGGTCAGGACATCAAACATCCTTGAGTCTTGAAACCCTCCCATACCGTCAAGGCATGTGTTTAGTATAACCATGTCAAATTGTGATGGATACATGCACACATTGAAGAAATTTCAACGTTGGACCCATTCAATGCTCACTATGCGGGGTCAGTGCATGACATTTTTGGTGGTTGAATTGGAAGTTCCATGACATTTCAAGAGAGTTCCAACAAATATTATATGGATAGAAACAATGGCATTTGACAAATATGAGACACCCCATTATGAACGTTGTTTCAAACATGGACGATCTCAAAGATTATGTGGCCAAGACATCAGACATATTCCTTGAGTCTTGAAACCCTCCCATACCATCATGGAATGTGTCTAGTCTAACCATGTCGAATTTCGATGCATACATGCATAGTTTGAAGAAATTTCACCGTTGGCCCCATTCACTGCTCACTATGTCGGGTCGATGGAAGAAATTTCACTATGCTCATTCAGCTTCAAGGTAGGCCCCATTCACTATGCTCACTATGAGACATCCATTATATTTAACATTTATGCAAACATGGATGATCTCAAATATTATGCGCGTACATCAAACATCCTTAAGTATTGAACCCTCCCATACCTTCAAGGCAACTATCTAGTTTAACCATGTCAAATTTCGATGCATACAAGCATAGATTGAAAACATTTCAACGTTGGACCCATTCACTTCTCACTGTGTGGGGTTGGTGGAAGAAATTTTTGATGGGTGTATTTGAAGTTCCATGACAAATTTCAAGATAGTTCCGACAACGATTCTATAGAAGGGAATGACGAATGATGAGAATAAGAGGTGCAACATGATGAGCATTGATGCAAATGTGGACGATCTCAAATATTATGTGGGGACATCATAGATCCTTGAGTATTGAAACCATCCCATAACATCAAGCCATTTTTCTAGTCTAACCATGTCAAATTTCGACACATACATGCACATTTTGAAGAAATTTCAATGTTGTCCCCATTCACTACTCACTATCTGGGGTTGGTGCAAGATGACATTTGTGGTGGGTGAATGCCAACAGTAATAGAAATGATGAGCTGATGACATCGTTCTCTGAAGAATATGTGATTGAATATGATGAGTTGATGATATCGTTCTCACTAACATATGTCCACTTAGTCACAATGACACATATTTGATATCCTCCAACATTAAAGAAATCCCCACATCAACAGGGAGTTTAAACATTTTCAATAAGTGTGAGTCATTCATGCATTCTCCTAGCTCATGGAAATTGTCTTGTGATCATTCTCACCATTATTCACATAATCCACACACTATATTCCCCTTAGTTACTCAATAATAAAAATTTAGAAATGACCACTGAGGACACTGCAAAGGAAGGAGATGATTGAGGGATTATTGAGTAGACAAAGGAAACATTTTCCTTTGTGTTGTGTATGGAACGAAAGAGATATTTTCCCTTATACTCAAAGATCACTCACATACCCACTCTATATATCATCTCATCTCATCCTCATTTCATTTTGATTTTCTGATCAATCGGATTTTAAAGGAAACAACTATTAAAAGACATTGTACTAGGGCTACAATACATGATGGACAACAATGACCTGTGAATGGGGACAACATTGATTTTTTTTCAAAATGTTTCTGTATGAAATCATACATCCTTGAGTCTTGAAACCCTCCCATACCATCAAGGCATGTGTCTAGTATAACCATGTCAAATTTTGATGCATACATGCACATATTAAAGAAATTTCAATGTTGGCCCATTTACTGCTCACTATGCGGGGTCAGTGCATGAAATTTTTGGTGGTTGAATTGGAAGTTCCATGACATTTCAAGAGAGTTACAACAAAGATTATACAGATGGAAACAATGAAATTTGACAATGGGACACCCATTATGAACGTTGTTGCAAACATGGACGATCTCAAAGACTATGTGGTCGGGACATCATACATCCTTGAGTCTTGAAACCCTCCCATACCGTCAAGGCATGTGTCTAGTCTAACCATGTCAAATTTCGATGCATACAGGCACATATTGAAGAAATTTCAATGTTGGCCCCATTCACTAGTGCTCACTATGCAAGGTCAGTGCATGACATTTGTGGTGGTTGAATTGGAAGTTCCATGACCTTTCAAGAGAGTTCCAACAAAGATTCTACGGATGGAAACAACGACATTTGACAAATATGAGATGCCCCATTATGAATGTTGTTGCAAACATGGATGATCTCAAAGATTATGTGGTCGAGACATCAAACATCCTTGAGTCTTGAAACCTTCCCGCTGTCAAGGATATGTCTATTCTAACCATGTCAAATTTCTATGCATACAGGCACATATTGAAGAAATTCCGATGTTGGCCCCATTCACTAGTGCTAATTATGTGGGGTCGGTGCATGACATTTTTGGTGGTTGAATTGGAAGTTCCATGCCATTTAAAGAGAGTTCCAACAAATATTCTATAGATGGAAACAACGACATTTGACAAATATGAGATGCCCCATTATGAACATTGTTGCAAAGATGGTCGATATCAAAGATTATGTGGCTGAGACGTCAAACATCCTTGATTCTTGAAACCCCCCCATGCCGTCAAGGATGTGTCTATTCTAACCATGTCAAATTTTGATGCATACAAGCACATATTGAAGAAATTTCAACGTTGGCCCCAATCACCAGTGCTCACATGGACGATCATGTAATAAATATGACATCTATAACTAAGTATGGGGAAGATTGACTTCTATATAACTATAATATGGGGAGGGTTTCTTGACTTCTATAATTGATTGTTTTGGGAAGGTTGTGTTTCTCTTTATGTTCATATATTTGAAGGTAGGATTAGAGCATTTAGATTATTCAGGACACTCTCGGGATTACTTTTGAAATACAAATAAAGGGGAATATATGCCTAGCCACATGTATTCTTCTTCATATATTCATGTTGCATTGACATACACAATTGATATAGAAATATAGTGATAATATATATTTTTTTCTTTGCCATTTATTTGACCCTAGTAAGTGGGGAATTATCCCCTATCACAACTACCATTTCAATAATTTGATATCTTCATAAAAAAACCATGTAGAGATTTTACATCTATGTATGTGAAAACTGAGGAAAACTGCATTGAAACCAATCAACCATCCATAACCATTCTAACCATAAACACCATAGAAGTCAAAAGGATGTTTCTTAATATAGAAAACCAACAAAAATAATAGCGAAAATTCACTAATCTAGGTTGTATCTTGCATAATCAATTTTGGGATATAAGTAGTAATAGTGAAATGGTAGAAAATTGCATGAATGTTAATTGGTGCAGTTAATTAACAAAACCTACAAATTAGTATGGTAATAAGACACTATGGATCAAATCAAAGAGCATGGTTTTTTGATAATTGAAATCATTGGATTGATAGTAGAGAGGGTGTTTAAAAATTGAGGCTTATGAAACTATTCCACTAATTGGAGGAAAAATATATGCTCCAAGTCAACAACTACAATATAATTGCAATTACTAAGAGGAGGCTTAAATGTAATAAAATTAATGGTGTTTTTCGTATAAGTATGGGTGATATAACATAAGCCCTATTCTAACAAAGTAACAACAATTGGAACCTACAAATAAGAATGGGTAGTTGCTACCATTAAAATCTCCCTCCAATACTAGTTATACTAATGACTAAACATAATATGAAATCATTAATTTAACCAGAAACCCAAATTAAAGGCATTGGTTGTGCTCTACATTACTAGAATCAATTATTTTAGATGAAAAAGACTAAATCAATAACCCATTATTTTCTAAGTGTGAGCCCTAATAAGACAATGGTTGGAAGACTTGACACCCCCAAATCTCTTCAAAATGATTATATTTTAAGTGTTTATATTGATGAGAGTATACACTATGAATAAATCACTCACCTAGTTAATCTAGCCGGTGAAATTGTGACCATTAAACCCTTGAATCAAAGATATCGAGGTGAATTTTGAGCTCTATTAGGAGATCATCTGGACAATGTCTTGAACCAATCTAGTTATTGTATTAAGTCATAATTACTAAATAAGCAAAAATTCACAAGGACTACCATATATTCATTTATAATGGATATTTAAATATGATTATTTAAATCTTCACACACCAAGTTTTTGACTAATATCCCTAAAAATAGACCACCGAGATTGTTATTAAATGGTCAAGAAACCACAAAGACTTTCATTAAATGATTGAGAGACCATGAAGACTATTTCATTAAATGATCAAGAATCTATTTTTTTCTTCGTTTCTTAGGGCTGCTATTTCCTACACCATTCAATTCTTTTGCAAACATCCCTTTGGTTAATGACACGACACAAGGGAGGGTTGGGCCTCATTATAAGGTTGTTGGTTGTGAAATTGAAATTATCAAATACACTAATTATAACAAAGGGTTCAATGTCAAGTTTGGAAACCCTTCTAAAACACAAGATTGATGGCCCACTATAGTTTACCTATTTGTTTCTAAGAGATTTTTCCAAAAGGGATCAATGGTCCACCATTGTTTTCCTCTTTTCTTCTCATAGAAATTTCTATTGTTTTCCTATTTTCCTCACTTCATCATAATTTAATTTAGATGTTTCATTTCTTGTTGAATCTGCGTAATTTAGTTTGTAGGAAACTTGATCAATTGTAAGCGATTCAATTGGTTTGACTGGCTTGCATTGCAAGTTCAGGAAAATAACATTTTGAAGCCTCCATAGATATGAGTTACCCTTCTATGGTCTACTTTAAATTATACACAACTGAGAGTCCCATCCCTCCTTAATGCAAGTTTGTTTTCCATCTTGATAGTGAATAATTAATTCTTGTGAAACACGATCTCTTATGAAAATATAGAAGAATTAATGTTTTTTGTGAGCTTATTTTGTTTAGATAATACACATGATAATTAATGAATGTGCCTTCATTTGCACTAAAACTTTGCACAAGATAAGATGTTTGTTTCCTGAGGGACTATGTTTGTTTTCAATATATGGTTGTTAAATGTAAAAGAATATCTAAATACTCTCGTAAATCTATTGCTCTGAAAATTTAAGAAAATATAACAGAAAGTAGATGCTAGGCCAAACAAAATGTGTACTCCTAGGCTAGACATTTATGATGAGGTACCGAGCACACCATACATAGATCATTTGCAAAATTTATTCCCTTGAGAAGTTGATGTATTGACTACCCCCATCAGGACCCACAAACCTTTTGGCGTTTCATCTCCCGGGGTTAGGGTTTTCTCATTAATGCTTTATGTTAAAAATGCCTTTTGAGTCTCATTGTAAACACATCTTCTTCCAAATGTTGATAACCATCAAAACTCTTCTCAGAGATAAACAACCACCATTCTAGTGATCTCAATTCGCTTTGCATTTTACAGTTCTTGTACATTTCATTCATTAATAGAAATTGTATATTACTGTATCTCTATGTTTTTGTCATATTTTTGAGTTTCATTTAGTTCCCTCATAAAATCCGGATCAAGTGGCCATTCAATGTAAGGTGGAATAGGTCCATTATGTTTGATATCATTAAATAGGGACCACTAGTTAGTTAGTATCGAAAAAATATAACGTGGCCTCATTAAAGAATGTCCGCTAGATAGGAGGTGGTTATGATTAGGGTTCTCTAGCTAGCTATAAATAAAGATGGAGTACTCCTTATGGACCATGTATTGGAATATATTGTATTGGAGCTTAGATCATTGTGAGGTTTCTCCTTTAAATATGCAAGTGAATATGGATGGATTCCTCCCATAAAAGGATTATTGTAAGGTGTTTCCCTACCTTGAGGGTATTTTGATAAATAAAGATTGAGGATTTATGAATATCTTATTTGTGATTCAAGTTTAAGGGTTAAGGATTATAACACCTTAATACTTCTCTTTCGATGCAGGCTCTTTTAGGGTCTCCTCTTGTTCTCGTCTTTAATTTCTGCCAGATTTGCCCCTATTACCTCCTTAGCCATGTTTCGTTGGTCCTTTAAGACCTCCAACCAATATGCTCTCTAGGTTTGGCATTTTTATTCCTTGGCTGGAGTCACCACTACCTCCTCTTCCTCCTATTTACAATTGGTGTGGATTACTCTCCCCTTGATATCAAGGCAGAGATTACTACCTTGCAATCTTTATATGTATAATTTTTTTTATAAAACAATTCATAATAAATTGTAATTTGGATAAGAGCGAAGAACCAATACTAACTATGATTGGAATGTATGTGAAAAATACTTCCTATGATTAAAGAAACTTGTATGTGAAAAGAAAAATAAACAAATGTTGAGCTTACTATTCACATTCAAATATCACATTCTCCTCTAATGTGATTAAGTAGTTATAACAAAGAAAATAGTTTCCATTTCAAAATTTTAAAGGTTTAGAGACCTTATGTGTATTGAAGGAGTTTTACTTCTTAAATTAACTCCCCTTGACTCAACCTGTGCCATAAACCAATTATTCTTAAATCAACAATCCTTTTGAAAAAATAAAAAAAAAACCAATTATACTTAAAACAACAATCCTTTTAAAAAAAAAATAAAAAAAATTTAACCATTTGTTTCCATTTACACAAACACGCCCACAGAGAAACACATGGTATTATTAGAACTGTCACCTGAAAGCGATCCATCAAGAAAGAAGGTGCTTGAAAGGTCAGGTAGTCTGGAGGCTGATACTCCGAACTGTGAACTTAATCGGTATAAATACACCGGCTCCAATGGTCGTGCGTTCACAAGAAATTCAATTGAATTGGGATCAACATTGTTCCAGTTGAAGGAAGAAAGGGGGGGGAAGAATAGAATGACATTGCAGTGGGCCATGTTGGGATATGTGGTTGTGGGAGAGGTGTTGGTTACTCTGCTGTTGACATTCCCATGGTCAAGGATGCTCAAGACGCGTCTTGTCGCAACTCTTTCCTCTCCCCTACAACCAACAATGGGAGCATGCCATTCGCCATTTTTCAACTCCTCGATAAGTTTTTTCAACAATACCCATTCATATTTTATTTATACTCATATATGCATTGAATTGAACCCACGACCTCTGTTCGAGTCATATTTTATATTAGCTTACCCATATCATTAGAGCCTATCTAGGGTTTTTGTCTACTTCTTAGGCAAACTGGATTGGATTTCATGGCATTTAGCTAGAGGTTGTTTCTCTTTGGCCACTTCATTCATGTCGAATATAGGAGGCCTAATTTCAGACATCTCCTTCACCAAAATGGTCAGATCTCTTAAAGTTTTTCTTTCAAGTTCACACAATTTTGAAAACATTACAAATCACTCGCTCTAGATCATTATTGAATTGTCACATATGGGGCAACATGAATTCCAGACTTTCTGTTATCTTGATTTCAATGCTCTCCAAGCACTAGAATGGATGCTCCTTAATGATCCTTCTACATTCTCTCAGACCTTTCCAACTTCAACAATTACAAAATTGAACACTTTGCTTTTCCTGTTACTTTTACTGTATGAGGTTTTCCCTTTGTGGGCAATGCCTTCCTTCATCATAAATTTTTCCTGCCATTCCCTGGTGTTGAAGGGATTTGGGATGGGAGCCTACAAAGAACTCACTTTTGTTGGGACTATTACTGCCTTCCTAGGATGGCTATGGCCTTTTCATTGAGGAATTCCCACCATTCTTCTCTCTGATCTCACACAGAAAAGCCACCTTAGAACAAAATCAAACAACATAAAGGAAGAGTGGCTAAGAATCAGCCTGCCAGTCCATATTATTAGCTCTAGATGGTTCAGGGAGGCCATAACAACCTTGAGTCTTATCAGGGCCTGGTGTATTGTGGCTCTAACTACAATATGGAGCATGGATTGGCTCATCATATGTTTCATTAACTTCGATCTTGGATTTCCATTAATGAAATTATAATTATCCATGGTTATCAAGTTTCCAACCTCCTAATGCTCTTGCTACCTTGTAATAAAGTTCTTTTTCAGGCCCCTTTCAAGGTTTGGCCACCCCATGGGACTAAAACCTATGAAGTTCTCTTGATTTCCTTTTCCATTCTTCTAGTTAAGTAACTAGTCATGTTTTTTTTAACAAGAACTAGAGAATTTGTATTATCAAAATGGCTGCAGTAGAACTGTCAGCGTTGTTAGTACATATTTAATCAATACCTTCTTTACTATCAACAAGTCTGTCTAAGAAATTATACAATTTTTCTGACATTCTACGACAATATTTTCAAAAAGTATCTACTCCTATATATCCTGAAAAGGACTCCTAAAATATTAATTGATTTACAAAACATAAAATAGAGGAAATAGTGGTGGTTTTCTACTTCATCAAGTCCTTCTCTGTTGCAAGTTGGTTCTTGTTCTACAATGTCTATGGCTTCGATCATCTCTGCTTCTGAGTTTTCTTCCTCGTTGTTTCCTTGCACAGAGGCCTACTAATTTGATGTCATTGAGAGACATTAGTTGTTCATTGTTTCTACCATATGCCTAAGAATATTACACTGTCTCCAATATGGATAGCTTCTTCTTTACCTGCAGAAGTGTGCTCATAGTTTCTGTAAGTTTTGAGACAAGGGAAAATATTGAGGTCATGTTTCCCTGGGTTATCTCCTCCTGTGTCGCTAAAATTATTCTAAAATCCATAAGATCTTGGGGTTCTATTGTGAGGAAGTAGGTTAATACCAGACCATCCTCCAAACTAAATACTGAGACTACAAGGTAACTCAGTTTCCAAAAGAACAAAACTTCCCCAATTGCAAATGTATCCCTGTAGCTATTCCAATAGCAAAGTTATCTTTTGTTTGAGAGGAAGAGACTCTGTTATGAAAACAGAGATAGCATAAACTAGCTCTTGGATTGTGCAAAGGATATCCCAAAGAGGATCTAATAGCCCAATGCATAAATGTAGACTTATAACACCTACAAGCAACAGGATGCCCAAAACCACTATGCCCAAGCCAACGATAAAACACCATGAAAACGGAAGATAGGTAATGGAGACTGAGAATGCCAAAAAGTAAATCACCAAATACTAAATTGTTCCTGATAAATAAAAATTGAAGGATGACTTGAAGAGAGAGCAGCTGACTGAAATCAAACTTGAAAAGGAGTTAACAGAGGAGCCCAAACCCCTTCCACTTGAAAGAACTGGGACTGGATGCTATCCCACCTGCACCTGGGTGTATTAATTCCATGTATTCAATAGAATATGCTCATGTAGCTTGGAGCATGCCCGAAATGATAAAGGGTCCCTTCAAATTAAATTTTGAGTCTTGGTGGTTGTACTCGCACATGGATGACACTTGTTGGATGTAAGGTTTTGTACTTGACATTAGACCAAAGATTCAAGGGTTAAAGTGGGTAGTTTTATGGCCATTTACCCATAGAGCCCCCAGTTTTAACTTAATCACTTTGTTTTACATTGCATCATCCTACTTATTGTTATTGTGGAGAACCTGGTCATATGATATTTCCTAGATCTTTGAGGCTTCATATTGTGATATGGTAAGGATAGAATTTAGTCTATGATCTACTTGAATTTGTTTCATCATAGCTCTGATAACCATAGTGGAATCCCCTATTATAATTAATCGTGCAATATTTCTCTCTGCTGCTAATCTGAGCCCCTGAAATAGTGACTAAGCTTCTTCTTTGTTGTTAGAAATAATTCTAACCCTCAGGTGTATGACATTTCCACTGTTCTTCTGGGATTGTAAATGATCCCTCCTGCTCCTGTCACCCCTGTAACCAGTCATGTTTTCATCCATGTTCATAATGCAACAATCTACCTGCTAACCACCGTATTTTCCATTTCATCTACCATTTGATTTGTTGTTCTTCTCATATGGACGAATACAACCTCTTCCAGGTGTTCCAATGTTTCTGTGATTCATGTAATATGAGCCCTCAATTTCCATAGATGAATCATGGTTCAAACTTCATGGTCAATTATGAGCATAGGCTCTCCTTCATGGTTCAAACTTGTGTATTTCCACCAACAAATGCTTAGGTGCAAACATAATTAATTATCTAGAGGGATTTTAACTAAGGAAATTTTCTTTATTTCTTTTATTTTTTGAACTTGGCCTTCTTTTCTACCTCATTTTAGTATGAAACAAGTTGCAAATGTCTGAATTTTTGCAGAATTGATTTTTTTTGGTAAATAAAAGAAACTTGTATGAACATAGTATAGATTTTCATGTGAGGAAGAACAACAACCTTTCATAGAGTACAGTACAAAATGGCCCAATTGGCTAGATTTAATCTTTGGCCTAGATCTACTCTTATTATTGGAGGATAGCCTCAAACATCCATGTGTTTTTGTTATACTTGAAGATTTTTTAGGATCTATCATAAAGCTGTTGATGATAAAAAACATATGCTTTCACAAATTTCACAAGTTGCTGTTATGAATTATACAATAAGTAGTGTGTAGAAGTGCTCAAGGTTAGAGCCTAAGATGAAAATATATTTGAGTGTAACATGATATATTCTTCAATGACACATGAACAATGTAATATTATTATGTTAGGGTTAGGGTTTAGGTGGTTAAACCACCATAACTAACTTAGGGTAGCCTACCTCAGGCTCCTGTAATTGTATTTCTTACAACATCATTAATATATGTGACATCTATTATTCTCTCCAATTATGTTTGTCTTTTATTGTGTTATGTATGAAGCCATATGGAATCCTTCAAAAAAGTCATTTCAAAGATATGAGTTTTAATTCTACCTCTGTACGTCAATTGATTGGTTCTACTTCTCCCTTGCTACAATTGAGTTTCTTGGATTTTCTCCCTTCTCCGTCTCTCCTCTTACATTTGATTATCATGCCTTAGAGGTGGAAATCTTGGGTGATGATTAGGCATCCACTTGTATTTCCAAACAAAACATTGTTTGATATTTTGTTGACTCTTACCATGTTGGTGTAATGGTGGTTAAACTCGACTTTATGAACATTAAAGTCATTTATGAATCACCCTTAGTGGGTGGTTATAGCCCAGAGTGTGTGGCCTTAGTGGTCCCTTTTTAACATGGTGTCTAGAAGGTGACTTAGTTTTCTGTAATTAATGCGGAAGTTAGCCTAAAGTTAATCACTATAGAAAGGGGTCTTGTACCTCATTGTAACACACTGTGAAATCATGTAATGAAATCAATTATTCAAAGGGAAGGTTTTCATGTGAGGGTTTTCTCCACTATTTATTTGGTGATGTGATTTTATGTGATGATGTGCAATATCAGATGGGGCCTTTTGGCCATGGTGCTAACATGGTATTAGAGAGTGGGAACTTCCCTATTGATTTTGGTTATGCTATTTGGTGACACTATGTGAAGCTTTGGTTAAGATTGCAGTAAATGAGCACATGCATTCTGTCAAACACTTGTTGCATAATGGTGGTGAAGTATTTAGTGTGGACTCTTTGTGGCACTCAAAAATATTTCTATGGGAAATCCATTTCTTTTCGTAGTTAAATCTATTTTGAACTGTTACTGTAATCTAGAATTTGAGTTGCTATACATATCTATATTGACTGGGCTTGAACAATAGACAAAGAACATGATATTTCTATAACCATGGGAAAGAAGTTTCCTTTTAGGTTATTTACTGTTCCTGTGGCATCCATTACCTACTTTTTGATCTATGCCATATCTTTTGTCTCAGTTGTTTGGATTAGATTTGAATATTTTTCAACAGAAGCATGATTTACATGGGTGTTTATTTCACTATGTAGTGTTTCATATCTGATCAATTGTTTTTTTACAAAAATATTAGTTTGGTGCCCCAACTTAATGTTTTTACACATTTGTTTTGGAATTAATACCTATTGTGAGACTGAGCTTGTTGTTTTGGCATGCCATACTGAGCTTGTGCCTTAGACATTGAGTCCATCTAGCATACACAAAAAATCCTAGATGTGGGTTGAATATCTCTGCATGCTTCTCTGTGAGATGCTCGTGGGTTGTTTCATATCCTGCAACACCTCACCCTAGCCTTGCTTCATAACAAATATATCTTGGTCCTCTCGCAGCACAGGAGCATGGCCCATTACAACCAGTAAATTTCACACAATTCTCTGCATTTGTTTGGCACAACTTGGGCTTTCTGCAACTTCCATGCATTTCTTACTGCAGGCCATGGAAGTTCATACGATCTGTGTGGAATTTCATCGTTATTTGTATCAATCAAGAAAAATCAACAATGTAGAATTCTATTCTTATTACAAGGCTTATAATTGAGAAGAAGAGCTCAACATGGGAACTATTAGTTGTTTTTATAACCATAATTGATGATTAAATTATAAATTTACAAGATCTTGGAAGTAAGATATCAAAGTGTTTTTCCCTATTATATTTTGATGGAATAAGGAAGATGGGATTTTGACATTCCATCTCTAACCTTGAATACATGCGTATAAATATTTTCACACCCCTTCTTTTGTTTTCCATGTGTGACCATTCTGCAGAAAATTGGATTTCTCTTAGCTGTAAAGAGGTTCTCTGTAGCCGCTTCATCAATGGCCACATGATTGAGCACTATGAAAACACTGGGCATTGCTTGGCTATTTTCTACATGTATATTTTCAATAACTCCCGTGTTTTCATGTAACTAGGTTTCTCTGCCACTATATGGACGATTTTCCTTTATCTTTTGTAGCGATCTTTCAGTGTGGTGCTTTGCATGTGATTCTTATTTAGATGCACAATTACTTCCAACTTATGAAACTGGGCACCTGTTGAAATTCAGAGTGGAGCCTCCACATCGCTCTGATGGGAATGGGATTGAGCTGCATTTCTAATAGGTGGATCTCATTTGTATTTACAAGTATATTGAAACTATTTTGCATCAAATGATAGATTAGAATTGATTTTCTAGAGCTAGACTTAGTTGCGAAAGTGTATCCATAGAAGTAATGATATGAGAGTAAATATAAAATGTTCTTAGTCTTTTTCTCTATTATTTTGCATCATTCTTTTTTGTACCTGAACTTTTGGACTTCGTATTCTACATAGAAAAGTACTTCATCTTTGTGTTGAAGTTTCTCATTATTTGGTATATGAAATATTTTCCTTGCGGGTCTCTAAAATGGTCATTGAATTTTTTTTCTCAGAATTCTAAGTATTCTTGTGCTGTAATCCGAAACTAAACACCCCTGTGAGTTTTGGAAAGAGCAATTAGTTTTGAAAGTTGTGAAACCAGGAAGGTTTTAATAGATCTCAAAGTTACAAATAATTAGACTCCAATATCAAGGTTCACCCATTTATTCAATGGCTTGTGGAACCACATTGTTTCTCATTGATCATTGTCTTGTGGGAAGGAAATAAGGTACTTTACATTCATAGAATCTATTTTAGAATGTTCAAGGATTTTTAATAAATATGATGTGAGAGGAAGGATTTGTGTCATGTTACAGAGAAGTTGGGTCATCTCTTATTGGCATCGCACCCTACATTGCTGCTAACTTCTATATTTTTTTACTTAGTGAAGAAATATATTCCAAAGGAGTGTAGGAAGAAGACATATGTGTCTTTTGCAATTGCTATTATTTTGGCCTCTTTTGCAATTACTAGTTTAGCTTCTATGAGATCATGATCATCATCATATTGTTTGAAAGTTGTTGAATTAATTGGTTTTCTCATAAAGACTCGTAGATGTAACATGGTGCTACTATGGAGAGTCTAAATATTGCAGCAATAAATTGCAAGGAGAGCATTAGGGGTCAGTTCTCATGTACCCATTAGAATAAATGATTTTAGACAAACAATCATGAGCTCTACTCAGGCAGTGTTAACTCAAAGAAAAAATCATTAAAGAAT
>ML796024.1:19432-30155 GCA_009831015.1 Picea engelmannii | reverse complement strand
TCAGGAAAATAATAATCTATAGGATTTTCTTTACCTTCATTATGAATCCTAGAAATGAAATATGCTACTAACGTTTACCTTCTGGGTCTATATAGAATAGTAATATTAAACTCCCGCACCAAAAAAATACATCTAGTTATCCTACCATTGGTTATATTTTTATTCATTAAATACGTAATGGTAGAATGATTGGTATGAATGAAAACATCATACCCATTGATGTAATGTTTGAATTTGTTAATTGTATGCACAACTACTAAAAATTCTTTTTTTGTTACTATATAATTTAATTCAGTAGGTGTTAGGTCTTTACTGATAAAGTAAATGGCGTAAGCTAACTTATTTTATTGATGTCCCAATACTAGTCTGAGGGTTGTGTCAGAGGCATATATTGTGATGTGAAATGGAAGAGTCCAATTTGGTCCCCTCAAAATAGGTGCCTTAGTGAGCTTTTCTTTTAGTTCTTTTAAAGGATTTTGACAATGATCATCCCAAGAAAAATCAGTAAGGAGTGGCTATTATTGTAAATTTTTCTATGAGCCATCTATAATAGCCAGCATGGCCTAAAAATATGCTTACATATTCTGGAGATCTTGGAACTGGAAGCTTTGATATGGCATCGATCTTCATTGGATCAAATTGAATTCCTACACAAGATATGAAATGATCAAGAAAAATACTAGTCATTTGCAACATGTGACATTTAACATCACTCAATACAAGGTTAGTCTCTTGGAATCTTATCAAAACTTTCTCTAAATTCCATGATGCTTCATGAAAAGAATCATCATACACATAAAAAAATCCATATAAATTTCCACACAATCGTGGATCAGATTAGAAAAGATAGCTAATACCGCTCTTTGGAATGTAGTGGTAGAATTACATAGTCCAAAGGGAAACATTATGTAAGCGAACGTCCCCCATGGTCATTTAAAATTTTTATTGTCCTAATATTTGGGTGCAATATGTGTCTGGTTCAATGTAGCAATTAAAGACATCAAGAAAAGAGAAGTTCTTTTTATCAACTAACATGGACTCCAAAAACTGATCAATAAATCAGAGAGGGTTCAGTAATCCTTTAAAGTGGATTTATTGATTTTTATATAATTGATACAAATTAACCACTTACGATTATTTTTAGGCACTATTAAAATGGGTTAGATCCATTGACTATCCGAAATTGGGTAGATAAAATTGGCCTTGAGTAACTTTTGTAGTTCTTCTTTAATGATCTCCTTCATAGTTGGGTTCATGCATCTCTAGGGTTGTCTAATGGGATGAAAATTCTCATGAATATATATGTGATGGGTGCAAGTGTTAGGATGAATGCCTAACATGTCATGATAACTCCAAGTAAATGCATTAGTGTTTTTTTGCAACATTTTGATTACTTGTTCTTTCTTAAGATTGTCAAGTTGAGAATTTATATGTAAAAAACTTTTTGCAGTGATTTCAACATGAGTAGTATGACATTCAGATGTGTTTATGGATGGTGAATAAATATTCAATGATGAAAATGAATTTATATCACAATTCTCTTGAAAATATGAACAAAAATAACAATCAAATGGATATGAAGATAAATCATAATTTTGTAGAAAATCTGAATTATCGAGAAAACTATGAATCTAACATTCTTTGGTGATTTCTTTAAATTGCATGATCTGATCTATTGAAAATATGGGATGAACATTTTGTTCATCAATGTTGGTGTTATCTAGACATAGGGTATTTTCAATATCGAGAGAATATTTGGCGTGCAGATAGAAAGTTACCTTTTTCACTAAATCACCATGAGAAATAAACATGTTTCCATACCGACAACCAATAAATGCATATGTGGTGTGTTGACGGGTCCAAATGGCCTTTCAAGAAGGTAAGGAAAAATCCCCAATGGAAATTCCCAATTAGACTTACTCTCGTTTGGTATAGCATTTCCGATCAATATGTGGGCTTGATTGCCACTCTAAAATATTTTCAATTATGAATCTAAGAACATAATGTTCTTATATTAATTAAAATATAAACTAAATATATAACTAATGCTATCTAAAACTATTCTAAACTTATTCTACATTTACCCATCATATCCGGATAAGGAGAAATCTAAGAGAATATGAGCACATCGAAAAATGATATTACCAACAAGAGAAGTAATTAATGTATGCATGTAATAAATAAACTCAACAATGGTATATATACAAAAAAAACTAATTACATATTATACTCATAACATTGTTTCTGTACTCAAAAGGAAATCAATGACAACATCAACATTAAAAACAAGGTGAAGAAATAATTCATGCAACTATGTTCTATAACATTCAAACAATAGATAGATACACAAAGAAAAATCTTATACACACTTGTCTGAATTAGGAATTTCCAAGATGTTTCTCACTATATTTATTCAGTAGTAAAAGTACTAACCCGATATACAACAGGAAAAAGTCCCTTTGGTAACTGTCATCATGTCAGATGATTTTTGCAACCTATTGTTTCATATTCCCTTTCGGGATTTACACCTTTCAAGAATAATCAAAATGAGAATATTTTGTTACAAAATGAAATAATCATGAGTGTTTCTGAAGTTCCATTTCATATTTATATTCTTTCCATAATGCATAATATTTCATGATTCTCTCAAGTTTTGTTAGCTCCATCTTCTCTAGGTCCAACTCACCATCATAGATATTAGTTTTCACTTCAATCTTTAAACCTTGCTTGGTATTCTTGATTAAATCTTTGGCTAATGTGATTAGTTTTATGGGTTTCATCGAGTGGACCTTTAAGAATTATTTTTTAAGCTATGTAATATTCTTGATATCTTCTTGGATGGCATCGATTTTAGCTTTGAATTAATATATTCTTATTTTCCCAGGGGATGCATCATCAATGCTTGGCATAACATCCATCCTGAATCCCTCCAATAACTCATCCAAAGAATTCCATAATCTCGTGTAGGATTTGGTTAATATCTTCTGGATGCTTTTGATGTTTTCCAGGAGGGGTTTCTAGGTATCAAACAAGACTTGGTATTTTATTTTTTGTCTGGAAGTGTAGAGTGGTAAGGTACTTGGTGGGATATTCTATACACTTTTCCAATCAACAATTCTATCAAAAAAATCCTAAGCCTTATGATAGATGTCCCTCATTTCCTCCATCTAGTCTTCTAACTTTATCTGATCATCCCGATTGATTTGAATATCATTTAGCACACAAAAACACTCATTTTTTACCATATTCATCTCTTCATTGGTAACCTTGTATTATTATTTTATAGTCTCCAATATGAGAGCTCCTTTCTGACTTTCTTCCAAAAAAAATTCAAGTTTTTCTTTATGCTTTTCCATTCCTAGGATTTTATGCTCAAACTGTTCAATGAACTTGTTGGTTTCCATATGTTATGTCTGCAAGATAGTTATTTCATGTGCCTCACTAGATTTTAATTGTTCTAATTATTGAGAATGTGAAAAATTAATGGCATCTAGTTATCCATTGTGTAGACCTTCAACTATGTGGGTTTTCTTCTTTAACTCTGCATTCATTTCGTCCCTTTGGACTTGCAAAGTTTTTTCCATTTCTTCCTTGTGAAAATTTTCTTCTGTACTGAATTCCTTTCTAAACTCAACAATAATATCATCTCTTTGTGTCCTCAACACTTCTTACAGTTCAACCACTTTGGCTTGTGAGGTGTCGAAGGAAAAAACTGATTTATATACAAACATTGCATTTGACCCTACAAATCCATTAAGAGTAGAAGTAATTTGTATAGAATTGTCCTTGGGCTATGGGATTTAGCTCCATTCAATGGACCTTTTCGAAGATCCATGGTTGAAATTTGTCTCTCCCCTCTTCCTTTTTATTGATATTTTCTCTATTCCTTTGGTATTGTTGTTGTAGCAATATTCATCTACTGCTACTATAGCCTGGTTCAATTCTAGCACCTTTGAGGAAAAAGAGAAATTCCCTAGTATTTCCATAAGAGGGGTACACTCTTGAGTATTTATGTTAATTATACCCACACTTGGGATAACTAGACTATTTTTAGCCTCATCTATTTTCCTTAGTTTTTCTCTTTTTGCTTCTTCATCAACCTTCTTTCTTACCTCAGCCTCAACAACCTTTTGTTTTTCTTCTTCCTCTTTCTTTTTCCTCTGCTTTGATTCTATAACCAACCTCTATATATCCTCTTCCTATTTTTCCTTATTTCTTACCTCGACATCTTGTTGTGCCTTTGTTTCCTTTATATTCTTTTTCTTTCTTTTCTTCAACAATTTTTCTTAAGGATCCATTTCTCTTCGTCTTCTCATCCAGTTTAGGTTTCTTTTTGTCTTCATCATTCTTTTTCCCTTTGACTTCATCGTCATCCTTTTTATTCACCAAATCTATCTCTAGTTGCTTCCTCTGGTATTCTTCTTCTACTTCCAAAGATTTATGGTATCTTTATTTTTCTTTTATCTTTTCTTCCTCTTCCTTTGTTGCCAACTTTTCTCTGTATTTATTTAGAAGCAGTAGGCGTTGTTCCTCGAATATTTTTCTTTTCCCATATTCTTCCCTATAAAGATTTTACTTAGCTGGTTCAACTGTCAATATATTTAGTACCTCCTCAAAGGAGAAGTCTCTCTTGAATATTTCCTCTTCATACTTCACTTCATGAATTGTAGCGTGGGTGAGTCCAAAAAATTTGATATGATTAGTTACTATGTATTTTTGGTCATGCCCCTTTGGTTCCCCTGTGAATAGGGATATCCCCCACAAGGATTTAGACTCTTTTATAGAATGGGGACCATTGGATAGTGCATATGTTCCTATATTCAGTGGGAATATGGGCTAGAGTTTCTTGTTAGTATCTGAGAGGAATGAGGTTATCCCCATCTCTATTATTTGGTAGACTACTTACCTGGATAGCAACCTATTAGGAACATACTTAGGAAATAGATGTTGTGCTTTAGAACTCCCATAGATCTTGACATATGTATCTTATTTTCCTATATTCTAGTCTTTGATTTCCTTCAGGGTGGTTATGGCCACTTGTGATATTCTATGTGGGGAATACCCAAAAATCATGACAAAAATGGGAGCTAGAAAGTAATCACAGATGTCATAAATATATCTCTTGTAATTGAAATTCCACAGTTATGAGTAGTAGACATGCACATGTGCTTGGATGGGTCTCCTATTCCATCCAAAAGTAAGAAAATGAAAAACATAACATATTTCATCTATGAGATATGTTGACATGAAGAAGCTAGATTTTTTCATACTTGGTGCTTCTTTGATCTTCTGGAAATTGTTGAATTCTAGTATATTTTCCGAGTTGAATATTTTTCCCATCTTCACCACTGTATATGCCATCAGGAACCATTCCATTTGAAAGTGAGTACTTGTCTCCTAACCATATAATCTACATATCATAGTACTCAACATTATGTAGGGTTTTTTTAGGTGGTGTGTATGGATGAGTTGTTATCCTTACTTAACACATATCTCCTCATCACACCACCAATCCTCCATTAACTCTCCAAAATATTCATTCTCATTCTCAAACTTCTACAAAAATGGTTTGTTTAGGGAAATTGTAGGTTCTGGGAGGTGATGTCAAATTATTATGCCATTTAGCTTTAGAGATGCTATTAAAATCTTGGATTTGTTCATTATATTAGTTGTATCCTTGTCAAGGTGCATACGACAACATATCATAGCATCATTATATGGGAACAACATTGGATGAGCTACTATGAGATGAATATCAATTTTCCTGATATTCTGATATGCTTCCAGGTCTTCGTCTTTGGGTGGGAATCTTACAATGTTGAAAATAATGTATATTTCATTGTACAGGGGACAATGATCCAACCCATTGAAGAAAATCATGTCTATTTCCAGAATATCAGCTGGACTCACAATGGGAGCTGGTACATTTACCACATGTACTTTCCTCTCCTAGTATGTGGTCATGACATGTTGTGGCTTCAATCTTTTGTATTAGGAAACAAAAAAAAAATTAGGCTACCATATTATCAACAACAATAAAAATAACTAAAATTAACTCATATACATAATTGTTTCTCTGGAATTTTGTGGAAGTTTGGGATAGCTTGATGCTACAGTGTAAACAACACAATTATCATAAACTTATAGAAGGAAAATAATGCGTTATTTAGGGTTGAGAAAGGTTTTATGAAATTAATATTTACCCCCAATATTCTAGAATTAATGTTAAGTGGGTTGCAACCTATGTCTAGGTAGAGAAGAGTATCATTATTAATCCTTTCGAAAGGACAATTTTTATCCAAACTTGTGTATCGAGTGCACCATGTTGGAACATAATGTTCGGGGGTCTAGCTTGAAAAACACCTCTTGATAGTGTTATCGGGATGACATCATCGATAAGATATTTCAAGGTCTTCATTACCTCAAATGAAGATTGCCCGGATATTCAGTTTTCATATTGGGAAATGTGCTAGGGACAAGACACTATACCTTAACACAAAGTGTTATGCTAATACAAGTATAGAAAAATCAAACTTTAGTTACTTTGATTTAACCTCATTGGGATGAAACATTAGAGAGAAAGATATGTTAAAAATATAACTTTGATAAGAGGCCTCTCGACAGTGTCATCGAAGAGGGTCCATTGGAGAGGATCTATCAGAGAGAATAATGGTTCATGGTTAGTTCTCATTCCGATGGATAGGTATCCTAAGATAATATTGATGCCGCATAGATTGTGATTGCATGAAAAATATATACTTGTGCTTAGGGGGAGGGAATTGAAACACTTGTATACGATTGGAATAATCAATGATTTTTATTCTGCCACATAATGTTAACAACTATGTAAGGGGCCCACTCCCACATGTTTAAATCTAACCTAATTGTGTTAATTCTTTCATACCAATAATTTCTCGCCACGAGGTCATAGGGTTGGTACCTTATGATGTAATGGATGTATTATGCATCATAAAAAGATCATCAAAGAGGCTCGATTGGAATCGATAATATGCACAAGATGAAATTCTTTTCGATGAAGAAGAATCCCATAGAAGAGATATGATAGCCTATTGAATTTCATATTTCGAGAAGAGATTTGAAATTTGAATATGTTTTCACTTCGATAAGTAATGTTCTGATGAAGACTTCTCTCATAGCGCTCGGGTATGGTCACATGAGTGAAGAATTTCTTTAGGGCCTAATAGTACTTGTAGTTCATTCATTGAGAAAAAGGAACTAACAAAGGGAGGGTGAAACAATACTTCATACAATATCTGATTATCACAGGTGTTCTCAAGTTAGGCTTGAGAGTGCATAGACATAATAGTAGTTCTTATATCAGTAGAAAACCAATTTAGCAATGATAAAAGTCCTTGCTAAAATTTTGATAAGGGGACCCACTGAAATCCTCTAGGATAAATAATTTCAGTGGGTAGTTGTGGGGGGCACAACACGGTGGCTAACCGTGTTCTTCCCAGACTCAAGGGATGCCCTCCTGAAGGATTTTTGGGTTGCAAAACCATAAATTCAATTGGGTATTTCAAAGAGTCCAAGGAAACGATTATATCATCCAATACACCCTAGGGTTTAATCTTGGATCAGTCTAGTAATTCTAGGATGATAGGTGTAGGAAAAAGTTTGAGTAACTTTAATTATTCCATGGTTTGTTTAGTCATTATATTGATTTACACCCTAGAATCAATTAAAATGTTTGGAACAAGAATACCATTGATATGGACCGAAACAATTAGATTGCCATGATCGACATATTTTTCTATGAAAATTTGTTGTGACATGAGATCTGTTAATTTTCCAATAAATTGAATTGTTTGTGGTTCTATTTTATTCCTTCCAGGTTTCCTTAAACAAAGTTCCCAAACAATTTTAACATAAATTGGTATATATTTAATAGCTTGTAATAAGGGAACTTTGATGTAAACATTTTTCAATTATGTAATTAAATAAAATTTAGAGCAGATGGTTGGTCTTTCCAAGCTTAACTGCTCTAGATATAGAGGTGAACTAGATGATTGGGGGATATCTAAATTTGGGGACATTTTATTTATTTTAACATCATTGTTTGTTTTATCAGGAGTTTCCTCTAATTCTTCTTCAATGATTATAGGGGAATTTTTATTTAGCACCTTTCTCGACCTAAGTTGAATATCTTGTAGTTCCACTGGCATGATCAGATAGGTGGGAAACGACTATAACTTAGTGTTAAAAATAGGTTGAGTTGTCTTATTATTTGGGTTATAAATAATTTGTATGAGCAGGTAATTGTGTGGGTCTTGGAGGTTGAGTGGGTAGAATTTTTAATTGCTGAGGCTATGTAAGTGGCAACTAGTGGGGTTGTGCAAATTGGTGAGTTTGTGATTTTGGAGGATATGGTTGTTGAAATTGTGAGGGGTATGATTGTTGTGGATATTGTTGAGGTGGTAATTGAGTGGGTCATGATTTTTTTGATTGCATAGGATAAGAATAGGTAGGCATATTCCCATAGTTGGGTCCTTTCCATCCTTGTTTCCAAGGATGATTTTGAACTTGTTTTTGAGGCCATGCTTGCCAACACATAGTATAATTCATAAATTGTGGATATTTCTTACAAGAATAATATGGAGTAAATTGAGATGCATTAACTGAAGGTATAATTGATGCTCTCGGTTTCCAAGGTAGTTTTGGTGCAAAGGCACACAGTTTCTCTATTGCTTGATTCTTCCCTTGATAAAACGTCTTGAGTCTCATTCTTTATGTGTCATCTTAAAAATGTCTTCTCTCAAATCCTCGAACTTACAATACTCTTGATATTTATTGAGAAAAATATTACATATCCCATCCCATGTCCTAATTATGTTTCCTCCCAACCCCATAAAACAACACAAGGACGAGTCTTTGAGGGTGGTAGGAAACAATTTGATTTTTCTTGCATCATTTGAATAATCATAGATATGACATAATGTATCAAATTCGAAAATAAATGCGTCGATATATTCACTTACCATACCCTCAAAATGAGGTAAAGATCATGGAGGGATGTTTTTCAATTGTACTATTGTGGTAGGATCCACAATGGGGAAGCCAAAATTTACCTCCTCCTCTGCTCATACCTCATCTTATGTATTCATATGTGCCTCTCATTCACCCTCTTCCATGTCTTTGTTAGAATATACATAATTATTGAGTGGAGGGGGGGGGCGGGGGGGGGTTGAACCAATATTGATCAAATTTAACACTTTTTCTCATTGCCATTTAACTAGTCACCACATAATTAAACATAGGCAATGTAGCGAGTTAACCATGTAAACTGATATCAACACAAAGTCACAGTACATAGATATTTTATGTGGAAAACCAATAAGGGAGAAAACCAAAAACATTTTTCTTAAATTTAAGCAATAATTACATCCTTTATAGGCTCCAACCTATGAGGGACATCAAGCCATGTACTAAGAACCCACTTACAACTCAATTTGACAGGTACCCACCTATTTAGAATATTAGGACACTAATCGTCATTGTAAGAACCCATTTACATTTTGGAAGCACGAAATTTCTAGGAACCAACTTGTTATGAAAATGAGGACACAAATCCTCATGGTAAGCACCCACCTATTGTCTACAAACACCAATCTTCTTTCCACCAACGTGTTAAGAAGATGAGGACACTAATCCTCTCCCTTGCACCACCCTACCACCCTCATATTATCTTCTTTTCATTCTCTAGCATCCTCAGACCTCGAAGATTTAGATATTCTATTCACATGATCCACTTCACTCCTATACACAACTTACACTGACTAAAAATAAATATTTATAAATTTCATATCCTCAATATTTTTTCCACATAAAAATGTATGTCCATGGAGTCAACTCCATATCTTCTAAAACACGGGTTATCAACAATCCTTCAAATCTGATATAGACACCCTTTGACTTCATGTGCGATATGCTCTCATACCATATTGCAGACTTCAACACTCATAACCTATCAAATTTGATCCCTCAAATAAATCATAGTCATTGATATGTTCTTTTCCCTCCAAAATAAGCAGCACAAAATCAACATTTAGTAGTCGTATGATCTGTCCATGATTTGATCATGTATGTCGATATTTTATTAGTATATTGGGACCACCATGAAACCACAATGCACAGTCTCTGTTTGATCGTATTCTCAATTAAATCCAACCATCGATTTCATTTTGATGGATTCACCGCAGGTTTAAGGAACTTTTCTTCTTTATTTATAATTTCCGTGACCTCAAAATTACACCCTCAAGTTCCACCACACTCATTTTTCTCCCATACTTAGATGCATTTCCAAGCATTTATATGTGGGTGTAATACATATCATTTCATACTTCCACAACCTCTAGAATGCACCGTCGTATTCCACCGCACTCACTTTGCACCCATACTTGGAAACGTTTCAAGTATGTCATCGCGAGTCTATGAGAAATCATGAGAGATCAAATCTCTCACCTTTTGGGCCATCCGATCTATGACACATGGTAACCAATTGAGCCATTGGATCTCTCACCCTCTATGCCATCCAATTTATGACACGTGGTGACCTCCTAGGCTATCAAATATCTCATCCTATGGGCCATCCAATCTGTGACATGTGGCGACCTAGTTTTTCTGATCGATTGTTTTTGGTACTTAGTCATTTATTCAAATTCTTACCATAGGTATGTGGGTCTGTGACACTTTCCTAATTCTT
>ML796023.1:253995-265448 GCA_009831015.1 Picea engelmannii | reverse complement strand
CAGTGGGGGATTTCAGATCTACAGAGATTGAGAGGGATCTTGGAGATTCGATCACCTGGGTTGTTCTTACCATCACCCGATCTATCAGTTGGCATATTTATTAGGTTGATTGGACACTTTTGGCAGCAGGGTTGAATTATCTAGGGTTTCAGTCATCTAGTGGGGCACACCATTCAGTGGGGGATTTCAGATCTACAGAGATTGAGAGGGATCTTTGAGATTCGGTCACCTGGGTTGTCCTTACCATCACCCGATCTATCAGTTGGCATATTTATTAGGGAGATTGGACACTTTTGGCAGCAGGGCCGAGTTAGTGAGGGTTTCAGCCTTCTATTGGAGCGTGGCATTCTTCAGCTAGAGAGTTTGGCATTCAGATTTGCTTGTATTGATCTTCATTTCTTATTCATCATTTGGAGGCATCTTTGTATTAGCGGGAGCATTTTGTAGCAGCTCATACTTGTTATCTATTGTCTATCATCTTGACCATTTGTTGAGCATACCAGATCGGCATCTCCATTGTAGCAGGTTCTTCTATTTTATGAAATAAGAAGATTTGTGATGTTTTGGCTTGTTTATCCTATTGCATATGGTTGAGGTATGTTTCATGGTTGTCTATTCTTGTTATTTGCTGCATACACACATATAAACACAAGTAAACAAATAGATCAACAAACTGTTTGACGAAATACCTCACTCAGTAAAAGTTTTGAAAAGACACCAAAACAGTGATGATCCTTGTATAATGGCTTGGGATCATTACAGACCGCTGCAGTAGTCCATAAATTCATTTGAAGTGAACTATCTTCCATTATCATATCTCAAGCATTTGATTCTTGAATCCATCTCATTTTCAACCATTTCCTTGTAGATCTTGAATTTTTCAAAAGCTTCTGACTTGTTCTTGAGAAAACAAACTGCAGCCATTCTTGTATAATCATCAACTAATAATATAAATTATCTCTCACCTTTTAAGCCCTTTGTTGTAGTTGGTCGAACTAGATCAGTATGCACAATTTCCAGTGGTCTTGTTGTTGAATATTCCTTTGATTTGAAACTAGTCTTTCTTTGTTTTCCTTGTTGACAATGCTTGCATAAAGTGTTGGTTGGTTTCATGATCTGGGCATTTCTCTGACTGCTTCTCTTTTGTTGACTTTCACAAGGTTATCAAAATGCATGTGATCCATTCTTATGTGCCATAGCCAATTTTCATCTTGCTTTCCTAGACAACACTTTTCATTTCCAATTTCACTTAACACATATATGTTGTTTGAAGTTCTTGTAGTTGTACCGACCAATTTCCATGAACCTTCTCTTCTTATCTCACACTTTTTTGAATCGAAAGTAACTTTATGACCTTGGTCACACATTTGACTCACACTTAGAAGATTATGTTTAATATCTTCTACCAGTAGAACATTTTGTGCCTTTTTATTCTTGTTCCCAATTCAGACTGTGCCTTCTCCAATGATTTTGGCTGAATTATCATTTCCAAAGGAGATTGATCCATTTTTTTCCTTTCACAATGTAAGAAATTTGTTTCTATCACCTGTCATGTGTTTTGAACACCCACTTTCAACATACCAACCATGTTTCTTCTGCTTAGCTTGTAGAGCGACTGTGCATTCTTCATTGCTATACTGATCTTGTTTTCTTATCCATATCATTTTATGAGGTTCTTGTCTGTGACTGTTGTTATTTTGTTGAGGTTCTTTAGGAGGGACTATCATTCTGCCATTTTTTTCCATGTGTCTAAATTTTTTACATTTGTAACATTCCACTTCAATGTTTAAAGATTAAAACCTGTTGTAACTTCTTCTTTGTGTTTCACTAGGTCTTCTTGAGTAACTCCTTTGTGTATGACTCTCAAATTTGTTATTATTCCTTTTGTTAGCTCTGCAATTCACAGCTTTATGTCCAAAATTATTACATACATAACATAAACCAAAAAATATAGTTTGATACCTGGGAGTTGAAGATCTTCTGAAAGAAGGTGCTCTTATGAATCCTTTTTCTTCTTGAGGCCTATCTATCTATTGTTGATTCTGAAATCTGAATCTTCTTGGTGGAGGAGTGTCCATGTAATCTTCCTTGTACATCTTCCTATCCCCTTTTATTGTTTCTGCATAGCTTTTTGGATTTGTTTCTTTCTCTGTTGTTTTGGAGCTTGATCCCTTTTCTGTCTGATTGTATCCAAGTCCAGACTTGTCAAGATGAGATTTTTTATTGTTGATAATGTCATCCAGAACTTTTGAGATATTCTACATATTTTTCTTTTGAATGTCCTTTCTTAGTGTGACAATCTCTGCTTCCAAGTTTCCAATGATCTTGTCATTTTCTTCTAGTTGTTCTTTGAGTGCTTCTTCAATTCTTTTATCTTCTTCTATTTGAACCTTCAATCTTGTGATCATTTGTTGTAGTTCTTGAGTGTCTTTTTCCTTGTCTAGTTATGCTTGTAGTTTCTTGTTTTTCTTCTTTTCTCTTATGATAACTTCTATGGCACACATTCGTTCTTCTCAATAGTCAACTTCTGCCTCTTCAATTTCATCTTTGACTTCTTCATATTCTTCTTCGGCTTCTTCATATTCTTCTTCGGAGTCTTCTTTGTTAGAATCTTTTACTGCCATGAATAGAAATCTTCCTGTCTCACTGTCAATGATTTCATCTTCATTTGATGATGAGATAACTTCTTTGATGCATAACATTTTCTTGAAATCTTTCTTTGTAGTTCTTTTGTCTTTATATGTGTGTTTGCCTTTTGAGTAACCTTCATCATTTCTCTTTTTCTTATGAGGACATTTGTTAGCAAAATGACCAATACCATCACAATTAAAACAAATTAAAGAAAGATTACCTCTATACCTACCATTGGTTCCCTTGTTCAGTCTTTTGACGAAGTTCGTCACTTCTTCATCATCTTCCAAAACGTCGTTGTTTCTGCTATATTCTTCTTGTTCCTTTTTCTTTTTATTTGATCTTTTAGATGCTTTAAAGGATGCTTCTTTTACATTTGGATTTTCCTGTTCAGTTCTCATTTCATATGCTGTGAAGATACCATACAGTTCATCCATGCTTATTGAGTTCAGATCTGATCTTTATTCTAGTGCTAATATCTTAGGGTTGAATCTCATAGGAAGAGATCTTAATACCTTTTGAACAATTACAGATTCTTTGATTTCTTCTCCCAATCCTATAATTGCATTCACTGTTTCGTCAACTCTTAAGAAGTAGGCTACAATATTCTCATCTTCCTTCATTTTTAGTTGCTTGAACTGACCTCTATAAGTTTGAAGTTTTGATGCTTTGACTTTTGTATCTCCTTCATAAATATATCAAAGCTTGTCCCAAATATCTTTGGCGGATTTACAATGTGCAACTTTGGTGAATATTGTTTCACTGAGACCATTCAAAAGTGCATTTGTAGCTTTGGAATTATTCTGACCAAGTTTCACTTCTTTGTCATTTTTTGGTGGAATTGTTGGTACTGTGTATCCATCTACAATTGATTTCCAAATTTCAAACCCCCGTGCTTGTATATATGTCTTCATCCTTATGCTCCAAAAAACATACTTATGTCCATCAAAGTGTTGTATTCCATTTTTATATGAGTTGGTACTCTCCATGATCTACCTTTCAGTGGTTAAACTAATTTCTGAAGGAACCTGCTCTGATACCAATTGTTGGATTACTGAGAGGGGGGGTGAATCAGTAATAACGTAATTATAATATTTTTTGTCCAAATAATCCAAGTGTTATATCAATGTATAATTATTATCCAATAATGAGCAATAAGAAATGAACAATCACACACATATATAGTACACCAATGTTTTACGTGGAAACCCAAATCGAGAGAAAACCATAGAATGCTTTATCTTACATGTCTTGAAGAATTACATTCATAGGAAGCACCAACTTCCTTTGTTTTCCAGTTTCAACTGGAAGGAGGCTCCAACCCCCTAGTTTCTTAGGCTACAACCTAAGGGAAGCTCCAAATCCCCAATTCTCTAGATACAACTAAAAGGAGGCTACAACCCCCTATGTTCTCCGACTACAACCGGAAGGTGGCTACAACCACCTGTCCTTGCCCCATCCAACCACCCTGAAGTAAAAGTAGAATGATGGAGCCACTGTCACACTATAATTGTGAGATATACCGTTGTAAACATGTATCAATAAACCTGAACCATGCATCAACCTGTACCTCAACCTATAATCAACCTGTACCATAAACAAGTGCATCAACCATGCACCAACCTGTACCAAACAATCTGTAATCAACTTGTACCATAAAAAGGTGCAACCAAACATGTACCAAATACGTACCAATCATGTGTCAAGTACTCATCAACTATGACTAATCAATATGTACCAACATCAACTATACACCTCATGTATGTGCCAACTCATCAACTACTTGTCTCAAGCATGTACCCAACTTGTACCCCAAAATCCCTCATCAATTTCATCATCCAAATATGATTTGTAACTATTTAATAGACCTAGTGTATATGATCACCTACTTGCAAAACTTCATTAACTTTAACAACAAGAGACTAGCATTTTCATCAAATGTTTCTTTAGTCTTACATGACTAGTTTTGGATTAGTCAACAACCCTAACTTGAAATAATCGTAACTTTGTACCTGTAATGAATAAAGATATGAAACTAATACACAATGTTCTTCAGTGTTTTTTATGCAATTCCTCCAAGTGTCACTGCTTGGAACCTCTAAAAAAAGGAGTTATGGCAAAAATGACACACCTTGTTGAATTCTGGATTATTCTAGAGAGTGACCTTGTAGAGCGTGCCCCATACAAAATATTTATTTAATTGATCTGAAACTGTTACACAACATAGTAAATACTATAATATAACCAAAACATTTTGTCTTACTGAATTTATATCTGTTATGAAGAAGTTATGGCGTTTTTACCCGAAACACCTGTCTTTGACTAGTTTCAGGACTAGCCACAAACCCTATTTTCCACGAAGTGTAAATCCAAAAATACAATGACCCACAAGATGATTTTTTTACCACATATACTTGGATATGTTTCCTCAATGGAATAGAAATTTCATGTTCTGAATCCTTCTAGAGAATTTTTTTTTGTGAAAATGGTGAGATGACCTGGAAAAAAAACATACCTTAGAAAGCATCATCAAAAGAATTTATCCTTCCTTGAATTCCAGACTTCTTTTCTTCACTTTCCTCGGAAATTAGGTTTAGATATCCTTTGGTTACCTCAGACACCTATAGGTATTCAATATTCTCAACTGTATCTTAAATTAGAGAGCCTTTCCTCTTATTTATACTCTCCAAGTAGCTTTCTTAAAAACATCTTCTAGGTCACTTTGCCGACTTTCCTTATTTTAAGGTTAACTCACTTCTAATTTCTCCATTAAATTTATTTTGTATTCAATTTGAATTATAGCACACTCATCACTTCACTTTATTATTTACCTTTTAAAATCTTTTAAACCACTTTGACTACTTTGACCTTTTGGGGCTTCTAGAGGACATATGAGGATCCTCCAACTTCGTAAGGCCATAACTCTCAAACCGTGAGGAGTTATGTGATGTTACACATACCACCAGAATTGGAATGACATGCAATATTCATATAGAATAGTATTACCTAAAAATATATCAAAACTCATACCGTTATCCATCAAACAAACTTGTGTCCATTACCTAAACTTGGGTTCTCCAACTTCTCATGGCCATAACTCCCTAACCACGAGGAGTTATGTGACGTTCCACATACGACCAGAAATGGCATGACAAACACTATCCATATAGGATAGTTTCATTGACAAATTCATTGGCATTCATCTCATTATTCCACAAATAAGTATGGGTTCTCTAACCATAAGGGGACCATAAGGGATTATGGTTAGAGAACCCATACTTATGGTTAGAAAACCCATGAGGGCTTTCACCATAAGGGGACCAATTTGGAGTTCATCCATTTATACTTATTATCAACCATGACAAGACAATAATGAGTCATCTTTACATCAAACAATATTGGGTCCATTACCCAACCTTTGTGCTACGGGGATTTATTCAAGAGTTGACATCAATGACAACCAACCTTAATCAACAATCCCCCCCTTTGGGATTGATGACAACACTCTTATGAAATACTGAAATCATATCACTCATGCTCCCCCTGGAACCATGCCTCTATTCTCTGCCTCTGATAAATCTCTCACCCTTTGTCATCAATGGAAAAGGTATCTTTCCATCCGGGGTTGCTCCCCCTGACTGAACTACCCTCTTATGGTGCTTCCTCGTGTAAATCTAAGACATATAAGATAAGCATTCAAAAAGAATTTATTTTGGATTAGAAATAACTCCAATTCTATGCAGAAGATATTCAAAGGATTCCTGTGGAAGTGGTTTTGTGAAGATGTCTGCCACTTGTTCTTTTGTGCCCACATACTCAACTATGATGTTCTTTTCTGCAACCTGCTCCCGTAGAAAGTGATACTTTATTGGAATGTGCTTAGTCTTAGAGTGCATCACCAGGTTCTTCGAGACACTGATGGCGCTTGTATTATCACAATAGATTGGAATGGGCTCATCAGACTCAACCTGTATATCTGTCAGAGTTTGTTTCATCCAAAAAACCTGTGTACAACATGATGCTACTGCAATATACTTTACCTCGGTCGTAGATGAAGATATTGATGATTGTTTCTTGCTTAGCCATGATATTAAACATTCACCCAAGTAGAACGTTGCTCCACTGGTGCTTCATCGGCCATCAATACAACCTACCCAATCTACATCTGTGTAGGCAATAAGTGATAGATCCTTTCCTTTTTGATACCATAATCCAAACTCTTTTGTTCCTTTGAGATATCTGAAAATCCTCTTCACTGCTAACACATGTGACTCCTTTGGTGTTGCTTGAAATCATGCGACCTGTCTAACTTCCTGCATTACATCTGGTCTGGATGTTGTCACATATAGTAGGTTGCCAATCATTGACCTGTGTTTCCTTTGATATGTAGACTTTGAATCATCATCTTTGCTCAACTTGCAACTGGTTTTCATGGGAGTGATAACTAGTTTGCAATCTTCCATTCCGAACCTCTTTAGCATTTCTCTGATATACTTGGTTTGATAAATAAAGATTCCTTGGCTTCTTTAACGTATCTGAAGTCCCCAAAAGAAGGATAGTTCTCCAAGTAACGACATTTCAAATTCATTCTGCATATCTTTTGCAAATCTTTTGCTTAACCTGTCATCATCACTACCAAAAATAATATCATCAACATAAACTTTAGTTAATAAAATATTACCTTCACTTACCTTGATGTAGAGGTTGTTGTCTGCAATTCCTTTTTCCAACCCTGCCTGTTGTAGATACTTATCCAGTCTAGAGTATCATGCTCTAGGAGCATGTTTTAGACCATACAAGACCTTCTTTAATTTACACACATAGTCTATGTTCTCTGACAACTGAAATCCTTCTGGTTGTTCAATGTAGATTTCTTCTTCAAGTTCCCCATTTAGAAAATATGATTTTACGTCCATCTGATATACTTTAACATTTTTTAAGCATGCATAAGCTAAAAGCAATTGGATTGCTTCCATTTTGGCAACTAGGGAAAATGTCTTTTCAAAGTCGATTCCTTCAATCTGTGCATATCCTTTACATACCAATCTAGCTTTGTTCCTTATAACTTGTCCATCTTCATTTAATTTATTCCTGAAAACCCATTTTGTGTTGATCACATTCTTATTCTCTGGTCTTGGAACCAGTTCCCAAGTGTCATTTTTCTTTATTTGATCCAATTCTTCATTCATGGTCTTATTCCAAAATTCATCCTTGTTGGCTTATTCAAAATAGTTTGGTTCAATTGTAGATAAGAGTGGTAGGTGTGTTTGCTTTGGTGAATGGATTTTTCTTCTAGTCTCAACTCCTGCATCTTTGTTTCCAATAATTTGATCTGAAGGATGATTATTCTGTACTCGTTTGCTAGGTGTCTTTGGAGATACTTGTTGAACTTGCTCTTCTATTTATGTCAGATTCTCTTCATCTTCCTCTTCTACTTCATCTTTTGCTTCTTCTTCTTCAGAAAGTTGTTCCATTTATTTTTTTTCATCTTCCTTTGATTCTGGTCTGCCTGTTTCATCAATTGTTACGTTGATGCTTTCCACAACTTTGTTCAATCTTAGATTGTAACACTTGTATGCTTTCCTTGTACTTGAGTAACCAACAAGTAATCCTTTGTCCACACAAGAATCAAACTTTCTCATTCTGCCATATTCTCTTTTGATGTAGCATTTGCTTCCAAAAACTCTGAAGTGCTTCACATTTGTTGGTCTTCCTTTCCATAGCTCGTAGAGAGTTTTATTAGTGTTGCTTTTAGCATTACTCTGTTTTGAATGTGAACCGTTGTATGCACTGCCTGTGTTCAAAATATATCTATCAATTTGGAATCCATTAACATTGTTCAAGCCATTTCCTGTATTGTCTTGTTCTTTCTTTTAACAACTCCATTTTGTTGAGGTGTCCTGGCAATGAAGAATTGTCTTTTTATTCTATGACCACTGCAATAGTCCATAAATTCCTTTGAAGTGAACTCTCCTCCATTATCATATCTCAATCATTTGATTCTTGAATCCATCTCATTTTCAACCATTTACTTGTAGATCTTGAAGTTTTCAAAAGCTTCTGACTTGTTCTTGAGAAAACAAACTGCAGTCATTCTTGTATAATCATCAACTAATAACATAAATTATCTCTCACATTTTAAGCCCTTTGTTGTAGTTGGTCGAACTAGATCAGTATGCACAATTTCCAGTGGTCTTGTTGTTGAATATTCTTTTGATTTGAACCTGGTCTTTCTTTGCTTTCCTTGTTGACAATGCTTGCATAAAGTGTTGGTTGGTTTCGTGATCTGGGCATTTCTCTGACTGCTTCTCTTTTGTTGACTTTCACAAGGTTATCAAAATGTATGTGATCCATTCTTATGTGACATAGCCAACTTTCATCTTCCTTTCCTAGACAACACTTTTCATTTCAAATTTCACTTAACACATATATGTTGTTTGAAGTTCTTGTAGTTGTACCAACCAATTTCCCTGAACCTTCTCTTTTTATCTCACACTTTTGCGAATCGAAAGTAATTTTATGACCTTGGTCACACATTTGACTCACACTTAGAAGATTATGTTTCATATCTTCTACTAGTAGAACATTTTGTGCCTTTTTATTCTTGTTCCCAATTCAGACTATGTCTTCTTCAATGATTTTAGCTGAATTATCATTTCTGAAGGAGACTGATCCATTTCTTTCCTTTCGTAATGTAAGAAATTTGTCTCTATCACCTGTCATGTGTTTTGAACACCCACTGTCAACATACCAACCGTGTTTCTTCTTCTTAGCTTGTAGAGTGACTGTGCATTCTTCATTGATATACTGATCTTGCTTTCTTATCCATATCGTTTTCTGAGGTTCTTGTCCGTGTCTGTTGTTATTTTGTTGACGTTCTTTAGGAGGAACTGTCATTCTGTCATTTTTGGCCATGTGTCCAAAATTTTTACATTTGTAACATTCCACTTCAGTGCTCAAAGATTAAAACCTATTGTAACTTCTTCTTTTTGTTTCACTAGGTCTTCTTGAGTAACCCCTTTGTGTATAGCTCTTAAAGTTGTTATTGTTCATTTTGTTAGCTCTGTAATTCACAGCGTTATGTTCAAAATTATTACATGCATAACATAAACCAAAAAATATAGTTTGATACCTGGGAGTTGAAGATCTTCTGAAAGAAGGTGCTCTTATGAATTGTTATTCTTCTTGAGGCTTATCTGTCTGTTGTTGATTTTGAAATCTAAATCTTCTCGGTGGAGGAGTGTCCATGTAATCTTCCTATCCCCTTTTATTGTTTTTGCATAGATTTTTGGATTTGTTTCTTACTCTTTTGTTTTGGAGCTTGATCCCTTTTCTGTCTGATTGTATCCAAGTCCAAACTTGTCAAGATGAGACTTTTTACTGTTGATAATGTCATCCAGAATTTTTGAGCTATTCTACATATTTTTCTTTTGAATATCCTTTCTTAGTGTGACAATCTCTGCTTCCAAGTTTCCAATGATATTGTCATTTTCTTCTAGTTGTTCTTTGAGTTCTTCTTCAATTCTTTTATCTTCTTATATTTGAACCTTCAATCTTGTGATCATTTGTTCTAGTTCTTGAGTGTCATTTTTCTTGTCTAGTTTTGCTTGTAGTTTCTTGTTTTTCTTTTTTTCTCTTCTGATAACTTCTATGGCACACATTAATTCTTTTTGATAGTCAACTTCTGCCTCTTCAATTTTGTCTTCGATTTCTTCATATCCTTCTTCAGCTTCTTCATATTCTTCTTCGGCTTCTTCATATTCCTCTTCAGAGTCTTCTTTGTCAGAATCTTTTACTGCCATGAATAGAACTCTTCCTGTCTCACTGTCACTGATTTCATCTTCATCTGATGATGGGATATCTTCTTTGATGCATAAGTTTTTCTTGAAATATTTCTTTGTAGTTCTTTTGCCTTTATATGTGTGTTTTCCTTTTGAGTAACCTTCATCATTTATCTTTTTCTTATGAGGAAATTTGTTAGAAAAATGACCAATACCATCACAATTAAAACAAATTAAAGGAAGATTACCTCTATACCTACCATTGGTTGCCTTGTTCAGTCTTTTGACGAAGTTGGCCACTTCTTCATCATTTTCCGAGACGTCGTTGTTGTTGCTATATTCTTCTTATTCCTTTTTCTTTTGCTTTGATCTTTTGGATACTTTGAAGGTTGCTTCTTTTATATCTGGATTTTCCTGTTCATTTCTCATTTCATATGCTGTGAAGATTCCATACAGTGCATCCATGCTTATTGAGTTCAGATCCGATCTTTATTCTAATGCCGATATCTTAGGGTTGAATCTCATAGGAAGAGATCTTAGTACCTTTTGAACAATTACATATTTTTCGATTTCTTCTCCCAATCCTATGATTGCATTCACTTTTTTGTCAACTCTTAAGAAGTAGGCTGCAAAATTCTCATCTTCCTTCATTTTTAGTTGCTTGAACTAACCTCTGTAAGTTTGAAGATTTGTTGCTTTGGATTTTGTATCTCCTTTATAAATATATCGAAGCTTGTCCCAAATATCTTTGGCGGATTTACAATGTGCAACTTTGGTGAATATTGTTTCACTGAGACCATTCAAAAGTGCATTTGTAGCTTTGGAATTATTCTGACCAAGTTTCACTTCTTTGTCATTTTTTGGTGGAACTGTTGGTACTGTGTATCCATCTACAAGTGATTTCCAAATTTCAAACCCCTATGCTTGTATATATGTCTTCATCCTTATGCTCCAAAAGGCATACTTATGTCCATCAAAGTGTTGTATTCCATTTTATATGAGTTGGTACTCTCCATGATCTACCTTTCGGTGCTTAAACTG
>ML796023.1:218587-253895 GCA_009831015.1 Picea engelmannii | reverse complement strand
TGGTCAGAGGAGGACTATGTGAAGATTAAGAGTTAATCTTGGAATTGGGATTCTTGGAGGCTCTCTCTACATGACTGGTTGGTAGACTTCGACCATTCTAGAGCCTTGGTCGTGGTAGTAAAGGTATGGGAAATCCTTCCAGGGATTCCATTGGTTTTCTGGACTTAAGAATCCCTCACAACAATTGGCAACAAAATTGGCACCTTCATCAGACTCGAGCCAGAATGGGAGGAAAAATTTAACCATAGGTGGGCTTGGGTCCAAGTTAAAGTTGACATCAAAGATGGTATGATTTGTGAGCTTGATATGATCTATGGATCCTTCATTTGGAAACAAAAGGTGGATTATTGGATACTCCCTTTCAAGTGCTACAATTTCCATGAGCTAGGGTACCTTCAAGCCTAGTTTCCCATGATTCTTTTCCTCATGCACCCAAGGCATAAAATTTGGAGAAAGAAGGAGGAAAGCTCTCTTCAGGCTAAAAAATTTTTGTTCTATGGAACAGAGGAATGCAATAAAATTCATAGAAATTCCCCCATGGCCAATGTGAAGTATTTTCAAGAGGATTCAAAAAAAACTATGGTAAGTTATTGTTTATTCCCCTTTGTTCTCCTATTTTTTTGTCTCTGGTTCTCCCTCCCTCTCCTTCCTTTTACTCCATATTCGACCCTTCTCTCCCCCCCCCAGGACCCTCTCCCTCCTCCACCCCTCTTGGTTTCCAAGTTCAGAAAGCTATTTTTGATGAGGACAATCCTCTCCTTCTTTCTCTATGCGAGCCTCCTGGATTTCCCTTGTCTCCCCCCACTTTTCTTATTGTTGAGTTAGTACCCCCTCCCCCGTATCCTATCCTTTCTTCTCTCGCCTTGTCATTGGATCCCTCTCCCTCCCCTCCCCTCACCCTTGGATCCCATGACAAAGGTGGACTCCCTGATCATTTCGTCCCCCCTTATGACCTCCCCCTTCTCCAAAAAAAATGTATCTGTTGAGACTCCATACTAAGAAAAATGGGAATGTATCCTCTTTTGATGGTTTGGCTATTGATCATGATCATCCAAATTCATTGGGAAGTAAGTCGATTCTTATAGAATAACATCAAAAAGTTGTTCTAGACATAAACAAAGGAAAACATTCAACTTTTTTCTAGGGTCCTTGGAGAGGGGAAATCCCTCAAAATGCCTCCCCCGTGATTTTCCAATCCTTCAATGCTAGGGTTCTTGGGGGTTCCTGAAAAAGACTAGTTTTCAAACAATTCATTTAGAGCCATAACCCATACATGCTTCTTATTCATGAAACAATGTGTGAAGGCTCCAAAGTCATTGTTTTGTTGGAAACTTAGTGTAAAAACTAGTCGTTTTGTGCTATAGACATGACGGGCCAGTCAGGTGGTCTTCTATCAGGTTGGAATCAATCATGATAATCTCTTTGATCTTCATCTTGTCAGTCTTCTATCTCTTTGAAGTTATAAGTAGAATGCATTGAGTCTTCTTTGAACATCAGTAACATATATGGTCCCTATGTGGATCAGATCCCTTTCTAGGAGGAACTGGCAGCTTCCAGTCAGGGATGATTTTAAGGATGGAAATTTATTTTAAAATGTAGAAACCTTAGCAAATCTTACGAATCCTTCATATGCCAACTATAAATGTTTAACGGTATTTTTGTAAAAATATTCAAATTTCTAAGTATTTTATATAGTTTGTATAACATTTTGGCGATTTTTAAGGTAAAATAATTTTATCCTATAGAATTTGGGCGAATCATTTTTAGAAAAGTGAATATGTTTTTGGGAAAAAACTATGGAAAATTAGCCCATGAGCGAAATTTAGCCCCTAAAATCATCCCTTCTTCCAGTGCTATAGATGGGTATCATACTCTAGTAGGTGGAGATTTAAACTTCACTCTATCTCTTCACATTGTTTTGGGATCTAATCCCCACCAATATCCTGAAAGTGGCTTTTTTAATTCTTTCGTGGAGAAACACCATCTCATAGACATAGAAACCATCAAACTCAATCCCACATGGAGGTTTTTTCATTTAAATGATGACACCATTTCGAAAAGGCTTGATTGATTTCTAGTGTCAAAAGACCTAATGTCTTATGGCCTAATGATGAATCCTTTGTCTCTTCAGGAGGCCTATTAGACTACCCTCCTATTATTCTAAATGTGGATCCTGCAGAAACAAAGCCCCTGACCCCATTCAAGTTCAACCCCACATGGTTGGAACAGGAACACGTTTTGCAAATTATTTCCAGGTTCTTTGGTTTATCTCTCTTCCTCGGAGTCCTCGATGTTCATGAGGTAGTTTACAGATAAAATCACTGGTGTCGAAGAGGTATCAAAAACATGATCGGTGTAGTTTACTAAGAAGTCCAAACCAATGTTGGAGGACACAGAAATCTAGGTCGTCACTCTAAAATTGGAGTTGGATGAGTCTCCTCTCTCAACGGAGCTTCTAAATAGGTTTTGATCACTTGAGGAGGTTCATCACTCCTTCATAGATAAGGAGGAATAGATCTAGCACTTGAAGAGTAGGGCCATTTGGATCAAACATGGCAACAACAATTCAATGTTTTTTCACCATTTCGCAAATTATCATAGGAACATAAACATCGTATGGGATATTGAACACCTAGAAAGGAAATTTTATTGGTATTTTAAGGATAAGGTAGAGGAAGGAATCATACATTTCTCCTCTCTTTTTAAAGAACCACAGGTTTACCCGATCCACGAGATTTTGGAGGTAATATCGAAATTTCAACCAATATTTATGGAAGACAAGAATAGATCTCTCTCTAAGGAGGTGACAGAAGTGGAGGTGAATGGGACCCTTTTCTTAATGTAAAAGGGGAAGAGTAATGGCCTGCATGGCCTAACTGTGGAATTTTACGTCACTTTCTATGATTTAGTTTAGGAGGAATTTCTAAAGGTGGTGAGAGAGTCTCAAAGCTCTAGAAAAATGATTGGATCTTTAAACTCAACCTTCCTTGCTCTCATTCCCAAGTCTCAATATGGGAAATCCTTCAGTGACTATCGTCCAATCTCACGTTGCATCGTAATATACAATATTTTTTCCAAGGTCATCACCCGACGTCTCAAGTCTATGCTTAGTGAAGTATTATTGAAAGAACAATTTGGATTCTTGAGAAATCATCAAATCCATGACACATTCTCCATAGCTTAGGAATCTCTACACTCCATCAAAACCTCCAATCAAGAAGCGGAAGTCCTCAAACTTGAAATTTCCACGACATATGATCAGGTGAGTTGAAATTTTATCTGTCTATCTTAATCCATATGGGCATGGATATCTTAGTTATCAATTGGATTAAGGGGTGCATCCAGTCGGTCTCTTTTTCAATTCTAATCAATCGCTCTCCCTCATGTTTCTTTAGATCCTCTCGCAGGATTAGACATGGATGTCCTCTATCCCCTTTCATATTCCTAATCATCACCAAATCCCTAAACATGATGATGGTAGATGCTATAGTTTCTAGATCATTCACAGGTATAAAAAGATCTTCATTCATGTATATCTCTCATCTTTTGTTTTTCGACAATGCCCTTTTCTTCTCTCATGGATCCCTTCAATATTTGGAAATTTTAAAAGGGATTTTGGATTTGTACTACAAGGGTTCAGGGATGAAAATTAATGAGGGAAAATCCTACCTTCTTTCACACAAGTTTCCTCCCCCGATTTCACGTGATGTGTCTAACCTTTTCCCTTTCCCTCAGAAAGGAATGAAGGAAGACTTTAAATACCTCTACTTCAATCTAAATCCCAACAATTACTATTTTGTTGATTGGTTCTAGATGGTTAAGAAGTGGAGGCTCGTGTTTCTTTTTGGGTCAACCATCTCCTTTCCCAGGGTAACAAACTAATTTTCCTCAAGTTAGTAATCGAGAGAATTCTAGTCTACTAGACCTCCATAATGGTTGTCCTAAAATATATCCTTCACTAAATTTGCAAGACATGTATTCATTTTCTTTGGTCTATCTCTCACGGAACTAGTGGAATCCCCCTAGTCAAATGGGATTGTGTGGCCCTCCCTAAGGAAATATGTGGATGAGGCCTAAAAACCATTACTCACTTTCACCGGGAGATAGATGAAAGAAGTCTTTGTAGGCTTATCCATAGTGACAGACTATGGGTTGAGTCCTCAAATCTAAATGTATTCTTGATCTTTCAATCAAATATTGGTTTAGATAGCCTCACAAATCTTCCAAAGGCTCAACAATATGGAAGGCCTTGGTATCCACTTTTTATTTAATTGGTCCTTGGGTGATCTAGAAGGTGGGAAATGAAAAAAGAATCAGGCTAGGAGAGGATCCTTGGCACAGCTCCGAAAATGATTATCATCTATCTAAATCCCTCAGTCAAATTATTCATAATGCGGGCATTTATACATTGGAGGATGAAAAATAACAATACCCTCATATAGTTGGGAGACAAGGTTGGAATTATTCTACTCTCATAGGTTTATCTAGTAAAGAGGCCTCTTAATGGGACCATTACATTTCCCTCCTAATTTCAAATTTCATAAGGATCAACCCCATAGTACAAGATGAATTATGTTGCTTCAATAATCCCCACTCTGTGAATTTCACTACCAAATTAGGATACAAAATTGAAATGGAGACAAATATGTGAATGACAAAAATATTTGTGATGGAAAATCCTGTGGAAACTAATTGCCCCAATCAAGTGCAAAATCACCTCCTGTATGGACTAAAATAGAAAAATTCTTGCATGGGATGTTGGTTTAAAGATGGGATTGATTTTCCCTAGTCATTGTGCTCTTTATAAATCTTTTGAAGAATCCATATCACACATTTTCATCTTTGTCCTTAAGAAAAACAGGTGACGTGGCTAGTTTATTCGGATCTCTAGGAAAAGGCAGCCTGGAATAGAACTAGTCTTGGGGATTTCTTCAAACATTGGTTATCAAACACTTCAACAAAGAAATATGAAGGTCTTTCATGCATCCTTGTGCAAATCTTATGGTGGGCTAGGAACTCTAGTTTTTCCAAAATCACAGAAATATTTCCCAAGGTTACCTTCAAACTAGTACTCAGAGTGGTTAAGGAATTCTTGGAGGACATAAGGAAAAAAATATCCTCAACTGATTGCTATTCCAAAACTTTATTATGATATCTTGTGGGGATTCTCTGATGGGGCTAGTCAAGGTCATCCACATTTCTATGGAGTGGGGGTGGCATTATTATTAAATCAAAATTGGTATATGCACATCATCTATTCACATTGGAGAGGGTCAATTAATAATTGTGTTGAATTTATATCTTTGTGGACAATATTAGAATCATCTCCATGAAATGACTAAAATATATCTAGGTCTTAGGTGACTCGAAACTTGTTATGACCCAAGAGGGGCATATATAAGGTTAAATGTATATTATATGACCCCGAGGGGCGGAATATATGGGGATAAATGTACATGTAATGTGTAAATATATGTAATAGGGTCGGCCTAATAGAAAAGGGGCCTCATGTGTAGATGTGAATAGGTATATATAGAGATCATGTATTCATTATTTAGGACATGTGAATTTTTTTGTATGAATGTAATTGGGTATTTGGAGGAGGTTATCTTATTCTTTATGGAGTTATTGTGTAACTCATCTATGTTATCTATGTTGGAGTTGTGATCCATGCTCGCATTGTTGTACATGGTGTGCAATTATGGTTTATTCTAATATTTTAAGTATTTGGTTCATAACATTTGGTATCGGAGCATCGATCCTAGGGTTTCTCTTTTCCAAGAAAGTCACCTTAGAATTTTGCTACAACTTTTTTTCTGGGACAATTCGTAAAGTGAAACTTGGAGATTATCTATAATACATGTCAAGGTATCACTGGTGAAAATGTCATCTTCTAGGTCATTATACTTTCGGAGATATACTGTATGGAAGATAGGGTTTTTTACTAGTCCTATAACTAGTATCAAACATGTGTTCTGGGTAAAACAATGATATCTTCTTCAATGAGGATCCAAATTCCATGATACCATATTACATATATATTTACACATTACATGTACATGTATCCCCATATATTCCCCCCATTGGGGTCATATAATGTACATTTAACCCTATATGTGCCCCTCTTGGGTCATAACAAAACTTGTCATGGACTGGGAAAACATCAAGGTATATGTTACTGATGTTCACCTCTAGTATTTGTCTCATAGATACATTAGTTGTTTTTATCCTTTGAAAGGTCCGAAGTGGAACACATATTCAGAGAACTAAATACTCAAGCAGACACCATATCTAAAGAAGCTCTCTCCCTCCCAGTGGGCGTTTTTAATTGGTACAAATTCAAGAACGAGGAGGAGAAAAACTCTATGGATTTCCTTCTTTGATCCTGCAAATTGTGATCCACTGATAAATTAGACTAATATTTTTTTTTTGCAATGTTCCTGGATCTCAGATTTTACTATGAAAAAAGATCATCCTTTTTTTTCTTGATGGTACTGCAAACTATTAACAACATGGTATAAGCTTTGCATCTTGTTGCTAGTAAGATATAATTGTATGAAGAAGAATGTTGAAAGGTCTATTTCAAGAGACGGAAACATGTATATTTCTTTTCTGAGGAATATAAATATTTTTTCATTGGAAACAATGATGAGTGATGTATTTTTGGGAAAATATACTCTTATTTTTGTAATTGAAGTATAATGAAGGGTACTTGAACAAGTTAATGATGGTCTCTCATTATGTGTTAGTGGAAATGAAAGTTTGGAGGGATTGTTAGAGGTATGTCCACAATGAATTTTAATATGGTGTAAAAATATGAAATATAGGAAATTGAATTAGCTTTCTCACTATATAATTTTATTTATAGAATTTGTGTATGACTATGTGAAATTTGATTTTTTGTAATTGTGATATGATATTTTACATGCAAAATATAATGAACATGTTCCCATTAGTGAAGGTGTTGAGTACCTAAATGATGTAATTTCCTAAAAAATATTTATAGAATTGTAGAGAACACAATGTTCTTGTGGAGGGCTATTTTTTCAAATTTTATAATATTAATTTATTTATTTTTAAAATTATGAAATTCATTATATCCTTGAAATTACAAGGCCTTGAGTTAATTTCTTTTATTTTTTTAATAATGTAGTCTTCGGATTGGGATACATTATGAGTTTTTGAACATTGAGTATGAGTCTATGGAACTTAGATATGGTCATGGGAAAAAACCCAATATTTAGGCCATAAAGGAAGCTTATAGGCTTATAGGGCCAAGAACGACACTTTAAACCACCAAAAGTGACATATCAAAGGCATCATTTTCATCTAGCTAGGTATATAGGTACCAATAACATTTTTTAGCATTGGGTATGGGTCTCGGGGCCCTAGACATGGACAAGGGTGGAAACATGAATGTTAGTCCCTAAAGGAAGCTTCTAGCCACCTAGGGCCGAGAAGGATGCCTCGAATAACCACACATGGCCTCTTAAGGGTTTCATTGGCATATTATTGTGGATGACAATGCCACTAGGTGGTTTTGAGAAGTAGGTATGTGTCACAAGGCCCTAGAAAATACCTAGGGAAGAAGTTCATGCCTTAGGTCCTAAATAAATCCTTGAGACATCAAGAGCCATGAAAATTTCTTGAAGCACTGCAAATTACCTCTGGAGGGTATCCTTGGGCTCTAAGAAAGATGTTGGTGTTGTTAGAAAAATAGGATCGCGGAGCAATAAAATAAAACAAATGTGGAAATAAAACATAGAAGATACACAATACAATAAAGACACAAATATATGTGTTTCACCCAGTGTGGGCTACATCCACCAGAGAAATTGTAAGGCCCTTCCTTTATTATCATCCAACAAATGAAGAGATACAACCTACAACACACCCATTGTAACTTCCTCTTCTTTCTATCACAGTATCCTCTCTCAGAATACAATATTCACAATGATACATAGAAGCAATACATTTCCCTCATAAAAGAGGGTTGTATTCTAGGGAAAAAACCCTAACATAACTTCTACCGTCAAATATGTGACCTTATAATGAACGGTCCAGATTTACTATGAAATTACAATATACATTTACAAGGAAAATTTTCCTTCGGGGGCCGCTTTCCCCCAGACCTTCCAGGAGGGGAAATCCCCCCTTGCACTTCCCTGCGTGGAGGAGTGTACATTCTTCCGGGGTGTATAGTCTTCATGGGGTATAAACAAGGCTAAAAACAAATACCTCTGAATTAGGAAGATAATCAAGATCCACAACCAACAATCGCCCACTTGGAGACTGATATCAACAACTCCATACTTGATGTATCTGCTAGACTATGATCCTTCTTGGACTTGGAAAATTTTTCATCTTCACCTTCATGCTTGAAGACCAACTGAAATTGAGTAGGAACTCAGTTTCTCCCTAGTTACTTAACATCTCTGCAAGATTCTGTCTAATGTGTATATTTTCCAATTTAAAATGTCTATATTCCAAGATGGATCGTATGAAATGGTACTTGATTTATATATACTTAGTATTAAAATGGAAGGTTGAGTTCTTTGCAAGATGAATGGCACTCTCACTGTCACAGTACAAACTTTTATTCTCCTAATTCTTTCCCAAATCCTCCATAAACCTCTGTAACCAAATAATTTCTTTACTAGCCTCTATAGCAACAACATACTTTGCTTCTATTGTTGAAAGTGCAACAAACTTTTGCAGTTTTGAAATCCAACTTATTGTTGTTCCACCTATAGTAAACACATACCCCGTGGTTCTCCTCCTGCTATCTTTATTACCTTCCATATCTGAATCAACATATCCCTGTAGAATAGTTTCTGAACCTCCAAAAAATAATGCATGAGTAGAAACACCTCTCAAATACCTGAGAATCCACTTTATTTCCTCCCAATTTTCTTTATCTGGATTGTTCATATACCTTCTCACAACTCCCATTGCATGTGCAATATCTGGTCGTGTGCAAACCATCACATACATCAAGCTCCCAACTGTTGATGAATAAGGGACCCTGGACATGTATTATATCTCCTCCCGTGTCTTGGGACACATTTCCTTAGTTAACTTGAAATGGATGGCCAAAGGTGTACTAACTAGTTTTACATTTTGCATTCTAAACCTCTCCAACACCTTCTCTATGTACTCACCCTGAGACAATGTCAATTTGCGATTTTTCTTGTCTCTTGTTATTCTCATACCAAGGAATTTCTTTGTGGCACCCAAATCCTTCATCGCAAATGAATTAGATAATTTCTTCTTGAGCACATTTATATCCTGCATATTATACCCTTCAACAATCATGTCATCTACATACAATAAAAAGATAATATAACTTCCATTTTCTAGTGATCAGAATGACATATGCTATAACGTAGTTCTGTCATAAACCTGACAAATTTCAGATACAATTTCCTTGGAGCTTTCTTTAGGCGATACAACCTCTTCTTCAACTTGCATACCAAATTTTCCTTCCCTTTGACCTCATACCCCTATGCATGTTGCATATGAATCTCTTCCTCTAAATCCCCATGGAGAAAAGTTATTTTTACATCTAATTGTTCAAGATGTAAATATTCTACTACAACGAGACTTAAAATAGTCCTAATTGAAGTCATTTTAACAACAAGAGAAAATATTTCATCAAAATCTATACCTTTCTTTTGTGCAAACCCCTTTACAACAAGTCTATCCTTGTACCTCTTTTTGCCTCCATCTTCTTCCTTCAACTTGTAAACTCATTTATTCTACAATGCTCTTTTTCCTGCAGGCAACTAAACCAAATCCCAAGTCTGGTTATTTACCAAGGAATCCATTTCCTCTTACATGCCTTGCTCCCACTTATTTTTAGTATTTACCTACATTGCCTCTTCATAACATTCTGGTTCACCAGAATCAATCAACAATAAATAATATAATGAAGGAGAGTATTGTTTAGGGGGTCTACTTAACCTGGTAGATCTTCCAACAACACTTGTAGGAGTTTGAGGTACATGTTGCTCCTGTTGTTGTACATTTTTATTTTCTGGTACCTTTGGAATTTCTTTTTCAATGATTTCATCAAGCACTATGTATTCAAGTTTTTATTTTTCCTATTTCTTTCCCTGCAACTGATCTTTGTACATGACCTTTGAATTGAATATGACATCTCTACTCCTAATGATTTTGTGATTTTCATAATCTCATAAGAGATAACCAAAATTATTAACACCGTATCCAATAAAGGTACACTTCTTGGATTTTCCCTCAATCTTTGTTCTATTTTCTTTATCAATGTGGACAAATGCTTCACAACCAAAAGTCTTCAAAAAGGAATAGTTTACCCTTTTACTTGTTCATGCCTCCTCTTGAATTCTACCATCCAAAGATCTTGAAGTTACTTTTTTTATTAAGTAAACAACAATATATACAACATCTTCCTAGAACTATAAGGGAAAACCAGCATGCAATCTCATATTCCTTCCACGCTCCATGATTGTCATGTTCATCCTTTCTAACACATCATTTTTTGTGGCGTTCATGGAACTATCTTCTCTCTACGAATCCCATGGTATGAACAATAATCATCAAAATCCTTGCTACAATATTCACCTCCATTGTCTGATCTAAGAAACTTCAACCTTTTTCTTGTCTCATTCTCAACCAACGATTTCCATTTCTTAAAATATCAAAAAAATTAGATTTTTGTCGAATGCAATAAACCCAAGTTTTTCTAGTTGCATCTATTGATTATTTGGGTTCGTTTTCATTGATGTCAATCCTTGAAGAAAGTTTGGTAGAAAATTCTGGTAGCACAAAGGTTTGGGTAATGGACCCAAGTTTGTTTGATGGATAATGGTACAAGTTTTGATATATTTGCAGGAAATACAATTCTAGATGGATAATGCATGTCATGACATTTCCAGTGGTATGTGGAACGTCACATAACTCCTCATGGTTAGAGATTTATGGCCATTTGAAGTTGGATAACCCTCATGAGTCATCTAGAAGCCCCAAAAGGTCAAAGTAGTCAAAGTAGTTGCAAAGAATACATTATTTAAATAATAAAGTGAAGTGATGAGTGTACTATAAGTCAACGTGGATACAAAAGAAATTATTTAAATAATAAATTTAATGGAGAGATTACTAAGTGGGCAAGTGGTTAGAAGTGGGTTAGCCCTAAAATAAGGAAAGTGGGTTAAGATGGTTAAAAGGTAACCCCTTGAGGAAGCTACATGAAAGTATAAATAAGAGGCAAGGCTCTCTCATTTTAATCACACTTGAAAATATTGAATATATACAAGTGAATGAGGTAATCAAAGGATATCTAAGTCTAATTTAAGAGGGAAGGTGAAGTAAAGAAGGCCAAAATTCAAGGGAGGATAAATTCTTTTGATGATGATTTCTAAGGTATGTTATTTACATGTCATCTCACCATTTTTGCAATAATTTTTTTTCTAGAATGATTTAGACATTGAATTGGGATTCCGTTGAGGAAACATATTCAAGTAGTTGTGATAAAAATTTCATCTTGTGGGTCATTGTATTTTTGTAGTTACAGTCTGTGGAAAATAGGGTTTATGACTAGTCATGAAACTATTCTAAAACAAGTGTTTCAGGTGAAAACGTCATAACTTCTTTATAAAAGATCCCAATTTAGTAAGACCATATGTATTTTTTTTCTAGAATGATTTAGACCTTGAAATTGGGATTCCGTTGAGAAAACATATTCAAGTAGCTGTGATAAAAATTTCAGCTTGTGGGTCGTTGTATTTTTGTAGTTACACTCTGTGGAAAATAGGGTTTATGACTAGTCATGAAACTATTCTAAAACAAGTGTTTTGGGTGAAAACGTCATAACTTCTTTATAAAAGATCCCAATTTAGTAAGACCATATGTATTGGTTATAGCATAGTATGTAGTATTCTGTGTACCATTTTCATATCCATACAACAAATATTCTGTGCGGGGCACTCTCTACAAGTTCGCTCTCTAGAATAAGCCAGAATTCAACAAGGTATGCCATTTTTGCTATAACTCCTTTTCTGAGAGGTTCCAGGTAGTGAAATCTGGAGGAATTGCATAAAAGACACTGACGAATATTGTGTACCATTTTTATATCTTTATTCATTACAGGTACATAGTTATGATTATTGCAAGTTAGGGTTGTTGACTAATCCAAAATTAGTCATGTGAGACTAAAGTAAAGTTTGATAAAAATGCTAGTCTCTTGTTGTTAAAGTTAAGGAAGGTTTGTAGGTATGTGATCATATACACCAGGTCTATTACAAATTTACAAATCAGATTTGGATGATGAAATTGATGAGGGCTTTTGGTTGAGGTACATGTTGGGTACATGGTTGAGACAAGTAGTTGATGAGTTGGCACATACATGAGATGTATAGTTGATGATGTTGGTACATCTTGATGAGTCATAGTTTATGTGTATTTGATGCATCATTGGTACATATTTGGTGCATATTTGATGCACTCATTGATGGTACAGTTTGAGGTATAGGTTGGTGCATGGTTGATGCACTTGTTTATGGTATAGTTTGATTACAAGTTGTTTGGACAGGTTATTGTGACAAGTTATTTATACATGTTTGATGCATAGTTGATCCATTTGTTTATGGTACAGGTTGTGGTATAGGTTGATGTATGGTACATGTTGGCAGAGATTATTGGTATAGGTCATTACAGGTTGATTACAGGTTGATTGGTACATGTTTACAACAATATATCTCATAGTGATAGTGTGGCAGTGGTTCCATTATTCTACTTCTACATCAAGACGGTTGGATGGGGCAAGGATAGGTGGTTGTAGCCACCTTCCGTTTGTAGTCGTAGAACATAGGGGGTTGTAGCCTCCTTCTGGTTGTATCTAGAGAATTGGGGAGTTGGAGATTCCTTTCAGTTGTAGCCAGAGAACATAGGGGGTTGTAGCCTCCTTCTAGTTGTAGCCAGAGAATTTGGGAGTTGGAGCTTCCTTCAGGTTGTAGCCTGAGAAACTAGGGGGTTGGAGCCTCCTTCCAGTTGTAGTTGGAAAAAAAAGGAAGTTGGTGCTTCCAATGAATGTAATTCTTAAATACATATAAGAAAAAGCATTACGTGGTTTTCTCCCTCTTTGGGTTTCCACATAAAATGTCAGTGTACTGTGTATGTCTATGATTGCTCATTTGTTCATTGTTTATTTACTCTACGACTATTGGATGATAATTCTACATTGATATAACACTTTCAATTTGTTGTTAAAAATGATTGAAATTCTCTATTACTGATTCACCCCCCCTCTCAGTAATCCAACAACATCATCAATAAAAATAACATAATAACGAGAGTCACCAAGAGATGATACCTGAGCTAGTCCCCATACATCTGTATGCACAAGCTCTAATATTTCACTATTCTTTTCTTTTTCGACTCTAAGAAATATGACTCTCTTATGTTTTCCATAAACACAATGCTCACAGAAATCCTAATCAATTTGTTTAATATATGGTAAAAAAATTCTTTTGTGAAGTATTTGCATTCCCTTCTCATTCATGAGTCCAAGCCTATGATGCCACAGTGTTGTATCAACTCCTGTAGAAGTTAAAGAGATAAAAGAGTCAGTATTACCAGTACATAAATACAATGTACCTACCTTCTCTCCTTTTGCTTTCACCAATGATCCTTTGGTGACCTTCCACACCTTATCTATAAATATGGATATACAACCTTCACTTGCCAACTGCCTTGTTAAAATTATATTTTTTCTTAGATCTAGAACATGTCTTACCTCTTTCAACAACCATTGGTTTCCATTCCTTTGATTTATTTTTACCTTTCCCATTCCAACAATTTTGCATGGTGCATCATCACCCAAATGAACCTGTCCAAAATCACCTTGAACATAATCTAGAAAATGTTTCCTATGGGGTGTGGCATGAAATGAAACCCCTAAATATACTAGCCAAGACTCCAAATTATTGTCTACGGAAAAAATCAAAGAATATTGTAACACATCACCTGCTACATTTGCTTCCTGATTTTTCTCATACAATCCATCTCTTTGTTTTTTTGGAGCTCTGCAGTCTTTCTTCAGATGTCCTTTCTTTTCACAATTCCATCACTTTTTCTTTCCAAGTCTAGAGTTGGATCTTTCCTTCCTAGAATTCTTGCATTTCCCTGAGCCCTTTCCTCTATCCTTTTGTATTCCCCTAGTCTCCATGTTTAACACATTACCTGATGTCTCACATGTGATTTTTCGTTGCATTTCCTCGCTAAGGATAACACCAAAAACATCATCAAATTTTAGAGTGTTTGAACTAGAGACAAAGTTACTTATAGCCATGACCAAGCGATTCCATATTTCTGGAAATGAGCACAAGATTATAAGATCCCTGACCTCATCATCAAAGTCCACTATTACAAAACTTAGTTGACTAGTAACCATATTAAATTCATTTAAATGATATGTAATATACCCACCTTCTGACATCTTCATATTAAATAATCTCTTCATTATAAATACCTTATTGGATGTCGATGGTTTTTCATACTGTTTAGCTAATGCATCCATCATCTCCTTCATTTTCTTTTCTTTCGAAATATTGAAATCCACCGACATTGTCAGGCTCGGCCATATCATTCTTAGTGCCTTTCTATCAAGAACCTCCCAGTCCTTGTCCTTCATGGTAGTCGACTTCTTTTCTATTTCACCCAATGGTAGGAATAGATCCTTCTGATATAAATAATCTTCCATTTGCATCTTCTGTAACTGGTAGTTTTGGCTGTTAAATTTCTCAACCCTAAACTTACCATCTTCTGCTATTGCTCCCACTTGAACTAGGAACCCTCTTTTCCTGCGAGTTACCTTTCAATTTGATACCAGTTGTTAGAAAAACAAGATTGCGGAGCAATAGAATAAAACAAATGTAGAAATAAAACACATAAGACACAAAACACAATAGAGACAGAGATATACGTGGTTCACACAGTGTGGTCTACGTCCACCATAGAAATTGCCAGGACCTTCCTTTATTATTATCCAACAAATGAAGGGATACAACCTATGACACACCTATTGTATCATCCTCTTCTTTCTCTCATAGTCTCCTCTCTTAGAATACAATATTTGCAATGATACATAGCCATAATACATTTCCCTCATAAAAGAGGGTTTCCTTCTAGGGAAAAAAACCTCACATAATTTATACTATCAGATCTGCGACCTTATAATGAACGGTCCATATTTAATATGAAATTACAATATACATTTACAAGGAAGTTTTTCCTTCAAGGGATTCACCCCCAAACCCCCACCGGGGGCCTACTTTCCCCCGGACCCTACAGAAGGGTCAAGCCCCCCCTGCACTCCCTTGCGTGGAGGAGTGTACATTCTTCTTGGGTTTAAAGTCTTAATAGGGTATAAAAATGGTTGAAAACAAAGACCTCTGAATCAAGAAGATAATCATGCTCCACAACCAACATGTGCCCTCCAAAGTTTGTGATCATTAAGTATGGGCCTTAAGTCCTTGATATGGTTGAGGGCGGGGATCAATCCTTGGATAAAGTAATCCTCTATCCCCAACCCCATCCACTCTTTGGACCCTACCTCTTCCTACATATGTATTTTCCCCTGGGCCACCAATGCCCTCTTCCATTGGGCACTTTCCTCTACTGTAACCACCTTCATGTGGAGGAAATAGATGCTCCTCTAGGATCTCATCACCTCTATGCTTGAACTCTCTTCTCTAGGTCCCTACTCCTTCCCTATTGATTCTAACCTAGGGCTCCATTCCTATCCCTAGGAACCTTCACACCCTTTACCCTTATGTTTACCCCCCCTTCCCCCTAGGCCCTATTACCTCCTGGAGAGGTACTTTATGATTTTCATTTGGCTACACCGTTGTAATCCTAGTAATATGAAATTTAAATCCTTGTAATCCATGTGGACAATATTGTATATGGACTCCTAGGAATTTGTGGTCGACCATGCCCAGTCCCTCTAGTCCCTAATCTTAATTCCTTTCATCCTAATATTTGAATTCTTTTTGTCCTAGATATGATTGGAGGCCTTGGGATGGATCTATTGGGACACATGGTTTATGGGAGATAGGTTATTTGTAGGGGTGATCACATTATGTAAGTCTAGTCCACCCATGGTCTTGCGCACATATGTCATTTCTCACATGGTCATATGTCTAGAGTCTGTAAGTATCTCTTGGCCTTGGTTAATTTAGCACTTTACATTTCTCAAACATGACAATATCACAATTCAAAACATATCATGTTTTCTGAGTAAGTTCATGAACCCAATGCATGGAGTCCTAGGGCCAAAAGTGAAACAATGAATCACATTGACTGTAGTCATGTGTGCTTGACATGCCACATTAAAATTTTGGAAAAATATTGGGTTATAAGAAAAAAAAATAAGTTGTCGAATGGTCACGCGGGCATAGTTACGAGATAAACATGGAAAAAAAGGGTCATCCATTGACAAGCAAGGAAAGTTCCAACATCAAAGGTCAATGAAATATCCTTCCTACCAAAATCCTTGTGCCAAAAATTTTCAATCCAAAAAGGTTTACGTGGGTTAGTAAAATAAAGAAAAATGGACAATTAAAAGGGCACAAAATGTTATATCTTGAATGATTAAAGGGAAAATTACATGATATTATAAAAGGGACATCCCCTTTTCATAATTATATCCTAATGTGCAAGTGATAAAAAATACAATGCCATTATACATGGGGATACATTTTTACTTACTCTCCATATAAAAAAAACCATTCATCATACATAAGAGGGTTGCACTTGCTTAAAAAAAAGTTAAACATTACATGGGGAAGCCACAAAAGTTAAGGGAGTTTTCGTATACCAAAGAAGATGCACCTTTACTTATAGAATGATGCATCAAAACTATAAAAATGAAAGGGGGCCGCCACATTAATCTAATTATAAAATAATTTTTTCCTTTCTCTAAATCTATAAAGTAAACTCATGTGGGTTCCAAATGAGGCAAACCCAGTTTCCATATTAGCCGTTGTTTAATGAGGGGATCCATTGTGTACATTTTATCCACCATTTCAACGAACTCTTGGTGAGTTGAACCAACACATGAGAAATCAATTGTGGGTCGTGGGTATTCTACACAACAAAGGTAGCCAATGCCCATTTTCAAGTGATCGATGCATAAAACAATTACATCAACCCCCACTCATGGTTGCCTGGCATGTTTAATGAGTTATTTTGGATCAAATGGAACAATGGTGGGACAAAGGGAGCCATTGTAACACCCCGATTTTAACCCTTATGAACTAGAATGTATTATGTAATTGTGACTTAGGTTGGTAAGACGGTAAAGTTGAACAGGAGCCAGAGTGTCTGGGAAATGTAATACTTCATACACATTAATAAAATACACCATTGGTTGCAAGACGGACAAGGAAAAAAGAGATAGGGGGATATGATTCTACGAGAGAGGGGTCTTGAGGGGCTCAATCTTTTTATTATTATTATTTTATTTTACCCATAATTGATTTTATAGAGAAAAGGGGTTACATGAGCTTCTTGGGAGGGAGGCCATGTGGCTCTTGTCTTCATGTAATTTAAACATATCTTGGGGGTTGTTTTGGTTTTTTCTTTGTCTTCTTCCTCGTGTTCTTCTTCTTATTCATTTTCCTTCACTCACTTGGGAAGAATACATGTGCTCTTGGTCTGGGCATGGATACGAATGGATGCTTGGCTGGCTCTTGGTTAAGTTTACTCACAACTATGAATCCGAAGAGTCCCATCATAGAGATTCTTGACCTGAAGCACTAGATCCCTGGAAGGAGATGGAGAGTTTGAGGGACTCTGTGGTAGAGAAGGGGGTCCATTCTCTTGGGTTGTGTAGGCTGGATAGAAGAGAGCCAATGTACTTTGGATTGTTGTGAGTGTTGAAATGCCTATGATAACTTGAGTGTTGAAAGGCCTGTTAGTTATGAGATTGATGGAAGTTCGGATAGAAATGTCCACAACTGAGAATCCTTGGAGTTTCCAGCAGGGATATTTCCTAACCAGTAGCTCTGGAGCCCGGGTAGACAAATGGAATAGCCTCAGGGACTATATGGCAGAGAAAAGTGTTATTTTCTTTGTGTTGTGCAGGTTGAGGGGGAAAGAGAGATGGAATTTCGGACTTGTTGTGAGGGTGGGAAAATTGAGAGCTAGTTAGCCAACTGTTGTGTGTTTAGACTTGGCCTAGGACCCATCCTTATGGATTCATAGCCCTGGCTCGGGGGTGACCTACTTTTGAGAGTAAAATAACAACAATGTCTATTGTTGGGAGGAATTTCCTTGGTCTGTAGCTAGTTGGTGAACGTTTACTTGCAAAGATAAGTGTTGTTTGTGTTTTTTGTGTAATGTTTATTTCTATTGTGTATTTAATTATCTCTAAGATATGTATTTTTAATGTGCCTATCTGTTGGTTATTTGTTGTGCATGGAACCTTGTTGACTAATTTATGTTGTAGCAAGGATATTGTCTTATGCATGTGGTTTTCACGCCTCTTTTATTAATGATAAGTCTTTTGAATTCGAGATAAGTTCAAAGAAATGATGTTTTGCACTGCAACGTGCCTTGCCTACTGGTGGCTAGGTGTGTTGCATCCTGTCTAAGCCTATTTAAGTAGCGTATCCCAACCTATGGGTGGTTGGGTATGTTACACATTGGTATTAGAGATGTTTGTTGAAACACTGAGCTGGTATGGGACAGATCTGTTGGTCAGAGTCTCGTGGTTGAGATCAATTTATGACCTTGAAATCCTAAAGCTCGGGAGGAATGTCAAAGCTAGAATGTCAAAGATCCTTTGTAAGGGATCGAAGGATCATGACCATCCCTTTCGAATTTGGGAGAGATCGCCACCATGGTATTAAGGTAGATATGGATCGTTGGATCAGAGGGCAGGTGAATGAGGGTCGTTCGATGAAGGAGAAACTAGAGGTTGGGAAAGGTTAATTCCCAGCCATCAGATCTAGATGATCGATCATTATCCATTGATTGAGGCCAAGTGCAAAAGGTAAGACTTCGAAATTTCATTTCTTTGATGATCTTGGTAGGCAGGCAAATTCTGAATTGCTGAAGGTCGGAGTCGCAAAGTCCCGTGAGTCATCCGATATGATGGGAGGCATGAAGGTATCTCCCTCGTTGATCATGGTCACCTGGTGTTGACCACTTCAAGATTTTTCACTCCAGGAGTTTTGAACCTTGTTGAACTGCTACAACCCGGAGCCCCAGAGCGTCGAAGTCTTGGAATTCTTATCGACTGTTAGATCGAGGGAAGAACTTTGGGAGTGTTGCGGGTCATTAGATATGGTAGTGGTAGAAGTGTAGCGAAGTTCATACTTCGTAACTTCACCACTCTGATGATTACTAGGTATGTTGTAGAGAAAAACCCTAGAGCATCGGAGCCCCAAAGTGTAAAGTTGTGAGGTCACGTGTACCGTCGGATCTGGAGCAGTGATTGTGGATCGTCCATGTGGTTGATGACATGGCTTATGCCAAGTGGTAGGGGTGTCGTGTGGGGACACGTGTCACCTAGATTTGGTACCTTTTGGACCCCGATATGTTCATTTTTTAGTGACACATGGCACATGTGCCATGGGTCCACGTCACCCTAGGTGATTTCATCATGTCATGTCATCTCCGAGAGTATGTGACTCCGAGGGTTTCTAGGTTTCTACCAGTGAAAAGTGTCGAAGCCTGAAGTCGTGAAGGCATGCAGATCATCGATCTAAGTTTCCTTCGAGACCTTTCTCAACCATTGGATTAAGCCGTGAAAGAATAGGGTAATTATTTCAGAGGATGGTCGCTCCAGGGAAGTGGTAGACTCAGGAATGGAATTATCCTGGAGAGTTGAATTTTTGAAGTGTGTGAGGACCGTCCGTCTTAACACTTGATTAAATCTCGATTGTCCGATTAATCCATGGATGAACAGAGTAAGCACTTCAGAGGATTGTCACTCTAGGGAAGTGGAAGACTTGAGAATGAAAATATCACATAGCCCCGGAGCACCGAATTTCCAAATTGGTTGAGATTCGTCCTTCTCAATGTTTGATTAAGTTGTAGCCATTGATTTCATTGAAGCCTCCATATGGGGGAAAGACCTTCCATTCGACGGGAGATTAAATATCGACAATCCATTTTTTCTAGTGGAGTTATTAAAGGCTTCGGCGAAGTGTAACTCTGGGGGAAAACAGAAGTTGACAGGGGAAAACAGTCGAAGGCCAATGTCTGGAGGACTTGGTCCCAATGTTGGTCCCATGATAAGGTAAAAAGGGCCTAGAAGTAAACCAGCCCTCAGACTTGGTGTTTGTGCAAGATCTTGAGTAGAAAAACATAGAGCGGGGCACTAAAGGGTGATTAAGCTCGTGGTTTCGAGTCGTGGTCATGTGGACGTGGTTTGAAGGAAGTCCCTTTGCATATTTCAATTTTTGTATCAACTAAGGGGGTTGAAAGTGGTTTTCAGGGAGCCCTAACTTTCAGCTTCGATATTGGATTGGGGTGATATATCAATCATTGGAAAGATGATTCAGAGGAGAATGACCTGGAATCATTCTATTTTTAGATAATTGTTATAATTGATATAATTTTTCTTCATGAATTAAACAGACAAGGTACCTATAAATTTAATTGACAATTTTGTATGATATGTGTAATTCTAACCAGATGATTGCTTGTAGATTTTGGCAGGATTAGAGGTATAATCAGGTCAATTCCAGTCTAGGATCAGATCTTAGGGTCATGGAAGCATGACAGATCTTACAGGAGTTGGATGAGGCAATAGAGAGCTACAGATAAAGTAATGAAAGGTGGACAAAGAACTCAAGAATAGTGGAACACAAGTATTAGTCAACAACCACATAATTTGAATAAACTGCAGGTACAACAAAAGCAAGAATCCTCACATAGGATATGAATATGGCAGACTAAAAATATCATTGAAGGGCATAGAAAGGAAAATTATGACTGCCTATCCTTGAAGGAAGAGAGGTGTAGACAGTTGCAAAGATTAATTATGAAAGAAACCCACTTCTTATATCAGAGTTCACAATGGAAGCAGAATGTCAATGCAGAGAAATTGAATGCTCTCTCACTTGGAAAGTGTCACTGAATGAAAATGGACTTCCATTGGGAATAGTATTAAGTGTGAAAAGTATGGTTTCACAGGGAAAGGCTAATGAAATAACCTAATGGAGAACTAGGAGTAACTGTATTTGATTCAAGAGTGTTGTGGTAGTAGAGTGAAAGAATGTTTTGAGCTACACCATTCTAGGTAAAGTCTCATGCCTCATGTTGGAATGTCTCATAAAGGTAAATTTGGGCATGCCTACCCAAAGGAGTTGTTGCAATTTGAGTACACTGGTTGGATTGCATAATAGCCAAGGGGAACTTGGCTGGAAAGTATTCAGACCAGGGAACAATAGTGCAGATGAGTAGAATGGGAGCACATGAGGCAACAAGGATCTGAAGGAGTTCAAGGACAACCATCTACAACATAAATAGATAAATAAATAAGTGAATTAAAACAGAAATCCACTAGAATGCATGAGGCATAAAATGAAGTTAAAATGCATATGCATTAGTATGCATGTTGATAGTGAATGCTTGGTGCATATGGATGTGTAATTGCACATGCTCGGATATGCATATAATATACTTGTGAACTTAGAATAGTTTATTATTAAGAAATAATGATTGAGTATGACTAATGATGGATTATGTATTCAAGAAAAATGATATAGGAGGGTAAAAGATGTGGATGTTGTTGTTTCTTATGATTTCCATCTAGGTGAAGACCCATGAGGGTGGTAGGCATGGTGATCAGAATGATGAAGGAGGATGTTTGCAAGCTTCTACAAATATCAGTTGGTCAGATAGCAACAAGTAGGTTGATAACAAACATGCAAGTATGCATTTAGTTTCTATTGATGCATACATGTTGAAGGGGATTGAGGTAAGAATTCCCTCATTTAATTTTCAATATTTAAATTGATATGCAATGGCCAAAGGCCTAGAGTATGTAAATTTTGTTGATGCCAAAATGCATTAGATAAAATTTTGGTTGGATATTATGTTATGAATGGTTATGGGTTCATAATAGGGTTAATTCAGGAGAGATACTCATTCGATAACAATGAATATCCATATATATAGTCGTGTGAGAACATAATATGATTGGATATAGAAGCACTATAATGTTATGTGAGTTCTCAATGGTATCTACTGTATATCTGATGTTTGGAATGAAACCTCCTTGCCAACATTGAAGATCACTTGAGAATTATATTCTTGGTGTTGTGTTTGGGTTGAAAAAGAAGGTATCCAAATAGTCAAGCAAGTAGTAGGAAGTGTGTGGATAATGTGTTGAGGTGTTGGCCAGACCTTCCAACTCATTGTGGTGGAATGCATGACATAGTTATGTGGTATTATGTAGCCAATGCATGGATGCATTGTATAGATTTGTCCATGGTTATTGGCACATTTATTGTTATTTTATTTAGTAATTAATTGTTGCATTATGAAAAGCATGTGGTGCTGAAAATACGTACTGATGGATAGATGCATTATATTTAATATGAGTACTAGTTGAAGGTGATTGGATTGTTGTTTGTTAAAATTCCAAGATCAGTTTTCGGAGCTATTAAAAATATTACAAGTGATAATACATGAATCATTGAATGCATTTGGGTGAATGCATGTATATTTTATATAACATAGAAATGATTATGCTAACAGTTGAAATAATGTGAGTATGCTAACTCATGAAGTTGAAAACACTTCAAGAACTATTCGATATTACAACAAGAAAGCTGCAGGTTAAAGTAGCTACATAATGATAAATTACAGAAAATCTTTGTGGGGGAGACAAAGTAATAAAAATATTTATGGATAGAATAAAGAAAATATTGGCTGATAACACATGTGTAAAGAATGATGGGTTCATTCCATTCAATATTCGAATTCCATTTAATGTCAATAAATCTTCTTGTGCAAGAAAACCTTGTTCATGAAAGATGGATTGCCTGAGGGACTGTATAACAGAGAAGGGGATGCATGAGCCTAGGCCTGGAAGGTGAGTGACCATGAGGAAGAGGATACTTTGATAGTTCTTTTAAAATATTGATTGGGATCATGCACATAATGGGTATGTCAAGGAAAACAGTGATCCAAGTTAACGAGACAACCGTATGGATGTAGATCCACGAACCACATAGATAAGTATTGTACTGGATTATGAAAATTTACTCTTAGATTATGAACAAAAATAAAAAATTTATGCACAAATTGTGAATTGACATGCTTGTTTATTTGAAATGTTGTAGGAAAATGACGAATGTTGAGGATCTAGAAAATTACTAGACTATGAGGGAAAATAAGAAGGAGTTGTTGAAACAACTTAATGACAAAGTCATGGAATGAAGAAATTCCAATGGACTTGTTGCAGTTGGAGTTTTGGAAGCCACAACTCTGAAAATTCCTAGCCGAGTGCACTGGAGCCCAAGAGAGAAGTGGAACAACCTGAGGGACCGCATGGTAGAGAAAGGGGTTCATTTCTTTGGGTTGTGCATGGCTTATAAGGAATGAGATCTTGCTAGTTGGAACTACTGCTAGAAATATAAATTCCAAAGATCATTATACATGTTTTGGGTCGGAATTCCTATGTATAAATGTTTAATTTTAGGCCAGAGTGCCTATGTATATAAGAGTTGGATGGAATTCCTGTGTGGATTAAGGCCAAAGAGCCTAGATTTGTAATTTTAATAACATTGGAATGGTGTTTTGCACTAAGGACAATGCCAAAATAAGGGGAGGGGGATGTAATATCCTGGTTTTAACCCTTATGAACTAGAATGTATTATGTAATTGTGACTTAGGCTGGTGAGTCAGTAAACTTGAAAAGGGGCCAGAGTGCCTAGGAAATGTAATGCTTCATACACATTAATAAATACATCGTTGGCTACAAGACAAACAACGACAAAATAGGTAGGGGACTATGATTCCAAGAGAGAGAGGGATTGAGGGGATAAGTCTTTTTATTATTATTGTTTTATTTTACCCATAATTGATTTTATGGATAAAAGGGGTTACACGAGATTCTTGGGAGAGAGGCCATGTGGCACTTGTCTTCATGTAATTTAAACATCCCTTGGGGATTGTTTTGGTTTTTTCTTCATCTTCTTCCCCTTGTTCTTTTTCTTCTTCCTTTTCCTTCACTCACTCGAGAAGAATTCGTGTGCTCTTGGTCTGAGCATGGATACAAATGGATGCTTGGGTGGCTATTGGTTAATTTTTCTCACAGCTGCAAATCCTAAGAGTCCTAGCATGGAGATTCTTGACCAAAAGCACTGGAGCCCTGGAAGGGGAGGGACAACCTGAGGGACTGCGTGGCAGAGAAGGGGGTCCAATCTCTTGGGTTATGTAGGTTGGGTAGAAGAGAGTTGGTGTACTTTGGATTGTTGTGAGTGTTGAAAGGCCTATGATAGCTTGAGTGTTGAAAGGCCTATTAGTTATGAGATTGATGGTAGTTCGGATACAACTTTCCACAACTGAGAATCCTTTGAGTTTCTAGCAGGGAGATTTCCTGACCAGTAGCATTGGAGCCCCAGTAGAGAAATGGAACATCCTCAAGGATTGCATGGCAGAGAAAGGTGTTCATTTATTTGGGTTGTGCAAGTTGAGGGGGAAAGAGAGATGGAATTTTGGACTTGTTGTGAGGTTGGGAAACCTGAGAGCTAGTTCGCCAATTGTTGTGTGTTTAGACTTGGCCTAGGACCCATCCTTGTGGATTCATAACCATGGCTTGGGGGTGACCTTTTGTTGAGATTAAAAGAACAACAGTGTCTATGGTTGGGAGGAACGTCCTTGGTCTGTAGCCAGTTGGTGAATGCTTACTTGCAAAGATAAGTGTTCTCTGTGTTTTCCATGTAATGCTTATTTCCACTATGTATTTAATTATCTCCGGGATATGTATTTTGAATGTTCCTGTCTGTTGGTTATTTGTTTTTGCATGGCACATTGTTTACTGCTTTAAGTTGTAGCAAGGATCTTGTCTTATGCATGTGGTTTTCATGCCTCTTTTATTAATGAGAATTATTTTGAATTCGATATAAGTTAAGAGAATCGAGGCTTTGGACTGCAGTGTGCCCCACCTGATGGTGGATGGGTGTGTTGCAGCCTGCCTAAGACTGTTTAAGTAGCATATCCCAACCTATGGGTAGTTGGGTATGTTACATCCATAAAGAAGGAACATGGGAGACAACGTGAATCGTTGGCACACTAATCCAAATTAAATTCCCCCCCGCAACAAATTAAATCCATTTTATAGTTTCTTCTTCATTAAATGTGTCTGCATCTCAAGCAATTTGGTCAAGAAAATAACCATTGGACATCATTACCAGCTATACTCATGGATTGAATTCAAGTCACCCTTTTGAGGATTCTTATGAATAAAAATGGTTTTTCATAATAAAAATATTATTTTGTAAAAGTGACTTAGTCTATGGGTTGTGGATGACAAGTCAAACAAATATTTTTAATTGGGAGAGGGAAAATAACCGTTGTAAATATATTCTATAAAAATCTAGTCCCTCCTCCTATTTAGGTTGTTATCGAATTGTGAGATCATTTATGCCATCCAATAAGAACATTTAATTTCCAGTTCATTTCATGGGTTTCTTATTCTATGCTCTTTCTTCTTAGATAAGTGTAAGAGTGCTTCATAGAGTAGATATTGTTTTTTCCATACTATTTGTAGGGATATTGGCTAAATACATCGAGGGGATACATAGTCACGTGGAAGGAGAGTTCTAGAATCCATTTCTTCTACTCGTTTGGTGGTGTCAAGTGGCTCAAATCCAAGTGTTCGAAAAACCCTTATCCGGGGTATCTTCAACAAGGACTAGATATCATTTCACATGCATGTTGATTTAATGGTTGGAGACCATCCCACTCAAAGATCTTTCCTGGTAATATATACAATCAATACAACTATTCTAGACTATATTATGGGCGATAGTCCATCAAGTCCAAACCTAGATTCTAGTCCAAATTTTGTGGCCGACTTAGAAAGAGTTGTGATCGCAATTCAATGCTCTAGAGATAAGAGTAAGGACAAGGTAAGCCTCACTACTTCATCCAACTTTATTTTAAAATCCAAACAAATCTCTTTTTATGTTTCCTCTTTAAAAAAACAAAAAAAAAACGCAAAAATCATAAAATAGAAAAAACCCAAAATAGTTATCCTAACGTGATCTTAAAATTTCATCTTTCATAGCTAATGAACCCTTGGGGATTTTGTCACTATATTTATCTCTACCCCAAACCCATTTGTCCCTCTAATTTTATTCATTTAATTTTATATTTTACGAGGGTATTTGAGGAGTTTTGTAGATATGCAGTATATTACAACAGAATTTACATAAGATCCAACAATAACCTCACCCTAAGGGGTTTCCAAGTAATTATATGTCCTAAGAAACCCCTTGTATTTTTCCAAATTCAATTTACAACTGAAAATATAAATTTCTAGGATAAAAATAAGCAATTTCCAATCATTACAACGATTGCTGGAATAATTTTATGGGTTTTGACCCTAGGGGGATTTGAACCCCAACTCTGCATAGTGATTTCCATCTTGCTAGAAATTATGAATTTGTTGCATATATGAATTTTTGGGCATAGGAAATCATTAATACCATGCTTCCCTAGCTTTTTATCCCATAGATCTAGTGGTCTAAGGTGCTTAACGCTTGTGGGAGGTCCCCAAAAGGATATTTTTCTTGTTGTTTTTTTCTTTATTTACACATTTTGTAGATCTAAAACTTAGGAAAAAAATTAATAAGTTAGGAACAACCGCATTACGAAGAGGAATAAAAAGGATTTGATCTAAGAAATTGGTACAGGATTTTCACCGCTCTTTTGCACTATTTTATTGATTTATCTCACACCTTCAGAGTGGGTTTTTTTTGTTGATATGTGTAATTTAGGTTTGTTATTTATCAATCCAGATCAGTTGTCTTAAATAATCAACTTCCACCTTCATATCTATATCACATAGGCGTTGGTCTACTAATTTATGGGTGAAGTTGTTGTGTTAGGGAAGCCTCCCAATTTCCTTTAGCGTAGGAGTTGGGATTGAACAGGGAAGGACTTGTGCCACACTGAAATTGGGCACTTTTGCTAGGTGGCACTACTTTAGCACCTCGAGGGACCTTAATTAGGATGTTATTTTGGTCAATAACATTTTTTGGTGTCATTGTCGGGGACCAAGGTCATTTGGCCTACTTCTCCAAAGATATCATCTAGGTAAGTTTTCTTGTTTTGTATCTTGGTGAGATTGTTATTTTATTGATTAACTTGCAGGGATCTCATATGGAGACTCCACTCGAAACAAACATAATAAAGAGGTACATTACAAGATTCCTCTCTTCAAGGTAAGAAGTAAGGTATGTATTAGCGACTCCATTATGGTATTTTAATATATATTTTTCATCCCGGATTTTCATTTTATCCCTAAATTGAGTTCTACAAATAATGAAAGATGGGGGAGCTCCCTCCATGGTTTCCAGAATGTTATGCTATAGTTGACTTTTCAGGTATGAATATTTTTCCCTGTGATCATATAATTGATACAGAATGGGACAAGTAATTTCCCCTTTTCTATGGATATGTGGATTCAATGGTAAAATACATATCTACCTTTATTGCATTTTGTGAGAAAAATAAATTATTCCATGAGAATCTCATGATGAAACTTTTTATGATAAATATGAGTGGGTCTACACATATGTGGTATGAAATCCTTGGCAAAAGCATGTTCTTAACTTATTTTTATAAGCATGTTGTGCAAGTTGGGACTATGATTCAGCAAGTTGGTTGCCCCTAGTTCATGAAATAAAAAAATTATATTCTACACATAGACTTATTGAGGATGGTATTGTTCTTCTTATGTAATATATTGAGATCATCAGTAACAATGAAGTTCACGGTGTTTGCGTGAAAGAGAAATGGATGCACTAAATTTCTTGTTGGAATACATCAAAATAGAGTATTCTAAGCCTCGTATACAAAATCTTGAAGATGATCTCTATGAAGAGGTTCATCCTTATCCTCCCTCCCATGAGCCACTATCACATGATCACTTAGGTTCAGAAAATGGTGGTGGTTTATGAGAGGCCTATTGGAAAAGTCTCAAAGAAATGGATGAGGCAAGTGGTAATCAAGATCTTGTAGAAGAAGGGCATCAAGAGACCATTTGTCTCCAAAATCGAGAAAAAAATGGTGAAAAGTCTTATCTTACAGAGGCTGACAGGGTTATGATTTATATGAAAGAAGAAATTTTTGGCTACATGGATAAAGAAGAGGAAGGAATCATAGTAGGGAGTTGTGGGGAATAATATTCCCATTTTTCCATCAAGAATCAAGATATAATTGAATATCAAATGGATGAAGAAATAATTCTTAATGGTGATATTCAAGAACCCACCCTCCCATCTCCAGATGAAAGTAGACATATGATAGCCTATATTCCTTTTCGATAATCCAATTTTCATGATACATCTTGTAGTGATTCGGAAGGGGACAACTTGGTGGGAAATTCTTCACTGGGTAGGGAATATGATTGCACATAGATTGAAAATATTGATGCATTCCTTCAGGTCAACAAATTCCAATGGGATACAAGATGCTATAATTTTGATAATGATCCCATCTATGATACAAAGAATGATGAGCATAAGATTACAAAGTTTTATCCATATGAGGGAACAAATTTCTCCATGATATAGGAACAACTACATTTATAGGTGCAGAAAAGGGACGTCCACACTCATGATACAACATAAATTATTCAGTCATGGATATCCTTAATTAGTAGCTCTCAAGTGTATAAATATCCATTTGACAATGAGAGTTTGAGGTTCACAGTGGTAGGAAAGCTGCGACATGTTCAGTTTTAGAATTATTTCATGAGCTTTCAACCTTAAACACTGAAGAAACCAACCATAACTCACATGTTCACATGCTCTTATAGTTTTTATGGTTTTTCTCACCATTTATTTATGAGTGTGACTAGATACAGCCAGGAAGGGAAACATTCTTTATGCTGGTTTCAGTTGGAGCCACGATGAAAGACCCTTTTTCTTGATGGTTCGATGAGTAGCACCAATGAATGGTGCAACACTAACAATAATAACAATAAATACATCATCCCTGTTGAATTATGGAGCGAAGAAGCATGCAATAATACAAGGTATTTGTGGCATTTCATTGCAACTATTTTTCATTATGATCTTTGTCCCATTGAAGGATATTTCCAATGTATGCCTACTATAGGTTTGGCATTTCACTCTTTTGGTTAGCAACCAATTATAGAGGTAAAATCCATGGTAATGATGCATTTATTTGTTGGTTGCATTGGTTATTTTATTTTACTTAACATGTTTTATTTCCTTTATTAGAGTAGGTAGGATGAATAATCTCTCTATTATGAGCATTAGTTTAGTTTGTATTTAAATTTATATTTCATTTCAGTTTTTCTTTAATTTTGTCTCCTAGATTAGATGCATTTTTTTTGTTTTTGTTTTTTTTTTGTTTTTTCTAGGGAGGGATAATACCTTGTGTCCTATTCCCTTTCCTATCATTTAATAAAAATTTTGTGATATTGTTTCAGGCATACTAGTTAAGATTATGGGGTTCTCACATCCTCCCAAGAAGAGAATGTGTCCTAAAGTTAGATCTAGTTGCTACCTCCTAGAGAGGTACCCTATGTTTTTTCATTTGGATAAACCATTATAAGCCCGAGAAGATGCAAGTTAAAGCCTTGTAGGCCATGTGGATGATATTGTATATGGACTCCTAGGCCCTTATGTTCGGTCTTCCCGGTCCCTCTAGTCTCCACTCTCAATTCCTTCAGTCGTGGATAGGATTGAAGGCCTTAGGATGGATCTATTGGGACACATGTTTTACAAGATCCACATTATTTGTAGGGGTGATCGTGTTATGTAGGGCTATTTCACCCATGGTCTTGCACACCTATGTCATTTCCCACATGGTCATGTGTCTAGAGTATGTAAGCATCTCTTTCCCTTGGTGCATTTATCACTTTACAATTCTCAACATGGCAGTCTCACAATTCACAACATCTCATGTTTCTTGAAATAGTTCACAAACTCAATGCATGAAATCTCAAGGCTAAAAAAGCAAAAGTGACTCAAATTGACTGTAGTAAGGTGTGCTTGACATTCCGTGTTGAAAGTTTAGAAAAAAGTCAGGTTATAAACAAAAAAAATCAATTGTTATAAGGTCAAGAAAGCATAGTTATGAGAAAAACATGGAAACAAAGGGCCATCCATTGACAAGAAAGGAAAGTTCCAACATCAAAGTTCAATGAAATCTCCTTCCCGACAAAACCCAAGTGCCAAAATTTATAAATTCGAAAAGTTTTACATGAATTGGTAAAATCAAGACAAAGGGACAATCAAAAGGGCACAAAACGTTATATCCTAAATAATTAAAGGGGAAATGACATGATATTGTAAAAGGGTCCATTCCTTTTTCATAATTATATCCTAATATTAAGTGATAAAAAATATAATGACATTATACATGGGGGTACCTTTTTACATAGTCCCCATATAAAAAACCTCATCATCATATACATAGGTGGGACGCACTCGCTAAAAAAAATAGGTAATCATTACACATGGAAGCCGCCAAAGTTAAGGGAGTTGTCGTATACCAAAGAAGACACCCCTTTACTTATAGAACAACCCATACAAAAAATAAAAATGAAAGGGGGATGCCACATTAATCTAATTATAAAATGAATCTTCCCTTTCTCTAAAGATGTAAAGTAAACTCACGTGGGTTCCAAATTATTCAATCCCAACCACCATCTTAGCCATTGTTTAATGAGGGGATCTGCCTTATGTATTATAGCCACCACTTCAATGACCCGTTGGCAAGTTGAAGCAACACGTGAGTGGTCAATAGTGACTCCTAGGTATTCTACACAACAAAGATATTTGGCCCCCATTTTCAAGCGATCGATGCAAACAAAATTACTTCGCCCCCCACCTCATGGCCACTTGGCATGTTTAATGAGTTATTTCGGGTCAAATGGAATAACCATGGGACAAAGGGAGTTATAAAGAAGGAACATGGGAGACAAGGCAACCCATAGGCACACTAATCCAAATTAAATCATCCCCCACAACAAATTAATTCCATTTTTTGTTTTCTTTCAATTGGTCTCCATCTCAAGCAATTTGGTGAAGAAAATAACTATTAGACATCATTACCAACTATATGTTCCCTCATGAAGTCAAGTCAAGTCACCTTTTGAGGATTCTCGTGAATAAAAAATGGTTTTTCATGATTAAAATATTATTTTGTAAAAGTGACTTAGTCTTTAAATTGTGGATGACAAGTCAAACAAATATTTTTAATTGGGAGAGGGAAACTAGTGGTTGTAAAGAGAGTCTATAAAAATCTATTCCCTCTTTCCATTTAGGTTGTTTTCAAATTGTGGGATAATATGTCATCAAATGAGAATTTTTATTTTCTAGTGCATTTTATTGGTTGATTATTCTATACTTTTTTTTCTCCACTGAGTGTAAGAGTTTTTCATAGAGTAAATATTGTTTTTTTTTTGTATTAATTGTAGGGATATTGAATCAATCCATAGAGGATCTACATAGTCACGTGGAAACATAAGTCTAGACTTCATCTCATCTACCCCTTTGGTGGTGTTAAGTGGTTCAAATCCAAGTGTTATACAAACCCTTATCGAGGGTATCTTCAACAAGTGGGAGATCTTATTTCACATCCATGTTGATGTAATGGTTTGAGACCATCCCACTAGAGGAGCTTTCCTAGAAATATCTGGAAGCAATATAATTATTCTAGACTAGAATGGAGGCGATAGTCCATCAACTCCAAACCCAACTTCTAGTCCAAATTATGTAGTCGACTTAGAAAGGGTTGTGATCACAATCCGACCCTCTAGAGGTAAGAGTAAGGCCAAGGTAAGCCTCATTACTTCAACCAAATTTATTTTAAAATCCAAAAAAATCTCTTATTATTTTTCTTCTTTAAAAAAAAAAAAAAAAAATCATAAAGAACATAAAATACAAAAAACCCAAAATATTATCCTAGCTTTGTGACATACCCAGCCATCAAGATGAGCCACACTACTTAAAAAATGCATTGTTATAACTCTGAATACCACTTTGTCATGTACCCAGAGCAACAAACCCAAACCACTTGCTTGGATACTAATCTGAAACGTACTCGTTGCTCGGGTACTTCCAAAATTCAATTCTTGCACTGAATTCAAATTTTTGTTTCATTGTTTTAATTCAATAAATGGTATAAATGCACATGCGGTCATCAAGAACCATGCCTATCCATAAAAGAATTCTTAGCATTCCATGCAAAACAATAACCAACAAATAGGCATAGCATAAACAAATCACCTCTTAGATAATAATACACAACGAAAATAAATATATAAGAAGAGAAACACATGACAAAGAACATATATTTAAAATCTAGTTACACCAACTGGTTGCAGACATCGAACGTTCCACCCAACCTTAGCCTTTGTTGTAGATAAACTCTCTGCAACATCCCACCCTGAGCTAAGGCTATGAATCCACAAGGACAGGGCTCAAACTAACACTCAATTTCCCAAACTAGTGAGTAATCAATCTCTCACAAGTTTCTCAAACACACAACAATCCTAATTTTTTAACTCTCTTCCCCTTCCACCTGCACAACCCAAGAAATAAACCCCTTTCTCTGTGATTCAGTCCCTCAATATGTTCCACTTCTTTCTAGGACTCCAGTGCTACTGGTCATGAAATCTCAATACTGGAAATTCCAAGGATTCTCAGTTGTGGATAGTTCTTTCAAAACTATCATCAATCTCATGCACATAGGCATCCATTCCTTCATGTAATAATCAACAATTACTTACAACCATATAACAATGTATCTCTACCTCTAACCACTCATTTACATGCCATACCCAACACACAAATGACCAAGAAAGATTGAGGAATCCCCAAACGAGTGAATGAATGAATAGAAAAAAATGATGAGCCCCCCAAACAACTCAAAGAGAGGTTTATATAATTATATGAAATCAAGAACCACATGGCCTCCCCAAGAATCTCATGTAACCATTTTTCCCAACTAAAACTAAGATGGGTGAATAAATAATAATAAAAATATGTATCCCCCTTGGCCCTGTCTCTTGTGGAATCATAGCCTACCATGTCCTTGTCTGTCTTGTTGCCAACAACATATTTTATTAATATATATTCAAAGTATCACATTTCTCTAGGATCTCCGGCCTTTTCAAATTTATAATCACTTTGGCCTCTTTATCAAATAAAAAATTACATATCTTGTCCCTTGGCCATATTACTCACTACAGGATTTCCAACACAGAACATACCAACTCACCAGCCTAAGTCATATTTACATAAATACATTCTATTTCATAGGGATTAAAACTAGGGATGTTACAACCCCCTCCCCTTATTTTTGCATTGACCTCAGTGGGAAAAACCATACCGATGTTCTTAATATTACAAATCTAGGCTCTCTGACGTTTAATCTTCACATGTAGTCCAGTCAAATGCTTATATACATAGGCACTTCGGCCTAAAAACATGTATACATAGGCACTCCAACCCAAAACATGCATAATGATCTCACAATTTATATTTCTGGTAGTAGCTCCAACTAGAAAGCTCTCATTCCACATAATCTTGCACAACCCAAGAAAGTGTACCCCCTTCTCTACTCTATAATCCCTCAAGTTGTACCACTTCTCTTCAGGGATCCAGTGCACGCGGCCAAGAAGTCTTAGAGTTGCGGCTCCAAGAACCCCAACTACAACAAGTCCACTTTACTTTCTTCACTACATGCCTTTGTCCTTGAGATTGATTTCCTTTTGGTACTCTTCTTCCCGAGATTTCAAATTCAATATCCAACATCTCATCTTCATTACACACATACAATCATCATGAGATATTGTAATATCCCCAGGGACGAGCCCTATTGTAATCATGTTTATAAATTGTAATTCATGTTTTGTAGGCTGGTGAGCCAAGTATTGATAAGCTAGTGGGCTTATGTGTTTATTAGGCCGGAGAGCCTAAGCGTTAAAGGACGGAGAGCCTATTTTTATATATGTAATATGAAAAACATTAATAAAGATTAAATGTCATTACGTTCAGACTGACCACGAAGAAAGAGTGATGGGGGACTAAGCTTCCACAGGGTGGGTAAGGGAAAAGGCACTGAAAGGTTGGAAAGAGATCCGGATTATTTTCGACACGAAATGAGAGCGGAGATATAATAAAGAAATGCACAAAGATATTGCAGATATTCAATAATATAACATAAATGTATCAGAGATGCAACCATAAACACAGATATACAGTAATACACGATTTCTATTAATCAGAGAAATGTACAGAGACTGTAAAAATACAGAGTGAAAGACTCGCTAGAATGGTGGCAACTTATCTTTGAGAAGAGATGTGACGTCTACTCGCATTCGCAAGAAGATGAGTACAATGAGGCTCGGAAGGCCTTTTTACAATAGATGGGAATGCCAAAAGTCCTAGACATCCAAAAACCTAACCCTAGGAGATGAAGCGCCAAAAGTCATGTGGGCCCCGTTTGGGTAAGTGAGTACATCAACTTCCCGGGGTCGTAACTTTTTCATACGATCTCCGTTTTAGGCGTGTGATAGCTCGTTGGAAAGGTATTGTCGAGGAGATTCATTTTGGGGGCTCAATTATGCCTTTGGATATCATTGAGAACCTCGATCTCGAAAAACCTTCATTTGGACCTTCAAAATGGCCCCAGAAGTTAAAACCTGCTAAAAATAGTAAATTGCCAAAATGGCCAAAAAACTGTTTTGAGCCATTTGGAAATGGTGGGTGGCCACTAATATCCATCTGGATCAATCCTCCCTCCTTAGGAAGCAATGGTCTCCATTGCGTTGAGTTCCCGGGGGAGAGGGAAAAGCATTTGTTGAATCTGCATCTTGCTGAGTTGTTTGTCTTGCTGGAGACGTCGCGCTGCTTAGTTTGTGGAAATCTGTCACGGACCTGTTGCGGTTGAGGCTGCTCAACAAGTCGAGATACATGAGAGGACGATGTGCAGAAGGAATCTTTGCACTTTGCTGCAACCTTGTTGACCTGCTTCTGTTGGATAGAAGGTGCTTGGGCTGAGGCTGTAGTGGTTGTAGTATCCTTTTGTTCCCCTTTTG
>ML796023.1:195680-217372 GCA_009831015.1 Picea engelmannii | reverse complement strand
TTTCCCACCAATGTTTGACATGAGGGAGAGCTTTAAGGAGTGCGAAGGTGATCTTTTCTTTGTCGAAAAAATTGTGAACAAAGAAATAACCTTCTAGCAGAGTTAACCATTTTTCTAGGGCTTCTGCATCTATTTGTCCTTCAGATACAGGAATATCAAAATTAACTTGTACCTTGAAAGGCGAGGTGCCTCCAATGTGGCCGCTTGATGAAGATGCGCCTGATGCTATCGACAGGCATTTAAGGATGTGGGCAAAATTCTCCATCATTTCATTCCTCTGTCGCGTGAGAGCTTGCTCAAGCAACAGATTGATAGGATCGTCTGCTTCGTTGATTTTCTTTTCTTCCACCATTGAGGGTTTCTTGGGTGTGCGAGAGCGATTGTCTTCAATATAGACAAGCTCGAGACCCAACTTGCTATACTCGGACCTCGTAGGGGACATGCACTGAAAAAAACGATCAAGAGCAGCCTGCTCTGATTCCACTGATCCAGATTATTTTCGGCACAAAATGAGAGCGGAGATATAATAAAGAAATGCACAGAGATATTGCAGATATTCAATAATATAACAGAAATGTATTAGAGATGCAACCATAAACAAATATATACAGTAATACACGATTTCTATTAATCAGAGAAATGTACAGGGACTGTAAAAATACAAAATGAAAGACTCGCTAGAATGGTGGCAGCTTATCTCTGAGAAGAGATGTGACGGCTACTCGCATTCGCAAGAATATGAGTACAATGAGGCTCGGAAGGCCTTTTTACAATAGATCGGAATGCCAAAAGTCCTAGACATCCAAAAACCTAACCCTAGGAGATGAAGCGCCAAAATTCATGTGGGCTCGTTTGGTTAAGTGAGTACATCAACTTCCCGGGGTCGTAACTTTTGCATTCGATCTCCGTTTTAGGCGTGTGATAGCTCGTTGGAAAGGTATTGTCGAGGAGATTCATTTTGGGGGCTCAAGAATTCCTTTGGATATCATTGAGAACCTAGATCTAGAAAAACCTTCATTTGGACCTTCAAAATGGCCCTGGAAGTTAAAACCTGCTAAAAATAGTAAATTGCCAAAATGGCCAAAAAACTGTTTTAAGCCATTTGGAAATGGTGGGTGGCCACTAATATCCATCTGGATCAGGCTAAGATTAGGGGCTTAAGTCCTTGAGAATAATATTTTATTATTATTACAAAGTTGTGTAACAAACACGTTTTTATCCTAAGTCCTGGGAAAGGCAACGCATGCAGCTCCAACGTGTGAAAAAGGGAATGCATGCAGCTCCAAGAAGAAAAGTATTGACCTAGCCACATGTGGTTAATAGATGAAGCATCAGTTGAGTTGCGGGTTCATCCTCCATTCTGTCATCGGCTTTCTGAAACCGTGAATTCTATCTAATCTCTGCATGCATACCCTTGCGCGGCTCTGAAACCTGAAGCTTGTGATGTTTTCTTAAGAAGCTGATACACCCTCCATCTGAACCGTTGAGTTCGTGTTCGAACTTTGTGTGAATTTCTTGTCACACATCTTAAAACCGGTGTTACCTGAACTGTGTTGTGTCTTAGTGGCCTGTTGTCATTTTTTGGACGTCCACACCCAATTTTCATGTTGCTGTTGTCACCCGTGAGTTAACCAAAAGTTGTTGATGTTGCGGTTATCATGAACTTGCGGGAATTGAGTTGAAAACTAGTTGAAGAACTGGGTTGTCAGGCCCATGGTAAAAGAGGCAGGTTGTCAGGCTTGTGAGCAGCTCTCTCTAGGTGAGAGAGTCTACTGGGAAGTGGTTTTCTCCTAGAGAGAGTCCAACACCAACTACAAAGCTCTGAGAATTTCTAATCCAGCCTATTGTCGAGACCCATAGAGGGAGGTGAAGCACCAATGGACTGTGCTTGTGAAGGTGTATACTCCCAGGTGGAACATGCATGTGGGGAATGATAGTTTGTGAATAGTGGTCATAAGAAGTCTCCTAGAGAGAATCCTTCTGGTTTCTCTATGTAGTTTTCCTGTAACCTTAGCCTAGTCCAGAATTCCCTTGCCTTGGGTGGAGCTTGGTCTCATCTCAGGGGTGAACCACTGTTGAGAGTGATGAGTAGCGTGGTCTAAGGCTAGGAGGTTCGTGTAAGTTCTTCACGTAGTTGGTGGAGTTACTACAGTTTCAAAGATAAGTATCTTTATGTGTTTAATTTTCAGTTAAAATGCATGTCTGTGATGCTTGCAATATTATCATGTATTTTGTTGCAATGATATTTATTGTTAATTCTGTTTAAGTCTGAATGTTAGTAGTAATATTGGGATTACTCTGTATTGTTCATTAAATTTCATTAGGTGTGTTAATTTGATTTAATGCATGTTTTATATATATATGAGAATGTTCTGCGTAGTAGCGTTGCCCGACCATGGGGCTGAAGGTCGGGGACGTTACAATATGGTATCAGAGCCATAGTTTCAACTTTGAGCCTAGGTGGGTTGGATAAGTGGTCTTTGGACCCAAGGTTTTGAGTGGAAATGGTGTTCGGATGGAACCAATTTCGAACCTTAGATTGTTTCTCAGTGCCAAGGGGTTACTTGGCCATGTTAGGAAGCTCAGGAGGAGTAGTGGTAGATTAAAACCACGACTGGCTTGGTATTTGACCACAGAGAAAGAGCGCTCAATGCTTTGGGTGTTGGAGCCGTAAGATCTGTTTGGGAAAAATGAGAGTCCTTTACGACCGTCAAATCCTTGGAAGGTACGAGAAGGTTATCCTGGAAGACTTTTGGAGTTCAGAATTCAGGAGAAGTGGAATGCACTGAGGCATAAACTCTCGAAGGATATCTACACCATAGATCATAGGAAAAGAGCCTGACCGTTAGATCTGTGTCCAGGAAGTTTAAGGAAAATCACTTCACATGATTTCAAGTGTGGAGTGTGACAAACTCCCGAATTCCCGAAGTAGATCGCAACCGTCCATTGTGAAGGACACGTGTCGGTAGATCGTGAACTCTGAGAGAAAGCACTCCAGGAAAAAGCGAGCATAGAGGAGTTGAAACTCCCGAAGCCCGAAGAGACGAAGTGGTGAGTCATGATGACGTCACCTAGAGGTGACGTGGGCACATAGGATGTGTGCCACATGTCAGTGGGTTTAGAATGTGTGGAAGATTGAGATGGAATTTGGAACGTGACGAGTGTCACCCATTTGAATGGGCCACGTATCATTCGCTAGTATGTCGCAATGTGGCATCCTGTGTGAAAAGGGTTAGTGGGACCCAAGGTTACATAACGTAGTTAAAGGTGGGAGGACCCATAGTGGCATTGATCATGATACATCAAGATCAACAGCCAGAAGGCATTGCGGGGACCCAAGTTGCACAGAAGCTAATTCTCTAAGGTGGTCCCACAATCCAAACTGCGGTTTCACTGAGGGGTTACGTGTTAGCATAAGGAGAATTGTGGGACAAAAGGCGGGTTGCTCCAAACCACCATTCCATGCCCCCGCAATTGGAAAACATTAAGTGATGTAATGTAATAATGTCACCTGAGGTGATGTGGAAGTGTTCAGAGATTAATGGTTCAAGGTGTGCGGATGTGAAATCTTCTGAAGTCCCAAAGTCCCAGAACTCAAACGCCCGAGGTTCCACAACGAGTATCAGCCGTAGGATGCTAGGTAGACGTGGACCATTGATCCACCCTACTGTGTGAGTTCGGTAACTTAGAACTCCGAGTGAATGTTGTGTTATGCTTGGAAATACTTTGAAGCCGAAGGTCGAAGGACCAAGTGCACGCTTATTGATCTAGCACTTGGTCATGACCCATGGTCGCATGGGTTGGGGAACTAAGAGAAAGGGGTTAGTGCCTGAAAACTTAGCAGAGCAGAGCTCTGAAAGAAGAAATCTGCAGGAATTCTTGATTGAACAAGAATCACAGAGAATGAAAACTGAACATTTTCTTGAATTAGATTTGTTTATGAATGCTATGGGATTTGTTAAGGAATGATGACCTGAAAAATTATGGTTGTCTGCACATTGTGTTGTAGAATCTTAACGAGTGCCAGAACCGAATAGAGTTGCCACTGAGTATAAAAAAAAAATGAAGAGGCATAGATTGCTTCCAGTTCCGAGGATGAAGCAAAACGAATCGATGCCCATCTGGGATTTGAAGGATCGAACTCCAATGGACATGGAGAAGAGTTAGATAAGGAAGGGAATATGATGAAAATCATTGAATGATTGTAGAAAGATGCCCAGATTCACCAAGCAGATAGCATAAAGCTCATGAAAGCTAAGGAACGGCAGGGAGAATTCAACTTAAAGTTGATGAAGAGCCTGGAAATGATCAAAAATAAATTGGATAAGGAGAGTGACTAAAGAAAAATAGGGAGTCGTAGGATCCCTGAGAAGAAAAGGAGATCAAGGAGTGTTAGAAAGCATCTTCGTCACTCCACGAAACACTCCAATAAGGAGAAAGCACAAGAGATCTAGAGTGGATGAACTGAAGGGAGAAATGAACAAGATTAAGACTCCTACGTTTGATGGAGAACACAAGAAGGAGGAAGATGCCGAAACATGGTTGCTTGGCATGAGAAAATATTTCCAAATACAAAATTATTCCTCTCATGCAGAAGGAAGAATTGTGATGTGTCAACTGAAAGGAAAAGAATCCATGTGGTGGGATCAACTTGTGCAGGTGCAGCACATTAGAGAGAAATATATCACTTGGAAAGAATTCAAGAGGTATTTCGAGAAGAAATACTTGACTAAAATATACTACGATAGAAAGATGAAAGAGTTCTTTGAACTCAAGCTGGGTTGCATGAACATTGATGAATATGAACGAAGGATTTTGGAATTACTGAAGTATGTCTCGTTCATAAAAGATGAGACTGTCAAGATTCAGAGGTATCTAAGTGGTTTGCCACCTTCCATTGGTGACAAGATTCAGTATGATGACCCTAAGACTATGGAAGAAATCATAAGGAGGGAGAAATTCTTATATGAGTATCAAAGAAAGAAGCCTACCTTCCGAAAGGCTTGGGAATACAAGAAGAAATTTCATATGGATCAGAGGAAGAAGGGAACTAAGACACTCTTTTTCAGAAACAACCCTCAAGGACAACCATCGTTTAGAAAGCCGAGAATGGCTGACATAGGGGAACAAAGGCCAACACAGATGCCCATTCAGTGTTGGGGCTATCAGGGGAACCACAAGTACAAGGATTGTCCCCATAAAAATGGCAAAGTGAGAGTTGTCTATAATTTTCAGCAAGTTGAAACAGTGGAGGACATGGGTAGTAGAATGCCAAGGATCTACGCAACCTTGGACAACAAGCAAGAAGAATATCATTCACAAATGATTGAAGTGGAAGGTATGATCAATAACCATCCCTTCACTATTTTAATTGATTCAAGGGCTAGCCATAGTTATATAGATCCTAGAGTGGTGGAAAGTTTGCAACTGTCGAGAAGCAAACATGAAAATTCTTGGTTGGTGCCGCTGGCTACAAGAACCAAGAGAAAAGTCACTAAGTTAGTTAAGTCTTGTCCAGTGGACATGAATGGACTGAGCACAAAGTCTAAATTAAATGTTATGCCTTTAGGTTCTTATGACTGTCTAATTGGGATGGACTGGTTGGACCAGAACCATTCCATCTTGGACTGTCGTAATAAGACATTCACTTGCTTGGATGAGGAAGGAAATTGGAAAACAGTCCAAGGAATTCCTAGAGTTGTTGTTGTCAGAGAAATCTCAGCAATGAAGCTAAAGAAGTGCTATAGGAAAGGTTTCCAATTATTTGTAGCCCATGTGGAGGAAGCATCTAAGGATGAGGTCTCAAGTATTGGAGATCATGCGGTACTAAAGGATTTTGAATATGTATTTCAGGAGGTACCCGGACTACCCCCAAAGAGAGATATTGACTTCTCTGTAAATTGGATGCCTGGAGCAGCTCCAGTGTCGAAAGATCCTTACAGACTGAGTATGTCGGAGTTGAATGAACTGGAATTGCAACTTGAAGAGATTCTGAAGAAGGGGTATGTATGCCCAAGTGTGTCACCTTGGGGTGCCCCGGTCCTATTCATGAAGAAGAAGGATGGGACGTTGAAATTTTGTATTGATTTCAGACAGTTGAACAAAGCAACTATAAAGAACAAATATCCTCTGTCAAGGATTGATGACCTCTTTGATCAGTTGAAGGATGCGAAGATATTTTCGAAGATAGACCACAGGTCAGGATATCACCAGGTAAGGATAAAGGATGAATACATCAACAATACTGCCTTTAGAACAAGGTATGGTCATTACGAGTTCACAGTGGTGTCGTTTGGGCTGTCGAACGCACCCATTGTTTTTATGTGCCTGATGAATGGTGTATTCAGGGACTATCTAGACAAGTTTGTCATAGTATTCCTGGATGACATTCTGGTGTATTCTAAGTCAAAGGAAGAGAATGAACAACATATGAGGATGGTGTTGCAAGTCCTAGGAGAGCACCAACTGTATGCCAAGTTGAGAAAGTGCTCGTTTTATTAGGGTCAGATCCATTACTTGGGGCATATTATTTCGAAGGATGGGATAGTTGTAGATCTTGAGAAGATTGAGCCCATCATAGAATGGTCAACGCCAAAGAACGTGATGGAAGTCAGATCCTTTATGGGTCTTGCTGGTTATTACAAAAGGTTTATCGTAGGGTTCTCGAGGATAGCTCACCCTATCACTTCCTTGCAAAGGAAGGAGAAGAAGTTTCAGTGGACAGAGGAATGTGAGAATAGATTCCAACAATAAAAGAAAATTTTAACCAGTGCTCCAATCCTAATGATTACAAACCCAAATGAAGATTTCGTGGTGTGCCAGATGCATGCAAAGAAGGACTGAGAGAAGTCCTTAGTCAGAATGGATTCGTAATCTGTTATGAATCCAGAAAGTTGAAAGAGCACGAAAGGAACTATGCAGCTCATGATTTGGAGTTGGCAGCCATAGTACATGCTCTAAAGAAATGGAGGCATCACCTCATGGGAAGGAGATTCAAACTGAGAACAGACCACAACAGTCTGAAATATTTGTTTGATCATCCAACCTTGAACTCTATACAGAGTAGGTGGTTGGAGTTTCTCTGTGAGTACGATTTTGATATCAAACATATCAAAGGGAAGGAGAATAAAGTGGTTGATGCACTCAGTAGGAGAGTACATGAAGTACATGCTACAACCAATAGCATGTACTGAAATGATATTAAAAGAAAAATTTTGGGGGCTGCAAATACAGATTTGCAGTACAGGGATTTGGTAGCAAAGCTACAACAAGGTAAGATGCCACAGAAAGTGGAGATTTATAAATTGGAAACTGATGGAATACTTTTGTACAAGAACAAAATTTATGTACCTAATGTCCAGGATCTTGCGATTTTGCATGAAATGCATAATGTGCCTTATGCAAGGCACCCTGGATATAAAAACAATTTGGCATCAGTCAAGAGCCATTACTTTTGGCCAGGTATGAAGAAATATATTTCATAATACATCGCTAAATGCATGGAGTGTCAGAAGGTTAAATCTGAGCACAAGGACCCAGTAGGGTTGTTGCAACCTTTACCCATTCCTGAGTGGAAGTGGGAAGTAGTGACAATGGATTTCATCACGGGATTGCCTAGAATAGGCAAGAAACATGATTCAATCATGGTGGTAGTGGAAAAAATTATGAAATCTTCCCATTTTATTCCACTAAAGACTACTCACAAGGCAACAAACGTTGTTGATATCTTTATGAGGGAAATAGCAGGATTGCACGAAATTCCCATGACAATTGTGTCTGACAGAGACCCGAAATTTACCTAAAATTTATGGAAAGAGTTATTCAAGGGGTTTGGAACGAATCTAAACTTTATCACAACCTATCATCCTAAGTCAGATGGGAAGAGAGAGCGGGTGAATCGAGTAATAGAAGACATACTAAGGATGTATGTGATGGACAAACCATCGAAATGGGAAGACTACCTATACTTGGTAGAATTCGCCTACAATAATCGGTATCAAGCATCATTGAATATGAGCCCATTTGAAGCACTTTATGGCAGAAAGTGCAATAATCCAGTAAGTTGGGATAATCTTGTTGATAGGGCAGTAGTTGGGCCAGAGTTGCTCAAGGAAATGGAAGAACAAATGATAAAAATTAAGTAGAATTTGAAAGCTGCCCAAGACAGGCAGAAAAGTTATTCTGATAAAAACAAAACCCACAGAGAGTTTAAAGTGGGAGAGCATGTTTTCCTGAAAGTGAAAGCCAATAGAAGTTCCCTGAAGTTGGAAAACTATGCCAAGTTGGCAACCAGATTTTGCGGGCCATTTGAAATCCTAGAAAGGATTGGGTCAGTTGCATATATTCTTGCATTACCTGCATCCATGATTGTACATAATGTTTTTCATGTTTCATTGCTTAATAAATATATACCTGATGCTAATCATTTAATTGATTGGAATGTGATTCAGGTGGAGCAAGAAGGTGTCCTGCAAGTGCATCTTGTGCGCATATTGAACCGAAAAAGAAAACACCTTTGGAATCGAGCCATAGGGCTTGTAAAGGTCTAGTGGACCTGGTACGGTCTTGAGGATGCGACATGGGAGCATGAAGATGCTATGCAGGCAGAATACCCACATATTTTTTAAGATTTTGAAAATCTTGCTGATGTTGTGTAAAAGTTGCAATGAGGGAAGTGCAAAAATAAGGAGAGGGGATTGTAATATCCCCAAGGACGAGCCCTGTTGTAATCATGTTTATGAATTGTAAATCATGTTTTGTAGACTGGTGAGACAAGTATTGATAAGTTGGTGGGCTTATGTGTTTATTAGGCCGGAGAGCCTAAGCGTTAAAGGCTAGGAGCCTATTTTTGTATATGTAATATGTAAAACATTAATAAAGATTAAACATCATTGCGTGAAGACTGACCACGAAGAAAGAGTGATGGGGGACTAAGATTCCACAGGGTGGGTAAGGGAAAAGGGGTTGAAAGGTTGGAAAGAGGGGCTAAGCTCAGGGGCTTAAGTCCTTGAGAATAATATTTTATTATTATTCCAAAGCTGTGTGACAAACATGTTTTTATCCTAAGTCCTGGGAGAGGCAACGCATGCAGCTCCAACGTGTGAAAAAGGGAACGCATCCAGCTGCAGGAAGACAAGTGTCGACCTTGACGCATGCGGTTAATAGCTGAAGCATCAGCTAAGTTGGGGGTTCGTCCTCCATTCTGTCATCGATTGTCTGAAACCATGAATTTTGTCTGATCTTTGCATGCATACCCTCATGCATATTTGAAACCTGAAGCCTGTGATGTTTTCTTGAGAAGTCGATACACCCTCTGTCTGAACCGTTGAGTCTGTGTTCGACCTATGCGTGGATTGTTTGTCATGCATCCTGAAACTAGTGTTACCTAAACCGTGTTGTGTCTTAGTGGTCTGTTGTTGTTTTTTGGACATCCACACCTAATTTTCCTGTTGCTCTTGTCACCCATGACTTAACCGAAAGTTGTTGTTGTTGCAGTTATCCTGAACTTGTGGGAATTGAGTTGAAAATTGGTTGAAGAATCAGGTTGTCAGGACCGTGGTAGAAGAGGCAAGTTGTCAGGCCTATGAGAAACTCTCTCTAGGTGAGAGAGTCTATTGGGAAGTGGTTTTCTCCCAAAGAGAGTCCAGCACCAACTACGGAGCTCTGAGAATTACTTATCTAGCCTGTTGTCGAGACCCATAGAGGGAGGTGAAGGACCGATGGACTTTTCTTGAGAAGGTGTATACTCCGGGGTGGAACATGCATGTGGGGAATGAGAGTCTGTGAGTAGTGGGCGTAAGAAGGCTCTTGGAGAGAATCCTTCTGGTTACTCTATGTAGTTTTCCTCTCACCTCAGCCTAGTCTAGGATTCCCTTGCCTTGGGTGGAGCTTGGTCCCAGCTTGGGGGTGACCCACTACTGAGCGTGATAAGCAGCGTGGTCTAAGGCTAGGAGGTTCATGGAAGGTCTACACATATTTGGTGGAGTTACTACAGTTTCAAATATAAGTATCTTTATGTGTTTAATTTTTAGTTAAAATGCATGTCTGTGATGCTTGCAATATTATCATGTATTCTGTTACAATGATATTTATTGTTAATTCTGTTTAAGTCTGAATGTTAGTAGTAATACTGGGATTACTTTGTATTGTTCATTAAATTTCATTAGTTGTGTTTATGTGATTTAATGCATGTTATATATATATAATATATTATATATATATAACATGCATTAAATCACATAAACACAACTAATGAAATTTAATGAACAATACAAAGTAATCCCAGTATTACTACTAACATTATATATATATATATATATATATATATATATATAAGAATTTTCTGCATAGTAGTGTTGCCCAGCCGTGGGGTTGATGGTCGGGGACGTTACAGATATCATCATTACAATTTCACTCAATAAATGTCAAATTTGTTTTATAGGGAATTTTTGCTTTCCGGATATGAGATTCCTCTCATAATTTTTTTCTTTCAGCAGTAAACATCAGTATTCCTTATGTCCTTACACCATTTCCATATCCAAGACCATTCTTCCTACAATTTTCTCAATTTACATGCAGCTAAACAAACTATTAGCAACTTAGCATATCATAACAATTTTTTTTAATTTCTCAAATTTGTTTTATACAGGAAAATAAAATTTCTCGGCATGAAGTTTCTGCTCATTATGTTTGTCTCTTGTAGTTGTAGATATCAATATTCCTTATGGGAATACATCATTTCCATATCCAAGACTACTCTACATGCAATTTTCTCAACATTCGCCAACAAACTATCAGTACTCATGCACATTATCATTCTATCTTTGTAACATTTTCAACAGCTCAAAAAGTGATCTCAGAATTGTAAAAAACTAGCAATTCAATCACCTTCAACTAGTATTCATATTAAATATAATGAAGCTATCATTAATTATGCATTTTCAACACCACGGGATTTTCATACGTCAATAAATAATTATCAATAAAATAAGAATCGAAGTGTCAATACTCATCGCCACATCTACACAATGCATCCCTACATTGACTCCATAATACCACATATCTATGTCATGCATTCCACCATGGTGAGTTGGAAGGTATAACCAATGCCTCAACATGTCATCCAACCTCTTCCCAATTACTTTCCCAACTATTTGGATACCTTCCTCTTCAACCCATACACAACACTAGGAACAAATTCCTAAGTTCTCTTCAGTGTCGACAAAGAGGTTGTATTCAAAACATCATCTATACAAGAGAAATCATTGAGCATTAACTTAGCGTTATAGCCCTTCCATATCCAACCATCTCATGGTCTCACACATGACTAGTTGTATGAGTGTTCATTGTTGTAGCAGGAGTATGTCACCTAACTTGACATGGTTATCATTGCATAACAAATCATAAGACAATATGCAATTAAATTTTACCTAAATGCATTATAGCATCACCAACATTTATATATTCTAGGCCTTCGTCCATTACACGTCAATTTAAATATTGAAATTTAACTAAGACAATTCTTACCACAATTCCCTTCAACATTTATGAATCACAAGCATACAAATGCATATGTACATGGTTTTTATCAACCTACTTGTTGCTACCTGATTAGCTAGTATTTGTAGAAGATCAAAGGATTCATCCACCATCCTTTTGATCATCATTCCTACCACCCTCATGGGTCTTCACATGGATGGAGGACATATGTAGCAGCAACAACATCCATGTAACATCCTCGGCCTTCCAACAATACCGGGCAATTCCACTACTCAGAGCCTTCACTTAGCTCTGATACCAAACTGTAACATCCTCGACCAACACAGAGACCAGGTAATGCTACCACTGTGGAATATACACACATATATATAACATGCATTTTAATCAAAATTAAACACATAACATAGAGTTATTGTTACCATTCAGATTCAAACAATATTAATAGTAAATCCACATGCAACATAACACATGATAAAATTCAAGCATCAATAGCACAAACATGGATAACGTATAAATTAAGCACAAACTGATACTTTATCTTTTAGCTAGAGTAAATCCACCAAATACATGCAGACCTTCCACGAACCTCCCAGCCATAGACGACACTGCTCATCATGCTCAGCAGTGGGTCACCCCCGAGCTGGGACTAAGCTCCACCCAGGGCAAGGGAATCCTAGACTAGGCTGAGGTTATAGGAAATTGCACAATGCAACCGAAAGGATTCTCTCCAAGAGCCTTCTTACGCCCACTACTCACAGACTCTCATTCCCCACATGCCTATTCCACCCAGAAGTATACACCTTCATTGTCACATAGTCCATCGGTTGCTTCACCTCTCTCTCAGGGTCTCGACAACAGGCCATATCAAGAATTCTCAGAGCTCCATAGCTTGTGTTGGACTCTTTCTGGGAGAAAACCACATCCCATCAAACTCTCTCACCTGGAGAGAGTTTCCCACAGGCCTGACAACCTGCCTCTTCAACCACAACTACCTCCCTCACTTGGAGAGAGTGTTTCACACAGGCCTAACAACCTGATTCTTCAACTCCATTCCCTTAGAAGGATAACAACAACAAGGTTCAACAAGGAATAGATGATAACAGAAATCCATACTCAGTCTAGGAATTGTGTGGCCACAAAAGCCCATAGTCATGACACACATGACACAGATAATACACAGGATACTCGGGCTTCACAGAAGACGCATATTAGTCCATGGGTTCTCACTGGGTTTCAGGATGCGTGACCAGAGAAAAAAATACAGAGGTCAATGATGGAGGTCTAGGGTTCATACGAAGGATGGGAGAATGGTTGAATGAACAACCTTCCTGTGAGGGTTTCCTTCCCTATGCGCGGGTAATAAAATACGACGCAGAGGCAAAACGGGTTCAGACATGCATCCCCACGAACTCATGCGGAGGATGACAAAATGACAGAATGACCCCCAACATGGCTAACTCATTAGTTTTAACTGCATGCGCCCAGGTTGACACTTTTCTTCCTAGAGCTGCATGCATTTCCTTTTGCACACGTTGCCTCTCCCAGGACTTAGGATAAAAACACTCAACACTCAGCATACCCACTTTAGCCTTCAAGAATTAATAATAAATATTATTTGTTTAGAGTTAAGCCCCATAGCTTAGCCCCTAGGCCCACACACTTAGCCTCCTCCCTTACCCAACCTTGTGGAAGCTTAATCCCCCATCACTCTTTCTTCGTGGTCAGTATGCATGCAACGGTGTTTATATTTTATTAATGATCTGCATAATTACATATACAAAATCAAGCTCATGGCCTTTAACACCTAGGCTCTCCAGCCTAATCACCAAATAAGCCTCCTAGCTTATTATAACTCAGCTCACTAGCCTACAAAACATGTTTACAATACATAATACAAATGGGTCACAGCCTTGGGATATTACAATCCCCTCCCCTTATGTTTTCATTGTCCTCAATGCAACTCTTTACACAACATCAACAAGACTTTCAAAATATTCAAAAAGATGTGGGTATTCTGCTCGCATAGCATCCCCATGCTCCCATGTCACATCCTTAGGACCATACTAGGTCCAATGGACCTTTACAAACCCTATGACTCAATTCCGGAGTTGTTTTCTCTTTCGGGTCCAATATGCGCACATGATGCACTTGCAAAACGCCTTCTTGCTCCACCTGAATCACATTCCAATCAATAGCATAATTAGCATCAGGTATATATTTCTTAGACAATGAAACATGAAACACATTATGTACAGTCTTGGATGGAGGTAATGCAAGCATATATGAAATGTATATATATGTATATACATGCAATTCTAATAACATTATAACGTGTGTACAAATTACTAGATACATAGCATACAATGAATATAGAATTGTACTTATCTTTTGATTGAGAAGACTTCCATATCAACATGGTCTAGACCAAGGTACCAAACCTCAGCAAAACTCCAACCAACGGTCTCTCTTCCCCACATGCTTGTCCCACCCCAGGACTGTGCACCTTCACTTTCACACAGTCCATCGGCTGTTACACCTCCCTTTCCTTGGGCTTCAGCAACAGGCCGAAATGTAAGTCTTAGAGCATCATGGCTCGAGGAGTTTCAACTGCCCTCAGAGGTCTCCAATCGACATCTTCCCCGAGATACTCTTTGTAGTCAACATTCCACTTTAATCAACATCATCTCATATGCATCGCCCACATCCAGTTATCATGAGGAAACATAAAATAATTCATTTAGGAACTCAAACTTAGTTCAAAAGGGAGTTCAACTTTTTCCCCAAACATGAAATTCCATTTCATAAATCTTCTTGGATGTTGCCATATTAAAATTGCAACCTTCCTTGTGGTTTTCCACAAGCACCAAACTACATACCATTTTCCTGCAAGGCTTCATCTTGCATACTGCCAACAATTGTCAGTATTTCTTATACATCATAATTCAATTGCAATATGTACATAACCATATGCAGTGAATTTAGAATTTTCTGCATCTAGCAATTCAATCATAATTACCAAACAATTTAATAAAATAGAATGACTCGTCATTCTATGCATATGCATGTTCGCAGTAATATTTGTAAGTTCATTACTTCTTTTTTTGAACAAGAAAAATTCATGTAGTCAATGCTCATGTGACTACTTGACTTGCAACTTTCCTATTGCAATGTCTAGCGATTCCTGAAATGTCCTCAGCTTCATGAGTTCACAACATTTCAATTGTTAGTAACAATTATTTCCATGCAATAATATATATGCATGTACTTACAAAACTCATTCAACTATCGCTTTTAATATACAATTCTATCACTTACTATGCATGAGTGCAATTCTCAATGCATACTTATTTAGTGCACCTTGCATTGAATTACATTATGCTCTTCATCTCAATCATGTATCCCACCATCCATAAGTTGGAATTTTGGCCAATGTGTTGACACATTCTCCACAAACTTCCTATTGTCTTCCCAATTAATTGGATGCCTTCCTTTTCGACCCGAACACTACACCAAGAATATAATTATGTGGTGTTCATTAGTGTTAGCAAAAAGGTTGCAACCCAAGTTTTATTTAAAGGTAGGAAGCTTTTAGTACCTGTGTGGCTCATAACCTTTCCATATCCATACCTTGTCATATCCAACCAGGTCCTGGTCTCATACATGACTAGCTTACTGGCATTCATTCCTATAACAAGTTCTTATCTTTAATTCTTTGGTTATCACCCCATAACCAAATTAACATGACATTCTACTATGTCAGTGTGTGCATTCAGAAGCTAAAAAGATTTGAATTAATATAGGCCTCCAACCTTTACCACATCCATTGGTATGCACTCAATAATATAATCCCATGATTTTATAAAAATAACTCTGGATGAGGAAATTTTTATCTAAATTTTCTTTCAACAATTATGAAAAAAGAGTAATAAAAACTCATACCTGCATGACTGCCATTAATAAATTTTATACTACCTGAAAGTTTGATGGAAGTAGAAGATTTCATGCTTCTTTTTCCAAACTTATAATCAACACTTCAGCTCTATGTTGCTTCCTTCCTTATGCAACAACATCACCAACAAAACTTGCAAAGATGCAAGCATTCTTTCCTCTCGCTGACTCAACAAGTCGTAACATACTTGCTGCCACAGAAATTGCAACAACTTCCTTCTCCCTATACAACTTTTCCTTGTTGAACCCAAAAGTCTTCAATTCTTCTCGAATTCTTGAATCTTCTTGTTCTCTCATTGTAGTCATTGTACATGACTATTTTTGCCCTAAGCACTTTCGACGCAGTGCCCCTACCTTAGCGGGGTCTGCTAACCTCCCGGTCAAAGGATCTTTCAAACTTCTGAGTCACATTGACTCTTCGGGCTTATGATTGAACCCAAAACAATTATACAGAGGCCCCCTTTTCTCCTTTAGGCGTAGGTCTTTTCAGACCCGCAGGCTATTCTTGCATACTTCCAAAACTCCAAGTCTCGAGCGCTAGCACCTTTTTTATTAGCCCTTTCCTTCATATGGCCTTGGGGTATGACCTCATGGAAAACTGTGATTGCGGGTGTGGGCAAGAGTGGTTTTAGGACAACCTACTTTTCACCCCGCAATTCACCTCCAGCTACCATGCATCCCTTTGTTAAAACCATGGTATAAATTGCGGTCCGCTCTCATATTTTTAACATCTGAGCAAGTTCTGACCCCGCAATCCAACTCATCCGTCGATCTCCAATCCCTTGGCAATACCTCTCGATCAACAACTGTTGTCTATTCTTTACTTGCCTCTGGCCAACTGTCCAATCATCGAAGTTTTTTTTTTTTTCTTTCACACACGATCTCAGATCTCCATGATCTGTTGACACTAGATCCCTTCCAAATCAATGACTACGATTGATTCCGGCCTTCCTGCCTTCGGGAGTTTCAACTCTCAACTATCTTCTTTTCCTCATATGACAATCTTTCAAAGTGGAAGATCTATTGACACCTGTCCTCAACAATCAGACGGTTCTGATGAACTATGGCTCTCCGGCCTTTGGGAATTCTCACGTCTCCACACACAAAAATATCTGGAGTGAATTTCCTCTGAGTGACAGATCTTCTACCACGCATCCTCTCCAAATCAACGACCCTGATTCTCTTCGGGACTTCGGCTATTTCCGACCAAGACCAGATCAACGGTCCTTCGACATCCTCTTCGATCAATGATCGAGATCTCCTTTGGGACTTGGGCGCTTTCATCCTCTTCTTTCCTTCGGAGTTCCAGATCTAGTGCCACGCGTCCTTTTTCAGATCAACGGGTAAGATTTACTTCGGTTGTTTCTCCTCCTCCTTGTTCACAAGCTTATGAAGTTGTGGATCTTAGGCCACCTATCCTTCTTGATGATGGATGGTCCCAAATCACTTCGGGACTTCGGAACTTTGATAAGTCCACTTCTCCTACGCACACAATGGTTAAGTCTCATGCGCTCACCTTAAGATCTAACGGTTGTTGGTCCTTCGTGCTCTGACACTAATCTAACTATCCAGGCTCCTCCCCACAACCAATCTAATGACTCTTTTCGCTCCTCCTTCTGAGATTTTGACTTCTTCTGCCTTGGAAGATTTTTTCAGTGTTCAAAGGCTTCGGCGTTTGACCTTTCTCTTGTGAGTCTGCCTCCTGGATCTCATCTTCGCTCTCGTAAGTGTTATCTCTTCTGAGATTTATGACTTAGAATGATTCTATATCCCACACACTCCTTGCATTAATTCTTCTGATATTTTCGATTTATTCAGTCTCCTAAGGGTCTCGGCCCTTCTGTTTCCTTTCAAAGGAAAACTTCATGCCCTCCTGGCAACCTTCTGCTCAAAACACACCTTGTTGAGCATTTTCTACGGAATGTTCAACAGCTCTGTGAGTATCTTCCTATGATACTCTTCTCCCTGAACTTGACAAAGATTTCTCTCTATGCACACTTTCACCCGCTCGATGCCCGCCTGGTAGAGCCCTACATAGTTCTTAGTGACTCTATCTCTCTTTGAACTCAACACAGAGTTCTTCCTGTGCACTCCTTGCACTTCTGTTGATGAAGGTTCAACAATATCTCTCTTGAGATTCTCTGAGGTTAACTTACCTCTGTCAATGCACTCCTTGCAGACAATGTGCAGTGCTTGCACTCAAAAACTCAAAGAAGAGAAACAATTGAAACTTATTCAATACTTCACCAGTTTACGCATTCAAACCAATCTAATTTAAGAAAACGTTCATATTTTCTTTTCTTTCCGAGCTCTTCTCTACTCTCTAATCATTTTCGGGCACTAGCCCCTTTCTCTCAGTCCCAAACCCATGTGATCACGGCAATGACCAAGCACTAGATCACTAGATGCTTACTTGGGCCTTCGGCTTTAGAAGATTTGCAAGCACTACACAACAATCTCTCGGAGTTCAGATTACAGAACTCGTGAAGTAGGGCGGATCAACCGTCCACGTCTACTCAGTGCCCAATGACTAACACTCACTATGGAACCTCAGGTGTCTGAGTTCTGCGTCTTCGGGACTTCAGAGCTTTGGAGGATCTCGCATCTACACATCCAAATTGTTAATCTCCGAACATTCCCAATCACCTTTGGTGACGTCATTACGTCACATCACTTAACGTTTTCCAATTGCGGGGGCATGCAACGGTGGTTTGGAGCAACCCGCCTTTCGTTCCGCAATTCTTCTGACGCTGACACGTAACCCCTCGATGAAACCGAGGTTTGGATTGTGGGACCACCTTGGATAATTAAGTTTCGTGCAAATTGGGTCCCCGCAATTCCTCCTGGCCGTTGATCTGGATGTATCGTGATCAACGCCAATGTGGGTTCTCTGAACTTTAACTACGTTACGTAACCTCGGGCCCACTAGCCCTGCTCATACATGATGCCACGTGGAGGAATACTAGTGGCTGATACGTGGCCCATTTAGATGGGTGACATGTGTCATGTTCAAACTTACATATCAATCTTTCACAGTTTCAAAACCCACTTACACGTGGCACACATCCCATGTGTCCATGTCCATCCAAGTGGCATCGTCATGACTCACTACCTTGGCCCTTCGGGAGATTTCGCCCTTCACTACTGCGTTTGACCTTTTTAACATTGGTTTGATCCAACGGTCGAGCTCTTCTCCCCAGATCTACAGTGTAGATCCACTTCAAGGCTTCGAAGCTTTGGGCTTCGGGATTTCTCTTATTTTGCATCAACTTAACTGAAGTCGCGAAGTCTGAAGGGCTTCCAGGTTAAATCCTCTGCACCTTCCCCAGTTATGACGATCGTAAGGGATTTCCCTTCCTTCCGAACAGATCCTACGACGTAGAACAGACTCTGTTACTCTACGGATTTCCAAAGGAATTCACGGCTAACTGCCTCGCAACATTACCAGATCTGACGGTCATGAAGGATTATCCTTCTCCCGAAAAGATCCTAAGGTCCACATTACTCTGCGGCTCAATACCACTTTTTTCATGGGTTTACGACACCGCTACTCCTCCTGAGATTCATAATATGACCAAGGTAACTTCTTGGCACTCAGGAAGGTTCTGAGGTTCGAAATTGGTCCTCTAGACACAATTTCCTCTTGAAACCTTGGGTCCAACGACCACTTATCCATCCCATTCAGGATCAATGTTTGAAACCTTGGCTCTGAACTTCAATTTTGTCCATTCCGACAACAATTCTTTCTGAAATTTTTGCTTCAACTACCACTAACATGGCCCATCCAGGCTCAGTGTTGTAACCATGCTCTGATACCAATTTGTAACATCCCTAACCTTCCAACAATACCAAGCAATGCCACTACTCAGAGCCTTCACATAGCTCCGATACCAAACTGTAACATCCCCGACCAACACAGAGACCGGGTAATGCTGCCACTATGGAATACACACACACATATATATAACATGCATTTTAATCAAAATTAAACACATAACACAAAGTTATTGTTACAATTCAGATTCAAACAAGATTAATAGTAAATCCACATGCAACATAACACATGATAGCATTCAAGCATCAGTAGCACAAACATGCATAATGTATAAATTAAGTACAGACTAATACTTATCTTTTAGCTGGAGTAAATCCACCAACTACATGCAGACCTTCCAGGAACCTCCCAGCCATAGACCACGCTGCTCATCACGCTCAGCAGTGGGTCACCCCCGAGCTAGGACTAAGCTCCACCCAGGGCAAGGGAATCCTAGACTAGGATGAGGTTATAGGAAACTGCACAATGCAACCAGAAGGATTCTCTACAGGAGCCTTCTTACACCCACTACTCATGGACTCTCATTCCCCGCATGCCTATTCCACCCGGGAGTATACACCTTCACTGTCACATAGTCCATCAACTGCTTCACCTCCCTCTTAAGGTTTCGACAACAGGTCGAATCAAGAATTATCAGAGCTTTGTAGCTGGTGTTGGACTCTCTCTGGGAGAAAACCACTTCCCAACAAACTCTCTCACCTGGAGAGAGTTGCCCATAGGCCTGACAACCTACCTCTTCAACCACAACCACCTCCCTCACCTGGAGAGAGTGTTTCACACAGGCCTGACAACCTGCTTCTTCAACTTTGTTCACACTCAAGGAGGACAACAACAAGGCTCAACAAGGAACAAATGACGACAACAATCCATACTCAGTCCAGGAACTACGTGGTCACAACAACCCACAGTCATGACACACATGACACAAATAATACACAGAATACTTGGGCTTCACAGAAGATGCGGATCAGGCCACGGGTTCTCACTGGGTTTCAGGATGCGTGATCAGAGAACAAAACAAAGAGGTCGATGATGGAGGTCTCGGGTTCAGGCGGAGGATGGGAGAATGGCCGAATGAACAACCTTCCCAGAGGGTTTCCTTCCCTGTGCGCGGGTAAGCAAATGCAGACGCAGAGGAAAAACGGGTTCAGACGGGCATCCCCGCGAACTTAGGCGAAGGATGAAAGAATGACAGAATGGCCCCCAACATGGTTGACTCATCAGTTTTTACTCCATGTGCCCAAGTCGACACTTGTCTTCCTGGAGCTGCATGCGTTTCCTTTTGCACATGTTGCCTCTCCCAGGACTTAGGATAAAAACACTCAACACTCAGCATGTCCACTTTAGCCTTGAGGAATTAATAATAAATATTATTCCTATAGAGGTAAGCCCCCTAGCTTAGCCCTTAGGTCCACACACTTAGCTTCCTCCCTTACCCAACCTTGTGGAAGCTTAGTCCCCCATCACTTTTTCTTCGTGGTCGGTTTGCATGCAACAATGTTTATATTTTATTAATGATCTGCATAATTACATATACAAAATTAGGTTGATCATTTAGGTTTCTGTGGTGAGAGATTTGCTCAGAAAATGTCGGAAGAACCACAGTGCTTTTGAGAGCTTGTCGACGTTTCGGATCCACAACAGGATCCATCTTCAGGACAAAAAAGCCTGAGGAAAAATAAGAGAGGAACCCCTAATAAATAATGATGAGGAGGGTGGAAAACTAAGGTCGACTGAGTGAAACCCTAGGTTTGAGGAGATTATTCAAAAAAGTATTTAATAGTGATTTAGTTAATTAATGGGTTAAGTGGTTTAATTTGATAACCCGACGGTGTTAATATTAAATTCTAGGTTAAATCTAGGGTTAATTTGATGATGATATTAATATGATTAGTGGTTTAATTTGATAACCAAATGGTGTTATTATTAATGTTAATTTTATGTTAATTATAGGTTAAATTTAGGGTTGATTTAATGAGGTCGCACTAGTATTATTATTGTTACCCTAGGTTTGAGGAGAATTTTCAAAAAAGTATTTAAAAGTGATTTAGTCAATTAATGAATTAGGTGGTTTTAAATATCAAAATAGGTATTTAATCGTGGTATAGTTAATTAATGGATAAGGTGTTATTATTATTAATATTAGTTTTATGTTAATTATAGGTTAAATTTAGGGTTGATTTAATGAGGTGGCATTAATGTTATTATTGTTATATTAGTGTTCGACTAAGTGAAACCCTAGGTTTGAGGGGATTTTTCAAAAAAGTATTTAAAAGTGATTTAGTCAATTAATGAATTAAGTGGTTTTAAATTTAGGGGTTAATTAATACTATTTTTGTTAAATTAGTGGTTTAATATTATTAATATTAGTTTTATGTTAATTATAGGTTAAATTTAGGGTTAGTATAAT